>BROE01000015.1:2249876-2581446 GCA_036571765.1 Plecoglossus altivelis
CCCCCCCCCCCTTCTTTTTTATTTTTTATTCCTCCTTTAATCAATTTCATTTCTCCCTGTCGTCGAGCAAACACGCGAGTCGTTCGGCGGGGGTTCCCATGGCAACGGCAGTTGCCAGGCAACGCACAACTCTCGATCATCCATTCCAGAAGTCTGACAGATGGAGAGAGGGAACGCCGGGGCGCTTGTGAGAGAGGCAGAGACAGAGGGAGAGAGGGAGGGAGGACAGACAGACGGGAGGAGCAAGACCTGGGCAGAGAAACCAAGGCTCCAAACACCCAGAAAACAAGGGACTGGAGAGGTGGGGGGGGGGGGGTACAATGCAACGATGAGATGATGCGCCAGAGAAGAGATGGAGCGAGAGAGAGCGAGTGAGAGACACTACAAAGACTACAAGCACTCGAACCACAGCACAGCAAGCACCCAGCCCATCCATCTAGCCACAGCACAGCAAGCACCCAGCACATCCATCCATCTAGCCACAGCACAGCAAGCACCCAGCACATCCATCTAGCCACAGCACAGCAAGCACCCAGCCCATCCATCTAGCCACAGCACAGCAAGCACCCAGCACATCCATCTAGCCACAGCACAGCAGGCACCCAGAAAATCCATCCAACCGAGTCAACATCTAGGCCCCTCGCTCCTCTGGTCCACGAGAAGCTCGCTTCATTGGGAACCAATAACAGGGCTTGAAAAAGGTGGAAATCCCGCCCACTTGGGCAAGTCAGTGTCTCTGTACCCGGAAAAGAACGAATGCACTGCCACTGGCTCGAACACCCATTGGTCAGATGCTGTTGATGTGTGTGTGTGTGTGTGTGTGTGTGTGTGTGTGTGTGTGCGCCGTGCTTGTGAAAAGCCAAAGCAGTTGAGCGGCTGAAGAGGAACAGCCAGTCTCTTCAACACTCTCAACCTTTCCCTAGCACCCCCCCACACCCCCTGCCACACACACACACACACACACACACACACACACACACACACACACACACACACACAGTCTGACGTCACCTGCTAGGGAAAGACAGAGGGTGGGAGATCTCTGTACTGCAGTGCAGCATCAACACATCACAGGAACACAGCGAGAGCAAACCGTGGGGAGCAGGAGATGCCAGAATCACAGACGGAGGGAGGGAGAGAGAGAGAGGAGGAGAGAGAGCGTGAGAGATAGAGGGAGGGAGGGAGATAGAGGGAGGGAGGGAGAGAAAGAGCGAGAGAGAGACAAAGGAAAGAGACAGCTCTGTTGTTACGGCCCACAGGTGTGACAGACGTGTCACTAGCCCTCCTTTCCCTCCCAAGAAAGAATATGTGATCCCCTACCTAGTCCACACCACGCTCCGCAACACCAGCACAGCTTGCACCACAGCGAACACCACAGCGACAGCACATCACACACACTCCATCTCCCCATCGGCTCAGAGTACATGCTGCATCCTGCCCGCTGTGCGTACAGCTTGTGTCTCCACCATGAAAGCCCAGCCAGACCAGCGGCCCAGGCAGACCCGCGGCTCAGCCTGACCAGTGGCTCAGCCTGCCAGCCAGACCTGCGGCCCTGCCTGACCAGCCAGACCAGCAGCTCAGCCTGCCAGCCAGACCTGCGGCCCAGCCTGACCAGCCAGACCAGCCTGCCCAGTCAGACCAGCCTGCCCAGCCAGACCCGCGACCCAGCCTGCCTAGGCAGACCCGCAGCTCAGCCTACCCAGCCAGACCCGCAGCCCAGTCAGACCAGCGGCCCAGCCAGTCCAGCAGCCTGCACCTCCAAGGGCCCTGAGCCAGTGGGTCCCAACCACATCGTTAAGCAACCATCATGTGGTTTAGTGAACAAGGCGTGTGCAGGGTAGGGTGCTCGTGGGAAAACAGGGAGGGGCTCTCGACGCCAGCTCGCCCGTGGCCCTCTCTCTCCCTCCCTCTCGCCGCATGCAAAGCCGCACATTTGTCATTCAAATTGCAGCTCCACTGTCGGCTCGACAGGGCTAGCGGGGCGCTCTCTCTCTCTGAGCCGTTTCCTCCTGGCTGAGGCAGCTGGCGAGGGAGGGGGGGGGGGTTGCGTGACCTCTGTATCCTTCTTCCTCTTGGAGAACAGGCAGGCGAGTATGAGATGGGGATGCCGACCTGCTGAACTACTGGCGGATGAGCGAGGGAGGGAGAAAACTCTCAACATAAATAGTCCTCAGAGGGGAACAGAGGGAGGTGAGAAGAGGAGGTGGGGTGAGGTAGGGCAGAGTAGGAGGAGGTGAGGTAGGGCAGAGTAGGAGGAGGTGAGCTAGGGCAGAGTAAGAGGAGGCGGGGTGAGCAAGGGCAGAGTAAGAGGAGGTCAGGTGAGGTAGGGCAGAGTAGGAGGAGGTGAGGTAGGGCAGAGTAAGAGGAGGTGAGCTAGGGCAGAGTAGGAGGAGGTGAGCTAGGGCAGAGTAGGAGGAGGTGAGGTAGGGCAGAGTAAGGGGAGGTCAGGTGAGTTAGGGCAGAGTAGGAGGAGGTGAGGTAGGGCAGAGTAAGAGGAGGTGAGGTGAGTTAGGGCAGAGTAGGAGAAGGTGAGGTAGGGCAGAGTAGGAGGAGGTGAGGTAGGGCAGAGTAAGAGGAGGTGAGCTAGGGCAGAGTAAGAGGAGGTGGGGTGGGCTAGGGCAGAGTAGGAGGAGGTGAGGTAGGGCAGAGTAAGAGGAGGTCAGGTGAGTTATGGCAGAGTAAGAGGAGGTGAGGTAGGGCAGAGTAAGAGGAGGTGAGGTAAGGCAGAGTAAGAGGAGGTTAGGTGAGGTAGGGCAGAGTAGGAGAAGGTCAGGTGAGTTATGGCAGAGTAAGAGGAGGTGGGGTAGGGCAGAGTAGGAGGAGGTGAGGTAGGGGAGAGTAAGAGGAGGTGAGGTGAGGTAGGGCAGAGTAAGAGGAGGTCAGGTGAGTTAGGGCAGAGTAGGAGGAGGTGAGGTAGGGCAGAGTAAGAGGAGGTGAGGTGAGTTAGGGCAGAGTAAGAGGAGGTGAGGTAGGGCAGAGTAAGAGGAGGTGAGGTAGGGCAGAGTAAGAGGAGGTGAGGTGATGTAGGACAGAGTAAGAGGAGGTGAGGTGATGTAGGACAGAGTAAGAGGAGGTGAGGTGATGTAGGACAGAGTAAGAGGAGGTGAGCTAGGACAGAGTAAGAGGAGGTGCGGTGAGCTAGGACAGAGTGAGGGAGGGAGAAAGACACAGGTAGAACTGAAAAGAGGAAGAGATGGCTCGGGTCTGACCCAGACAGTCCAGTTCAGGTGTGCAGCTGCAGAACCCCTGGGGTGCAGGAGACAGGAATAAAGACCGGAACCTGGAGCGAGGACACGAGCACACACACACGGTTGCAGTGCTGGGTGTTTCAGAGCGGCGTGCGCCCACATGCGCACACACACACACACCCACCCATGGTAACCACAATGCCTTCCCATCCCGGAGAGGGACTGATGTAAATGTAACAGGGGCACAAAGAAAGAGGGCGGCCGAGAGAGCGAGAAAGAAAGAGAGAGAGCGGGAGATAGAGAGAGAGAAAGATAGAATTACTGCAGTCTATTCTCACAGGAGGCAGAGACCTAGAACAGTAAGTAAAGCTGCTGCAAGCCTACAGGGCTGCTGTACTCCCCTGGTGCACCAGCACCACTGGATCCAGCACAGAATGGGAGTACACACACACACACACACACACACACACACACACACAGCATTACAGAAGGCTTGTGCTCAGATAGGCACCAGCCGCTGGATGAATCCAGGTGTGGGATCAGGCAGCGAGGCTGACCCACAGCAACACTAAACCCTGCAGCCCAGGAGGACACCTTAGGTCACTCACCCCCACCCCACCCAACTCCCCCACCACCACCCTTGTGCATTGGCAGCCTTTCACCCGGCTACGGAAACGAGATTTCGCAAACAACAGCTTATGCTGGCGCAACAATAAAAAAGGATTAGCCAATCGGCCGCAACACACACCCCCCGCCCTAGGAGGGGGGGGGGTGGAGGGTGCGTGTGAGGCCCTAGGCCAGGGAAGACTTTCGGAGCGCGGGGCAGGTCTGGAAGGGACTTCCGGCACGCTAGTCCGGCTGGTCGTGCCCAAAGACTCACCGGCTGCCACACCTCGGCGGTGTTGGAAAGGGATGCTCAGCGCTCAACAAGACCCCAGGGGTCTTCTGTCGGTGGTTTATAACCAGGCAGCTGCAGTGCTGTGGCAGCCCACTCAATATCTTACCCCCTGATGGCAAGGAGCTGCATTGTTTGAAAGAGCGCTAAAAATTCCCTCCTCGACCTTCCCGAACGAGGCGCTAATGCCCCGCGCGCTGGCCGGAGCGAGAATCTTCCCCGCCAGGAGATGCACTCAATCCGGTTGTCATGCGAGCACCAAAAAGCTGTTTTTTGGTTTGTTTTTTTCCCCCCTCCTCTCCCGCTATTTTGCTTCTTCCGGTAAATGTTGTTAATCACACGAGTTGTGGGAGGAAAGAATTGATGCGCCGCAGCTGATGGAGCCATAGAGGAGATACTGCTCACCATTTGGAGCCATTTTCTCCCTGCTCTCATCTACCCCAGCATTGCTTCAGCGCAACCAGACGCTTGTCTGTGTGTGTGTGTGTGTGCATGTGCGCGAGGCCTGGTCTGGTCGTAGCACTGGAAGAAGCTTGACCCCGTCAAGAGAAACTATTTGGACTGGGAAAGACCGCTCGACTTGGCAGCAGACACCATTAACAACAACAACAACAGCAGCAGCAGCAGCAAAAAAAAAAAAGCAGAGGAGCTGTGAAACGGAACTTCCCACGTTTTAGGGATGTGGTGTGGATGTAGAATGACGATGGGAAACCCCTCTTGTATTGCGCGTGCGCGTGCGCGTGTGTGTGTGTGTGTGTGTGTGTGTGTGTTTGTGTGTGTTTGTGTGTGTGTGTGCGAACGAGCGCCCGCGGTCGCCGCTGTCCTCCGCTCGCTCGCCAACTCACCGATCTTTTGGTTGAAGATTTTGTCGAACGTCAGCTCGTCCCTCTCCTCCAGGTATTTCTGCATCACGCTCCGGATGCTGGAAGACAGAGGGGGCAGAAGGGGGAAAGTGTGACACAGGGCACCGCTACAAAGGTCGCCGGCGCGGATGACCTCTAAACAAACCCAGACATTTCAATCCACCGGGGCTGCCCGCAGGTTCACTGAAACTCAAGGGGAAAGTTCAGCACTGGAAAAAACAACAACACACACACACACACACACACACACACACAAAACCTGGAGCTATTGTGCTCATGTTTTGATGAGTACACAGTACAGGCATGGAACCCCCAGGTCTCCAGTCTACTTCCCCTCCCCCATCCAGCCTCTCCTCCCATGCTCCCGTCCACCGCGGCCCTCCGATCCTGGCCCTGCTTTGGGACTCTCCGCGCCACCTGTCCCCCGCGGAGGGCTTTGGCAAGGAATCAGAGGGGCTCCTGGGAGACCATGTGAGTCTGGGAGCACAGGGGCACGCTGCCCTGGGAGAGGGTGTTAATGAGAGCAGGGCTGGGGAGAATGAATCCATTAGCACCTCCTCCACGGGCCTATTAGCAAAGCAGCAGAGCCCCATAGACCCGTACAGGGGGGACACCCTGGTCACGTCACTGCCGCAGCCTGCTTCCTTCTGGGGCCCTCGGGGATCAGTCGCTCCCCTGGTGTTGAGCCCCAGGCACGCCACGCTGCTAGTTGGCCATTGGTCCTGGCCCGCTTGGATCTACCCCCCCCCCTCCCCTCCCCTTCCCTTCCTCCCCCCTTCCAAAATCCCGACCTGACTTACAATGTTGACTCAGATCCTACTGGAGTTGTCTCCTCATTTGCCGGATTCACTGCGAGCCGCTGCGCTAATGAAAGCAGCTGGTAATTCGAGCGATGACACTCTCTAAGCTCGTGGCTCTGCAACACCTTGATGAATATTCCGCATCTCAGCACGGAAAACAACGACGCCGTTTCAGGCCCACTTGTAAACTCGGACGGTTCCGATACGGGTCTGCTTCAACCCAGTTGGGAACGGTTCCTGATCGGCCGTGGATAGGGGAACCAAATCAGATTCCGACGGCTCCAGTCAGTTCTCACCATCTATTGCTTGGGCTTTGGGTTCGCGAGCTAGCTTGGAGCTCTGAGATTGCGAAATCTACAGACTATTTGCAGACCGAGAAGGAGGCAGGGGGTTTGTAATCAGCGACCAAGTACAGCAGCAGCATGTGGAGGGGAAACACCTTTTAATAGAAGCTTGGCCCATGAATCAGGAAGTGCTGCTCTTCCTCATTCTGGAGGCCCGCGGAGGTGCATCACCACGCAGATGTTACTTTGTCATCGCCCCACACGCCCACACACCCACACACACACACACCTCCCCTGCCCCCTTCTCCCCTCTACCCCCCTCTCGCTTCAGCTCAGCTAGGCTGCTCTTCCGACAACTGGATTAACGCCGCTGAGAGCGCGCTAGAGTTACATCCTGTGAATTCCGACGACCACCCTTCTGACTTCCGTTCCGGTCGAACAACGGGCCTAAAGAACATGGTTTTGGTTGCGATCACGCTGCAGGTAGCCTGTTTGCAAACCATGCCTAGGCCACGCCCTTAACACTCACCACTCCACCCCAATCTCCCAATCAGTCCCCCTACTGCGCCCAGCTCCTCCCCTTCCGTTGCATAGAGGCAAGTGCAATGGGTCTGTTTGACGACTAGGCCAATTTTAGGGAGTACGTAGGTTTACTAGTAGGCCACGGTGCATTCCTTGTATGCGTGAACTTACATAGCGAACGGAACTAATTCTGATATTAGTACAGGTCCACTATCAGCCCCATCCTTGAGTATGTGATGGTGATGCTTCGAGCCTTAAGATGCGGTGAAGAGAGACCCAATGCTCTTTAAAAGGACCACTGCCATCAAACCTCATCCATTTTCTCAGTAAAACGCCACTTCCACGTATCGGCCTAAGGATCGTTATCCGGATATCTTCTTCCTCCCACTAATTGCACCCAAGCAACCTCTCTGGTGATCGTCTCTACCATGCCCCCCCCCACCGCCCCCACCGCCCCGCCGGCCTGCATCACTCAAGGCTCTACTGCTCGTAGTGCTCCTGTCAAAATCTCACCTCTCTGCCAGCAGCCATAGCGTCGGCTCGACGAGAATGTAGCAGCGGCGCGCTATCTCGACGATGACATGCACGCAAACACGTCGCCACTCCAAAGTCCAAGAAACGCCACGGCCTCAACATCGGCGCGCGGAACCCCCCCCCCCCTCTCTCTCTCTTCGCCACGCAAGCGCACGTGTTTTGTTGCGTTTTGAATGATGGTGGAATGCGAGCGCAGCTCAAATGGGCCTATATACCCCTTCGAGTATTGGCCCAACTGTTTTTAACTGCCTGTTTCAGGACATGGAGCTGGATTATACGGCTGCCTCTCCTCTCCGTAGCCTTCGCCTCAATCCCTTCCCCCCCACCGCCCCTTTCCGGGATTACTTTAGAAGCCAATTTCAGGAGATCACACAGATTCTCCCGGCAATCTTCTATGAAATCCATATCAAATTAAACAAATCCACAGTGCCACGTGAAGGCAGACTGGAATCAGACGGGTCCAAGTCTAGCAGAGTGTTTCCAAGGGCGGCTACAAGAGTCGGTACAAAGCGACGTGAAGTTCAGACAACCGTGACGATAGAAACAACCGCTGACAGCTTGTTTTCTCTCAATCTGCTTTATAACTGGCAGCTGATAACTCATGGTAAACACACCCACACACACACACACACACACACAGTGCAATCATAGGGCTTACGCCGTTCCTCGCAAATGTTTAGACAAACCCCACTATCGCCACAACAAGCTTTACAATGGAAGGAGACAGGTTATCTCCTCAGCCTTCACAAACAAAACACCTCGCGGATTAGCATCCAATTTCGATCTAATGCAAGCTCGTTACATAAACAGAGAGCGCGCACGATGGATACGGTGTAGGACACACGCGGCAGGTAAAACGAGGGTGACCACGCTGGGGTGAGGCCCCCGGGGGGTGAGGGGCGGGAGGGAGGGAGGAGGGGGGGACGGGACGGCAAACAACACGCAGCCAATTATTTCGCAACCCGGATTTTGACAATCATTTGTAAAACGCGGGGGCGGGCCAGCTCGCTCGTCGCGAGAGGGAAACCGAGCCGTTTCTCGCTTTCGCATTTCATGCCGAGGGAGGGAGCAGGCAGTAGGAAGAGGAAGCGGTACGCGTCTGCCTGGAACAGAACAATCCGCTCTGCCAGGTAGCTGCAGCTCCGCCGGGCGACACAAAAACACACAATGAACGCGGCCACGGTCGCGGCGCTCCGAGCGTTCTTGAGGGCAGGGCGAGCGGCGATGCTTAAACTAGGTTCCGCATCAGGTGTCAAGAGGCGTCATGATGGAAAACAAAAGACACCCTGGCCGCAGGAACACTCATGTCGGTTTCCTTGCCTCTACGGAACTTCCTGTTCGCGGACGCTTAAATATGAGATGATGGATGGATGGGATCAACGCTAAGCCCATTGCTAGACACCAAAATGAATTAGGATGAGCCATTACCATGCTTGTGGGAAGGATGCACGGCCTAAACAGTCTATGCGTTCCGGGTCGTGGGCATAAGACAGTTAAACATGATCCTTGGCACTATAAAAGACCACGCCTGACTAAAATAGGTCAGCTTTGTTACAGCCGGAAAGTGTTAAGGTAATAGGCTGTTTACTGATGTTTGGGGCATGCGAGACTCATGATCTGGTTTCACTGTTTATCTTTACACTGTGGTGGTGAAAAACCTCATGTCAAGTCATTGCACTGTGACACCGGCGCCATCTTGATCACGTCACCTGGCCTAACCCCAACCGCATCCACTTTTAACCCATCTACCATGGCGAACAACAAAACTATTCAAATGTCCGTGGGGGGAAAAACCAGGGCTAAGGACAGCTGCGATCTGAAATGCAAACCTGCCTGTTACTGGGTTTGAACACCGGGGTGTGTTTATACACGCATTTAGGTGAGGTGGTCTTTGGTTTGGTTTCTGTAACCAAACCACAAGCCCACGGTCTTGCTAACTGGCAGATGGGGTTGCCATGGCCGCTCCATCAGGAGCACTCCATGATAGCGGAGCCACACTTCATCCAGGGCCATTATACCATTGTCTCAATTACAGGGATGGGGCTCAGTCAGTAATCATGACAGTAACTAACAAGGTTCTTTTCTTTCAGTCAAGCAATACATTTAGCTCATTGATTTGGCTGAGAATAGCCTTCAACTCAATCTTCTCAGCAGATAGAGGTATTTGGCCAAATCCTTACTCCCTCTGGCTTACACCATATTAAGTAAATTAGAGGCCTACGACATCTATATAGACAAGTATTGATTCCTTAACATGATTTGTATGATTCAGATGGAACTGTGTTATTCCTGAGGACCTTTATATAGCGCTCCTGGGCCCGGGTTTAACTGCTATTGACAAGTTAGGCTGCATTGTCAAGTTACATAGGCACATTGGTAGTTTCCATTTCCCCTCTATGTTCACACACACACACCATTTTGACAGGAAAAACGCCCAAACATAGCAAGCGCATGTACGGTGCACATTACCTGGGCTCGGGGAGGATGATTTTCTTACTCGCCCGGGCCGCTGGAGTCGATTTGCTCTTCTCCATCGCCATCAAATAGCTGACATCGGCGAGAACTGCTTCGAGGTCCGCCATCTTCAACCCCGGGACGATAAAATCGATTCAAAACTAACTGGTTATTGTGTTGGCAAAGGATTTGAAAAAGTAAACGTCCACTGAAATCAGCCAATGTCCATTGAGGATGACAGGGTAGCTAGACGGATGACAGGGACGACCATCGACCGAAGCGTTTATTTTTCTGACTGGGTTAGCACTTTAGGTCTCTCAAACAACGATCATTGTGACATGCAAGACAAATTCGGATGAGAGATGTATCCCTTGATGATGTCTCTTCTGGGTCACGGTTTACACAGATCCGTCCAGTGCAAAAAATGTGATGGTTTCATGAACGCCGAATTACGAACATCAAATACAGATATGGCAAAGTAAGTGTTGATGGGCGATATTCTAAGGCCCCCTTCCTTCTCCGTCCAGGGCTTCAAATATCACAGGCGATAAACGTATCAAGCAAATTGACACCTGTCAATACCCCCACTGTCTTCAATTTTTTTGGTGATTTTGTGGCAAGCATTAAAAATCCCTTGCGTCCAGCACGACATGTGCAGCGATCTTCTCAACACGGTATATTCATCTAGCCCCGATAGGGTATAAAACAGCCTAAAATATTTAGCACCAACTATGCGTCCACAAAAAAGATGAGCTGCAACGAATCTGTTGAACTGGCACCCAATAAATACATCCTGTTAAAATGGTGACACCGACCAGCGAGCAAAAATAAACAAAAGCAAGCAAACTCCCCGGTTGACTAAAGACGACAAAAGGTTTGCTGGGTCGTTATAGAGCAAGAGCTCTGTTAACATCAAATACGATCAAATAAAAACAAAAAATCTTCCGCTGGATTCTTCACAGCGCCGATGAGTTTGGCAGCCTCCGTTATTGGCTTCCTGATACGTTTGCTAGCTAGGCTAACCAGCTAAGCTAGCTGTATGGCTGAGTAACGAGATTGTTATGACTGCAGATACTTGCTAGCTAGCCACTGATATTAGCTAGCTAGATATGGCGTTCTTTGTGGCCGCCTTGGCTCTCTAGCAGGTTGGTTGGCTAATCAAATCAGTAAGGTTAGCTAGTTAGCCAGCTAAAATTAGCAAAGCCTGAGACGCTCTTCTTGCAACGAGCGCTTGCTTTCAATCGTATAGCGCAGGCTTGAAACCAGACCGACAATTCATCCAAGTTAACGAATATAATCCTGTGAAATCCACGTCATTAAAAAAATGACCCATGCAACCTCATACAATTATCCATTATTGTTTCGTTCCCCCTAGCGTTAGGGACCCTCGCTCGCATGTAGACTCCGCTAGCTTGCTGTGATGATGCCTGATGATGGTGGACGAGGCGGGGGAGGGGGCGTTCGAAGTCGAAGAAGGAAATTGCCTTTGGAGGCTGTCTTGCTACGTTTGTTCGTGTAGTATCGGTCCGGGCGTCTGAACCGATCACCGTCAGCCGCACTGAAGATTGGTCCCTGTACTTGTTGTGGTCGTCCAGGTTGCTAAGAGAACGAGGTTCGTGAGCTCAGTGTCAGTGACCTGACAAGTCAAAGTAAAGCAAAACCACCACCGCTGTCCTTGCTGTCCTTGCTTAACCAGCTGTCAGAGGTAGAGCGAGTCTTCCTCAAAGAAAGTAGGAAGCTAGCAGTAGGATCAGTCAATGTTGCTCCTTTCTAGTTTCGTTCTCTTAACAAGGTCCTCCTACCCAACTTGGTGCTAGCAAACGCATGGATAGCTAGCCATCGACATCATTAGATCAGAAGTCCGCGTTTGATAAAGTGCCAGAAGTCGATCTGACAACAGTATTTACGTGGTACTGATTGCTAGACGTGGTCCCTCAAAGGTACATGTTTCTTAAAAATCCCATTTGGCCCCGGACACGAGTGTGTGATCAACTCCAATTGGTTTGCTGTGTGTTGTGTTTGTAAAGCTGTCTTCCAACTTCTCTAGAGAGCTAGAAGCTAGCTAGCTTAGCACCAACTTCCTCTAGTGCGACTGAGTAGGCTTTAAAACATGTAATGGAACTTGACGGATTCGACGTGATATGTTACAAATCACCCACCGCATCTACGGATGACCATTTTGTTACCTGCTTACACGTTTGCCAGACACACATGTTCAGACACTGTACATTTGACAACGTAATGCCGTCAATACATGAAAATCATCTAGTCCTTGCAAGTACTCTGTAAAATAGACCAGAAACGTAACCCTGCTCTGCATCCATAAGTAGGTGGCCGACTAACGTTGGTTGTTGTAATCAGTCCACAATACGAGGCACAATTGCGTGAAATATTGCCAGTATTACTATGTAGGTTGTATTATTCGTGATTGTCAGTGATCGTCCTAAACACATTGCCTAATGGTTTGTTTCAAATGGAAACATAGTGCCTTCTCCTGGTAAGTGTTGGTAATACTAGATTTAAGACTAGATCAGTCTGACTGTCTAGCTGTTTGACTGCGGGTCACATTCCAAGTATTTGACATGTGTTTGTCACAGAGGCAGATGCATGGTCGGAGGTCAGTAAGGTTTAAGAAAGACAGTTTATTCAGCAATGGGTAGCAGCGGGGATGGGAGGTAAGGGGTCACAGGGGTGAGAGGGCAGGAAGGAGGGATTACTGCTGAATGCGGCGGATGGACTGGATCTGAGGGGTCTGGGAGTGGGAGCCAAACTCCCTGAAGTGTTTGTACTCCCCGCCGTGGCGGTCACACTCCATGATGTACTGGTAACCACGGTAGCCAGGGTACTGGTAGCACACGAATCTGCCAAGGCAAGAGATGAGAGGTTAGAAACCCTGGGGTGCTGCAAAGTGAATCCCAGGAACGAATCCAGAGGGACAGGCGATGATCTGAATGAGCGTGAGATCGTGAGTGAGCGTGAGATCGTGATGTAAACCACAGGAGACGGAGATATCAAGAGGAGAGGGGGGGGGGTGGTAGACACGCAGATAAACGGAAGTAAAGGGTGAGGAGGAGAGACGGGGCATTGGGGACACTCACGCTCCAGACTGGACCTTGATGGAGCCCACTTCGTTGTTGCACCATCCCATGGCCTGGAGGGAGGGGTAGTCATCGCTCAGCTCTCCCTTACGGGCCATGAAATTCTCACGCTCGTAGATGGTCATGCGGCACTCCCTGTGGTTCTGGAAAATAAACAAGTCGAGCGAACGACACCTTATCGATTGAGCGGTTTGCTTTCGCCCAGACCAGACTGGTTGAGCGCAGAGAGAGACCCACAAGGATGAGGGGTCTACTAAGATGAAGGGCAGGAGGAGCTCAAGGCTTGATAGAGACTGAAGGTTGAACTTACAGCACAGGCGATGGGTCTGAAGGAGGTCATCCTCTCGATGTGATAGGCGTTGCTACCTCCGTAAGCATCACACTGAGGGTACTCTCCTCTCTCCAGCACAAACTGCTGGCCCTGGTAAGAGGCATGTTCGTAACCCACCCAGCTAAAAGGAACACAGAGAACAAGTTAGTTTCCCTACCCTGATACAACACAACAATAAACAAGACCACTTTCTATACCACTGTGTATTTTCTTGTTTCTTTCTTTCGGAGATGGCTGCTTTCAGTCTGTGTGAATGACACATGTTTACACGATCGTATGCGCGCAGCAGCTCGTGTCCGCGAGCGCGCGCGTTTGTTTGTGTGAACTCACGCTCCACTCTCCACCCTCAGAGAGCGCACGCTCTCAAAGCCAAACTCCATCACGTTGCAGCACTCGGAGGTGAACTCATGGCGACGGCCCTGGAAGCACTCCTCGTCGAAGACAATGATCTGACCAGAAAACAGAGACACGGTCACCAATTTCCTTCAGTGAAGAAACAGGGCCCTGCCGCACACAGCGGCCTTGCCATCATCGCACTCTGAATGTCTGCAGTCAGGTGGTTTTTGAAGATGTATTTTGTTAAAGGGGTACTAATGCGGGGCAGGAAGAAATCTGTCACTATTATGCTGCAGTTCTGTTCGCTGTGGGTCTCGACCAGGTGGCTTGTTGAAAGAAAATTACTCCCCCCCCCTCCTGTGATTGGATGAGTTTATGACTAATAAAAGGTCAATTGGCAAACAGCAGACCATTCTAGGGTTAGCCGGGGAATGTTACATAAAAGTAATCTCGTTTGTTCAAATTTCAACAGGAACGACTCTTCTCCGAGCATCCACGCGGCGGCAAGCATTGTGTTGAGACTACAGACTTGCTGTTATGACAGAATGAGTCCTGGTGATCCATTGTGTTCTGTGCTCAGGCTGCCCAATGCAGAGGTTCGTTTTTGACGGAGCTACTCAGCTGAAGAATGTCCCAGATAATGACAACAGAGCTTCAGGGCTTGAGATGATGCATGGGGCGAGCTGCTCGTTCAACACACTCACCTTCCAGTGTCCGGAGAACTTGGTGCAATTGTGAGTCATCTTGTCTGGAATGAGAGAGGATATGAACGATACTGAGAGTAGAATGTGACATTTGTTTTGTTCAACGCGATGCCAGTAAAATGGCCTCCCGTTCACACACACGCACACACACAGACACACACACACACACACACACACACACAGTGCTCAAAACCCCCCTAGAATTCTCTTTCGCACAAACATCTCCCTCTTCCAAAACAAAGCTCGACTATGAAGTTTGCTGACACAAAATAAGTTGCGTCAACAACATTTCTCGGTGACATCTCGCAAAACAGTGTGGAAAATAACTGTGGAAAATAGAGCAACATGGAGGGGGTTCAATCCAGGAATAGCTTTAACTGTCAATTTATCTCAGCTGGATTCCCTGTGTTACTATGTATTCATGTACGGCTCCACTCTGTTGCATGGGCAACTTGAAAAGGGCTGTTCTGCTACAGAGCACGCTATGAAAAGGCCCGTGCAACTGCAGGGTTGGTGAGTAGGCTGACAAGCGCTATCTGCTTCTGTATAATGCCTTGAATAGTAGAATCAGCCTGAATGCATGAATGCCAGATTAAAGGCACCACCAGATATTTATAGTTCCTGGACAAAAAAAAAAAAAGGAAAAAAGTTGAGTCAAGTTGAAGCAGCCACGGGCCTCTCCCAGGCTTCCGTAGCTGTCCTTTCTGTTTTGCGCCCGTCTATTCGTGTCATTTGTCTCCGTGCTGCCGTCTGTCCCCCACGGCCTCCTGTCTGCCTACCATATCTGGCTGCTGTGTTGGCCTCTGGGGCAGGAGTCTGTGTGTGTGGTCCTCTGTGTGGTGGGCTTAGAGAGGGGCTGAGCAAGCGAGCGTGGGCCTGCTGTGCTGGCTGCCGTACCCTGGATGCCCGGGGTAGGGGAGAGAGGGACATGGGACTCACCTTGCTTTGATGCCCTTGGGATGTCCTGATGTGAGAGTGAGAGGAGGCACGCGCCCCCACCCTTTTAAAGCCTCCCCTGGCAAAGGGCCATGCTGAAAGCCCCGGCTCAGCAGCGGGGGAGGGGCTTCTCTTTGTCCCCCCCCGACAAAAGCAGGGTTAATCTATAGAGGGGGAGAAGTGCAAACGCCACAGTATCGCCCGCGGGCGAGGGGCAGGGGGACCTGGAGACAGGAGAGAGGGGCACACGTTAAGGACTCTCAGGGAGAAGGGCAAGGGATGGGACGAGGAGGCTAGGTGGGGGGTGGGGTGGCAGGGGGGCCTCTTAAAACTTTTATTTTGGAGGGGGGGGGGTTTGTCTTCCCTGTTGCCCCGGCCTTGGCTGTATTCTTCTGTCTCACGGAGCCTCTCTTCTCTCGAACCCTTATCTCCCCCCCTCTTCTGATTCCTTCTTGTCTCCTTCCTTCCTACTTCCTTGTCTTCCTTCTCCCCACACTTTAACACCTGTGCACCCTCGGAGATGCTTGTCTATACGCACACTCCTCCCTGGCCACTTCCCTGGCACTCATTTTTCCTTACACTCACTATGAACGATTCCTTAAATTGAGATACTATTCCTGTATTGTTCTGCACTGGGTGTGGTGTTAAGCCTTCACTTCAGGTATATTTACTGTATATCCAAGTGATCGTTTCAACGGTGGAGAACATAATACTTCAGGTGGAAATAGACAATGGAGGTTCAACGCTGAATTGTTTTTGACCAGCAAAGACAGTGTCTCTGTTACTAGTGATAGATATATGATATCGTTAGGCATACTTTGGTGGGCTGACTTCAATAAGGGGTGGGGGGGGGGGGGGGGGGGGGGTGGAACTCTTGGCAGAGGCGGGAAAGGAATAAGGCCAAGAAATAAGCCGCTGTTCTCCCTCTAACAGCCAGAGGACTGAAATGTTGAAAGTTCAGCCAGAGGAGCTCGATTGCCAACTGCTCCAGCAGGAATACTAATAGTTTGGAGTTCCTCTGTTGTCATCCTCTGAATAAACAACTCCCCACCCCTTTTCATAGGGGAAATGTCATTGCCGATACGACCCGATATCGAATATCGTGGACGTGCGATATATATCGGTGTTTGTTCAGCAGTACATAAGTAGACGATCAAATACAGTATTCCAATAGGATGTTAGCGTGACTGTAGCTTTAGGTCACAGCATGCCTCAGCTCAACTCTCTACACAGAGGCTCTAGTTTGTTTTAACAGTTGAGTGGCTGCCTAGTCAACCAGTGGTAAACAGAGGGGGAGAGACGCTCTTTTTGGTGGCAGTCTTTTGGTCGGTCAGACTATCCAGCTGGATGATGTGTGTTTATTAAGCACACTTTTATCCAAGGCCCCGTACGTGATGGTGTGGGGGGGGGGGGATTTGAACCCATAGCCTCTTAATTGATGGTCCAACACTATACAACTGAGCTAAATTCAGTGCAGCTTAAACTGACTAACCTGATCCAACATTGAAAGTCATTATTCAGTTCAACGTTTGACCCCGACCTTCTCACTGACCCTTTATTTACCAATAACGTCTAACAATCCTTCCTCTTGCCTGATGTTGTCATGGCTTCTGACTGCAAAGCAGAGAAATGCAGGCGGAGAGGGGAGTGGTGGGAGACGGATTCTCATGTTCTCTCGTGTTCAACGAAATACCAATTATCCCTCGTTCCTTATGTCATTTCCTGACCTCTTGCTTTGCTGGTTTGGAAGTGCGTTTTCAGTTGACACTTTCAAGCTTATTGCGACACAAAAAATATGTGAAAAGACACCCATTTGAATGAGAAATGATAATAGTAAATGTATTCAATGGACTCCTTTTTCCATAGTGACATACTATCCAGAGAAAGTAACCTTCGACCTTGAGAGGCCACCAAATGCTTTAACCACCAAGCTATACCCACCCCCTAAAATCATCCTATTGTGCGTCCAAATCAATAATTCTGAATATGACGATTGTTTAAACATTAGCCAGTTTGAACTGCGATTGAGTTGTAAAGGATTGAAACTTTGGGAAGTTGTAAAGACAGTACTTGTGAACAGAGCGCAGGTCTGAGTGAGAGGTAGGTGCGGGGGGATTAACTCCTTGCGCCCTCTAGGTCTACACATTCCACGTCTATACGCAGCTATAGCTTACAGGGCCGACCACACCAACACAGGGGGGAAAGTGCCTTGGTCAGGGCTTTCCTTTGACAGTAAAGTGCTTACAGGCAGGCAGTGGGGCCAGGGGAGGGAGGAGAGGGGGGGGGGATTCTAGGCGATGCGATGACCCGACGGCTTTGGCACTGACCAACTGTGATGACGAGGCGCTTTCTATTGTGCGGTGAGCCCCTACGTTCGGCCTTTGCCAGGGTATAAAGGCTGGGGTACGGCTCTGAGGGAACCAGCACGAGCCAGCCTCCCCCACACACAGCACTGCAAGCTAAACTAACGCAGGTAAGGACACACGCAGACCCCACGCACACTCAGACACCAGCTGTTCCACTGCAGTACAGGGGCGCAGCCGGCAGCAGGGGCCCAACTCTCTCCGCTTTGCCCGGACGAGTCACCCTTTGGCTGGGGACAGTCCCCCCCACAGAGGCCCCGGTCAGAGGGCTTACATGAGGCGCTCAGTGCTCAGTTTAGATGGGGAATTTTCTGGAACGTTGGAGACTAGGGCCCACCACTGTACCAGATTCACCCAGTGGAAACACAAACCTTGTTCCGAAAGCTACTTTTGGGTGGAGGGGGGTTATTTCATAGACATCACAGTGCACATACAGAGTACTGACACAACACGTTGATCGGTATGTTTGTGACCTGATGTTCCTATCTAATTTTCCTTCTCTCTTACCCCTTCTTACCTACTCACCTGTTCCTCTGTACGTCAACCTTTCATTTCATCCCCCTCCCTCTCCGCTCTCCCCCCCCCTCTCTCTCTCCTCCTTTCCTCACTTCTCCCAGACTCTTAACATCATGTCTCAGACTGCCAAGTCCGCCTCCAACCAGGGCACTGATGCCAAGGACAAGGGTGCCCCCGCTGCCACCAGCAAGGCCACCAAGACCGGTGACCCTGGCATGGGTTCCTTCAGAGTGAGTCACGGCATCTTCAGGGCCATCTTACCGAGCACAACAACGATTCACCCGTTTCACATCCGTCCTCAAAGCTTCTCCTTCGCCCCCGGATGCCAATGGACTAACATGTTTCCGTTGCCTCCGGTACAGATCATGCTGTTCGACCAGGAGAACTTCCAGGGAAGAATGATGGAGGTCCAGAACGAGTGTATGAACGTGTGTGACCGCGGCATGGACAGAGTGCGCAGTATCATTGTGGAGAGCGGCCCGTAAGTACACCCGCAAACCCCTCAGAACCTACAGGTCTCGACCCCCGCAACCCCAACCCCCCATCACCACCGATATGAACTCTGCACGCAATCTTGCTAACTGTACTCCGAGGCAATCATCCTTTCATTTTCCACCTCCCTTCACGCTCATCTCACACTTGATCTGTAGGTTTACCCCCCTTCTAATCTCTCCCTCCCCTCCTCTCACCCCTGTGTCCCCCCTGCCCCTGGCGACCCCCCCTCTCCAGCTTTGTTGCCTTTGAGCAGACTAACTTCCGTGGGGAGATGTTCATCCTGGAGAAGGGCGAGTATCCTCGCTGGGATACCTGGAGCAACTCTTACCGCAGCGACTGCCTCATGTCCCTCAGGCCCATCCGCATGGTGAGACGATCAGATGGTTCCGCTCCATGATTTTAGCAGAGGCGGAGACAGGAGGGGGAAAAAAACAAAACAAACAAATGCTATATCCTCACAAACAGGAACAGATCGCTAGACTTTTGGTGACGTTTTCGGCCGAACGCAGCTAAAGGTTCGCGCGCGCCAAGTGGGAAGCAGGAGGGGAAAGTTTCACAAACTCTCTTTCTCTGCTTCTGCCATACAGGACAGCATGGAGCACAAGATCTGTCTGTTTGAGCTGTCTGACTTCAAGGGCAACAAGATGGAGATCCAGGAGGATGACGTGCCCACCCTCTGGGCGCACGGGTTCACCGACAGAGTGGGCAGCGTGAGGGTGCCTGGAGGAGTGTACGTACACATCGCTACACATGACACGCATATGTACATAGTTTACCTAGCGCATTCCTATACAGCGCTGGTTTGGCAGCGATTCATACAGGAGCAATGTAAGCAATGGCTTTCTCTGGATGCCAGTATAGCTGTGACGGCACGCCACAATTACATCCATCCGCTTGAGAGCAAACCTCAAATGGCATGCCTATCCTTCCTATCATACGGCCGTGCCAAGTGAACTCACTTTGGAGAACGGAGAACAGGATATCAATAGAGACGTGTCTCTGGAGGAACCCCAGGGCTAGTCCTGGGGTGCTGCCATGCGGAGTAAGAAGTGTGGCATTAGAGTCATAAGGCAGGCGGATGACTGTGTGATGTCTGTAGCTCATAAGACATCAAATTTGTATTTTTAGATGAGAATGCTCGCTCACAGTTGTGTTCAAAATCGGGATTTTAATCAAGTAGAAGGCTAGACGTTATTGACATTTAGACAAGCAAGTAGCCAATACTTAAAAAAACATAATGTTACACCAAGTCGCTCATTTTCTCTGTTCTCTGTCCAGGTGGGTGGGTTACCAGTACCCCGGCTACAGAGGCTACCAGTACCTGTTCGAGTGTGGTGAATATAGACACTACAACGAGTTCAGCGCCTTCCAGCCCCAGATCCAGTCCATGCGTCGTGTCAGGGATATGCAGTTCCACCAGAGAGGATGCTTCAACCTCACCGCCGCCAGCAAGTGAGGGACCCCTGCTGGACGCCTGGTGTAGTTGCAACCAGCTCTCTCAACCGCCCATCCGGCGCTTTTTATTTTTCCTCACCCTCTCTTCCTCCCTGAAATGACCCTAACCACAACCCTTAGCCCTCCAACCCAAAGGAATAGAATGATAGCATCGTACCGGACAATCTAAATGACTTTTTATGATGCCAAAAATAAACATGTTTTCAAAACTTGAACCTTCCTGGTTGGACAACATTTATTTGAGGCTTTAATTGCTATTCCACAAATGTATATATATTTTTTTTTTACTATTGTCTGCTATTGACTATTTCTCCGGCTCTGCTAGTTATGTCTTTCTCTCTGTCATCCCTCCTATTCTCCCACACGCTGGCAATGTCAAGCTTCAAAACAATATTCAAGGATGCATGTCCCCTCCATGCTACGCCTCTGTGTAGTTTCATTTAGCGGTAACGAATTTAAATAAGAACGTTATATATTTACCATACAGTCACATGTCAACAGTCTACGTTTGAACGTTGAGGACGTATCGACTACGTCACCTGTACGCTTTCCATCACACACACACACACACACAAGCCTGAGTTGCACAAGCAAGCTGAAGAGTTACAATGGCAGCACTTTTCAAAGCAAAGAAAGGTTAGTGTTAGCGCTTTAACTATTGATTAGCATTATGGATACCTACATTTTCATTCAATACGTTTGCCTCAAACCTGTTGATTCAAAGGTCATACAGCTGACAAAGTAAAGGGCTTGCTAGCAGGATGTTTGGCTAAGCTAGTTATCAAACAAGTAGATGGCTAATCAATTAGGGTGCTTTTAAATGCCGGTGTGATTTAATGAGTGGGTTCGTGTCATTGCAATTCTAATGTCTCAAACGAGGGCTGGCTAGTTGTTTGGAATGGGGTTAAGTAAGGACTAGAGCTAGTAGCATTGCTAGCAGCTAGCTCTTTACCAGCTTAGATAACGATTGTTTGCTATTTCGCTACATTTACAGTTACCATCACATGCCATGGATCAATACGTCTAATCTCTGTACATTTAGCTCACTGTGAATGGGTTAGTAGTCCAATTTTACTTGTATTGATATTTAAAACGGTGGTTCCCAGTGCGAGCGCGTGCACGCACTAGGAGAAAGGTTGTGAGCGCGCATACGCAGGACGACCTTTCACCCAATTCTGCAAGATGTCCTCTCTGTTGACACTTTTTCCATTCATTTCAATAAGGCTCGTTTTTTTTGAAGTCGTCGTCATATTTTTACGACAGTGACAAACACCAGATGAACAGAATAGTTTATCAATATGGATTGGTGACCAAAAAGAACACAAAAAAAAATCAAAGATTGCGATTCGACAATAATGTTATGACAGCTGAGTCAAAGTTTTTCTTCATGTTTCCTGTGTCCCCCCCCTCAGCCCTGGGGCTGTGTCTCAGCGGCTGTCGTGGACTGACGCAGCTCGCTGAACTCCCGGAGATGCACCAGATGCTCAGACAGACATGCAGAGACTACTCAGACAGAGAGCTAGCTCCGATAGCTGCCCAGCTTGACAAAGAACACAGATTCCCTGCCAAACAGGTACGCACACACACCCCCCTCTGCTAAACACAAAACCCACGCTCCGACACATTTCTTCGAGGATCCTGTTGCGCAAAGCCGCTTTACGTAAAGCCGCGTTCTCGTGTTTGGGCTGCGTAGGTGCGGGAGCTGGGTGAGATGGGCGTGATGGCCATCGAGGTGCCAGAGGAACTGGGCGGAGCTGGGATGGACTACCTGGCCTACTGTCTGGCGGTGGAGGAGATCAGTCGAGGATGCGCCAGCACAGGGGTGGTGGTTTCTGTCAACAACGTACGTGTTTTGCCACCTGGATGAATTCGCCAAATGATCTCCTAGCCTGGTTGGATATCTGTGTTCTTCTCCCTGTTCCCCCGTCAAGAGTTTGAACCTGTTTGTCTTGCAGTCTCTGTACATTGGCCCTGTGTTAAAGTATGGGACAGAGGAGCAGAAACAACAGTGGATTCCTCCCTTCACCACGGGAGAGAAGGTTGGCTGCTTCTCCCTCAGTGAACCAGGTACGCACGCACGCACGCATACATACACACACACGCACACACACACACACACGCACATGCACACACAGACACACACACACACAGACACACACACAGACACACACACACACACACACACACAGACACACACAGACACAGACACACACACACACACACACACACAGTTAAGAAATCCTGCCAGGAGTTTATCCACTGCACCTCTGTTCTGTCTCAACTCTAGCTGTCTGTATTTCTCCACCAATCCGCTCGCTCTCATTTCGCGTCCCAGGTAACGGCAGCGACGCTGGGGCGGCCTCCACCATGGCCCAGCAGGATGGAGATGAGTGGGTCCTGAACGGAACCAAAGCCTGGATCACCAACAGCTGGGACGCCTCCGCCACGGTCGTCTTCGCCACTACCGACAAGAAACTTAAACACAAGGTCAGGAACCTTGCAGGAACCTTGCATCCACGCCTCGTGAGGCGTGGATGCGATTGGCCGCGTGAGGTGGGGTTGTGATTGGTGGGTTATACTTATCGTCTATCCTTTCCCACCGTGCCCCGCCCCCCTCCGTCCTTCCCTCTTGGCTCCGCTCTCCACAGGGCATCAGTGCTTTCCTGGTCCCCATGCCTCACCCGGGTCTGTCCCTGGGTAAGAAGGAGGACAAGCTGGGCATCAGGGCGTCATCCACAGCCAACATCATCCTGGAGGACTGCAGGATACCGTTGGGCAACATGCTGGGGCCCAGAGGGGCAGGGTTCAAGATCGCCATGGTGGGTTTGAGCCTGCTGTTTCACTTCAAAAAGCTCCTCACCAACACACGCACACCCCCCCCCCCTCTTCACCTGTAAAACACTGCAACCTGATGGTCTCTTGATGAAGTCACGCTCACTGAAGCTGCCGTTGAGATGTTTGATGTCTGTTTCTCTGCAGCAAACCCTGGACAGCGGGCGTATCGGTATAGCTTCCCAGGCTCTCGGTATCGCTCAGGCTTCCCTGGACTGCGCTGCAGATTACGCTCACAAACGCACCGCGTTCGGCGCCCCCATCGGCAAGATGCAGGCCATACAGGTAGGCGTTCAGGTCGCTCGACGTTAAGAGTCCGGGAAAAATGATTTGCCGGTGTTGGGTTGCCCGTGTTTACCGAAGCGCGTGTTTGCCGTTCCCCAGTTTAAACTGGCCGACATGGCGGTGGCGTTGGAGAGCGCCCGCCTGCTTACCTGGAAGTCAGCGCTACTACGAGATGCCAAGATGCCCTACTCCAAGGTACACAGACGCTCCTCCCCCCCCCCGTCCTCCATCTCTTCTCCTTCCTTCCTCTCTCATCCCTCGTTTCCCGCCTGCCGAGAACCTCTGAGCCAAACATTCCATTATGTTGTCGACAATCTTGACCCTTGGCTGGTTTTTCAAGAGAGCTCCAGCGCTCCTATTTCTCCTCAACATGCTTCCTGTTTCCTGTCCCACAGGAAGCAGCCATGGCCAAGCTGGCGGCATCTGAGGCTGCCACTTTCTGCGCTCACCAGGTAAAACACCAGCATCCTCTGGCTCGGCCAAACAGATAGGATGTTTAGCCTGAAAATCCGCCACATTCTACTGAGTTTAAGGGACTGTTCCTTGCGTCTTTTCTTGCAATGGATCTGTTGAATGCATATTTCATGAATTTTCTTTCCATCAACTTAAAAAAAAAAAAAAAAGGCCATCCAGGTTTTGGGAGGGATGGGTTACGTGACGGACATGCCAGCAGAAAGGCACTACAGGGACGCCCGCATCACAGAGATCTACGAGGGCACCAGTGAGATCCAGAGACTGGTCATCGCTGGACAGCTGCTGAAGGAGTACAAGCAGTAGCATCCAGCCTGGTGCTCTGGTGCTCTGGAAGTAGCCTTTTAAATCCTGATCTAGGATCAGGCCTTCTTACCCATGGGTCCTTACCTTTATCATCCAGATATTGACACGGTCTACGTCAAGAGATACTGTCGGAGCTGTCTTCCAGTCCATCAACACCAAAAGGACTTGGAACCACTGTGTTCAACATCCAGTATGTGTTGGGGTTCAGATCTGTTCCCTCTCACCTCCATTTGAAGAGTAACCGTCATAAAACGCCCCTCTCGTGAACTTTATTTATGTGACTAGACACACTTGCCTTACGAACCTTCATCTTTTGCCGTGCCTGCAAACCGGATCCCTTAGATAATAGGATACCACGTGCCGTTTAACCAGAGAATCGGAGGAAGAACATCAAGTACGGAGACTTGGAAGATGTCTCTTGCACCATCTGTTGTTTTCGTTGTGCTGTACTACCCATTCGAGCAGGAAGGGGGCAGTGATGTACATCAGCTGCTCTTTTCTCCTCAAACATCACCAGAGCGCAGACCACACTTGACGGACGCGAGCTGGTTTAGGATCGACTCGGATGCGTGCGAGACAGACTTTTTTTAGGTGGATGCCGCATTGCTGCGACCGTGGCCCGTGCTTCGATGGCCGTGTCGTAGTAAGTTGGTAGCCGAACAGCAGTATCCGAGAACTTTCGAGTCTGGTCAACTTTTGACTGCATCGATGTGGTGTGGGCCTACCAGGTTACGATCCTACAGTTTGCGGTTTGATCCGAAGAGACGGTGCGCGGGAGTTGTAATCACCGGCCAGCTTGATCTGTTTGACTATTTAACACTGTATACTTTGTGCAGTGGATTCCAGGACAAGACCTGTCCTGGCCTGTGCCTCAATAAACTGCTAATGTACATATTTTACAAAATGATAAAGTCAAAGGAAAATAAAAATAAAACGATCTAATCTGTGAGTTGTCTTTTCATTCTAAATTAGATGAGAGAACTGTTACTGCACAAGCACTAATAAGGTAAATGTGTCTTTTTGTAGCTGGGCGAACATTTATAAGATGAAAAAGACCCTTTCCCAGTTAAAGCTTGATGATAATTAATGAATCATTTATAGCCCAGGCGGTCGTATAAAAATGATCAAGATTCTGCTACCAGCTGGCTCAGGACATTTTGAACTGATGTTGGACTTTGTTCCCATTAGACGCAAAACTAGGTCGTCGTACAGAGTGTACAACCTGTGCATCTAGGAAGCGTACGCTAACTCCATCAGGATCTCTCATCTCTTCCTCCAGTTTAGTGCTGTCGGGTATTCTCTCCAGAGATGGTATCACAGAGTAGCCCTGATGTATTCCCCATCCCTGTACAAGACTGTGTTACTGGAGCAGAGGTCATCGTGTGCGTGATTAGCACAGGCGTCCACATGTGTGTATGTGTGTGTTGATCAGGGCTTCCTTGCTGTTTGTGCGCGGCGCGCTCACACGATCCAGTTTGTTTGTGTGTTCCACTGGGCCAAAACCGCTAAGTAGGCCAAGTTTCCTGGTCTTCCGGCAGATCCTAGTCATGATATACCGGGGATTGTATATGTGCTGTTGGTTTGGCCTTGCGTGCTCAGCTACTTGCGTAGTCATGTCAGAGACAGGATTCAGTGTTTTTATTTGTCTTTGGGGTGCGTGTGTTTCCATTGTTAGGCATAAAAATATTTATGTTTGACTGCTGTACAATCAATTGCGCCATGTCGGGGGGGACAAATAAAGTTCCATTTACAACCTGGAAAAAGTATAAAATCGCTTGTACGATATTGTTTATTATAAAAACGGATATATAACAATACATGGTGGAAGAGAACAATCATTTGATACACAAAAACTGCAACGCAAATGCATTCATATGTAAATGAGCCCCTTGGATTACAATAGCAAATCACATTGGTCTGAACAGGCTACGCTACAAAGGAAGCATCTATGTGGAAACAGTCTAAAAAATACATCTGTCAGGACGTGCCTATTAATAACCAGACACTGGACAGAACAATACGCCTTTCAGATAGTTCACATACCATGTCATACCACTTGGGCAAGACAATGAGCCGTATGTTTCAGACAGTAACATTATACATTAGGCATAAACAAAATGTCTGTATAATAACTGTGGGGGGAAAATGAACATCATTCAGAAGAATCTAAATCATGCAGAAATCTGAGTTGAGGCAACGTTTTAGTTGATTCGGTAAATCCACTAATACCAAAGCGAACCCGGTACTTTCTGGGTCACGTTGGAGAGATTTGGTCCGATTTTTGCGCAAAAGTCCCACTTTATCGGCCTACACATAATGTTTTTTGTCAAATTCTCCGTTGGAAGTGATGCTTTTAGTGGGCGCGTATTTGATGGAGTAGGTGCCCCTCACGTTATCAGGGCAGGAGCAGCAGAGCAAGGTCCCACCGAGCAGGAGCAGGGCCGTTGCTGCCCAGCCGATATAGATCGAGGCTCCGATCTCTCTTTTCATCGACGGTGGCACCGCGGGATCATAAAAATCGACTATGATTCGGTTGGCCATCCAGCAGAGAGGAGCTAAAGCAAATAGCCCACTGATGATGTATATCACACCACCCACGTTGACAACCTTGGCTTTTACCGATTCGGTTGTGAGGCAGTTGGTACACTGGGCACCTGCGATCGTTACTGTCAGCCCGGCAGCTCCTAATACGGCCGAGATCACGGTGAGGGCCCGCGCCGTCTGCAGGTCTTGGGTGAGGGCAAGAACGGAATCGTGCGTCTTGCATTGCATCTGCCCTGTGCTTTGCACCACGCAGGACATCCACAGACCGTCCCAGATGGTTTGAGCAACCAGAATGTTGGACTCGATGAACGCGGTCACCTTCCACATGGGAAGACCACATGCGACCATCACCAGTAACGATCCAGCGACGCACAAACCGAGGCCCAAAAACTCCAGACACGCCGAAAGCATGACTAAGATTTGATGTCAACTTCCTCGGATGAAGAATATACGTCAGTAAGAATAGCAGTATGGCTATATCCTTTATAATATTACTCTAAAATGCTTAGCTGTGATATCTATAATTGACTGATAAAAAAAGATACAAATGTCTCCTCCAGGACAGAACTTACTGTGTCGACGAACCAAATCGACTGTCTGAGACTGGGCATCAGACTTCAAGTTTATCAGACCGGAGAGCGCTTGACTGACGCACATGTCAAAACAAAGCCCAAACTATGAACCAATAAGCGCCAGGCGCGTCTTTGGCTCAGCCAATAAGGAGTTAGAGGAGAGGCGGAGAGCGGCACACAGCCACGAGTAGTGGCAGCAATGATCACAGATTATATCCCAATTGTTTTGCGGTTCTATGAAGGAACGATTTGTGAAGAAGGAAAGTGTAAAAGGAAACTGTGAGAAACAGGTATTTGGCACAGCAGAAGAAAGGGTCCAATCGCGGAGGATGGTTCTTCTGTACATACAGAAAACTGTGGGAGAATATTTAAAGCATGTAGACATATAACGGTGTTTTCTCTGTTTATAGAATCGAAAAACCTCGATGCCTCCCTAAAAATTCAGCGATAAGCAGCAATATCATTAGCTGGTTTTAGGAAGTTACAACATGGCCAATAAGAACCCTCTCAAACACACGCGCACACAGAAAACACGTGCACACACTGCACGTTGCACTGCAGTGCAACAGATAGTGAATGTGTTAAAACACTATTGTGTTCAGGTTGTGTAACTAAAATGCTCCTTCAACTTTGTCCCATTACTCCAATTTTTCAATAGACAAACTAACAGGACCAAGATCAGACATGTTTTTTTTTCCATGTAAACTTTGTTGAATATTGCACGCTCAGCATCGTGTGTACTTCTAAACTGTATGCGAGAGAAAGAAAGAGATGTACAAACATCTAACATAGTCTTCCTTAGAAGTATGGTCGATTTACAGTTGGCCGCTTCAAATTTCAACGGTAATCATTCCTTCCACGAATGTGAAACCAAACGGGTAAATGGGTCCTCGAAAGGGAGGGAAATGGTGCGTGTCCGCGTGTGCGTCTGTGCGTGCACGTTAAGGGCCACTCAGTGTTTACTCGAAAGAAAAGTGATGCCTGCCGATAAGAATTTGGGCCACACCTAATTCCTCAATTACCATGTGGGAACGTTCCAGTGCGAGTCTTAAACAGCACATCTCTCTTCCACCCGTAGACCCCATCTCCTTGGAGGGCCGTCGGGCTGTGCGGTTGGACGGTACCCAGAGGGCGGTTCCACCCCTCATACTGGCTTGTTTCGATGCAGTCGTGTTCAGCAAACAAACAGGGCGGAGGGAAATCTGGGATGCTCTGATAATGGCCCATAAATTCTGTTAGCTAAACAGGCAGAGAGGCTTTGACGTTAATGGTGACGGAGAAGTGACGAGAAAGAAGGGAAAAAAAATGTTACTCAAGGACAGAGATGAGGGAGACCAGGTTACTTTGTGTGGGAGATCATTATCGCAGCTTCTTTAGGGATTTGTCATGAAATTCCTCTTTTATGTTTAATTCTAATAATCATAGATATAGTTTTACATTTTCTTTTTGCTCATTTGTAGCTTAGTGATCGCCTTTCACTTTCATTACGATTGTTGTTTGCTGGATTGTGTTAAATGAGAACAACACTTACTTTATAGAGTTTTCGGCACAATGGCTTTCAACATTCTGATAAAAACCTAATTTCATAATGAAAACACAATCAACCATCATCACTTAGGAAAATGTATTTGTCAGACAGAGTGTGTTGGATCGCTTAAACCAAGGGCCTAAACACATTCAAGACAATAGTCAATAGATTTCTACTCAGCTTTGTGTGCAATTTGGATGGGGGACTTGGGTCCCAACCAGATGTTTCCTCTGCAGCCATGGTATGTGTGACAGAGCGCGTGTGCACAGGCACACAAACGCATACGCACACTTAGTGTTCAAGCTGCAGGTGCTTAGAAGCCACTTGTAGACTGGCATCTACACTGGAGGTTGTTGTTTGGGCGGAGCTACTATCCCGTGTCAAATGTCTCCTGGCTGTGAGCGCTAGACCAGGGGGGAGAGGAGGGGAGGGTAATTTTGGTCAGGCAATATCCAGACGATGAAATTAGTTAGAGCTAACTTAAGCTTTGTACTTGCCTGACCTCGAGTCTCTAGAATTCGAACCGAGTCTTCACATAAACATGACCCAGCACTCACATAGCTCAAACTGCCTCATGGCATTGATTGTCTTTGTCCTTTTTGCTGAGATCTAGGGTGTGGGCAAGCGTGCTCATGTCATTATTGATAGATTGAGAAAGCTAAGTGTGTTTTGGAATGTTTTGGTGGTGATGGGGGGTGGGGGGGGTGAGACTGAAAGAGAAGTGGATTGGCGCTAGAGTCTGTACTCTTATAATTTCCCTGTCCTGGCCATTTGCTTTCTTGTAGTACCCTCTGCCCCCTACCACCATAGCCCCCCACGTCTCATGTTCTTCGGCCACGTCGACTCTTTATCCCTTTCGTACTGAACCACCAGCTACTGTAAGGTTGCTGCCACTCGCTGCTTGTGTTCGATGCCTTCCCGAGGCCTCCGAGTCGGTACAATCCTGTGGGTGTGGGTGACCGTGGGTGTCACGGTCACAGCTGGGGAGATAACGCGATGCAGTCCCGTTGTCCGTTGGGTGGGTAGACCAGCAGGGAATACGGTTGGACGTCCTTATGTGTCATGGTGCTGTGCTTCATTACCAGCCTGCTCTAGTCCAGTCAGGGTGAGGGCTTTCCGGTCATAGTCAGACTTGATGAGTCATGGAGGGGAAGTCGAGATGTGTCATTCTTCACTTAAGGGTATTTTGTTTTTTAGGGCCTTAACTGATTGGATCTTCTAAGGTCTGACTGATCCTATCGACTCACCCAACTTTGTTGTTGTGTGGCCTCTTTCCACTGCACTCTTCCTGCAGGTGTAAGGTTCTGTTGCCTCTCCCCACCTCCTCAGCTGCTCTGGGTTTCTACTTGTAGAGGCGCGGAGTGGGTGTACAGTAGGCCGAGAGTAGGACTAGGGTGAGGAGGCCACAGTTCAGGATTGAGATGAAGCCAGAAGAGACTCTGTGTCGATAGATGTGATGAAGCCAGCTGGGGTCACGCTGTCTTTTTCCCCCCCTCAGGGTTTTATCACACTGGAGACAAGACAGGACGCAATGTTTACGTTGCTGTATATTTATAGGCCATTTTTCAAGCTGTTTGGAATGTTGATGGTATTAGCTGGACGAGGGCCGTGACTCATCTCGATAAGATCACCTTGCCCAACCGCCGAAGTCAAGTCAGATGACACATTTCTGGGCAACGGTGGAAACCGAAAGGAATCCTAACTCTGAATTTCATGGCGTCGTTTTAAATCTTCGAGTAGATTCATCTTTCTTGTTGTGGTCGGAATGGACCCAGTGTGAGAGTCAGCTCTTTTTTAGCAAGACTTCAATCTCAAGTGCTTCTTCTGGTCTCCTCCTGTTGTTTTTACATGAGCTTGTTTTGATTTCCGGGACCATTTTTTTGGGGCCCCAATCTCTACATCAGCCCATTTCCTCCTTGGAACAACACTATTTCCTGTTGTCATTAAGAGCAATCAGTGAGATAACATAGTGACTTCAAGACTGTCTTTCTCTCGCCCTTCAACTTCTCTGCCTGTCTCTCTCTATCTGTCAGTTCCAAAAGCAAGATTAAACATTACTCTGTAAACTGGGGACGCTGTGTGCACTCCCACGATGAAACAAGATGTCAAATGTTCTTCCTCTGCCGAATGTTGTGAAAAGAACAGCACGCAACAACGTCTCTCTTTGCTGCTAGTTTGCGCTCGAAAAAAATACTTTTTCCCTGCTCTCCCACCCCTGTCTTCTTCCTCGATTGTTTTTGCTCAGAAGGGAAAAGGAGAAACAACTGGTTCAGGACAATGCAGTGTTCCTTGTGTGTGTTTGTGTTCTCTATAGGGAGCCGCATAGGAGTCAGTGCGATGGGGCATTGTGTGGATGTGGACCAATGGCCTTCCTGACATCTCTCATTTCCTGGCTGAAGTCGTCGTGTGACCCTATGCGACACCTCTGTGTGTGTGGGAGTCAATGAGCAGGGTACCCTTCAATTCATGCTCAGGCCGCAGTCTGTCCAGGAGACGTACCCTCACACACACACGCACACACACACACACACACACACACACACACACATGCACGCACACGTACGTTTACGCCATACCCTGACACAAACCGAAACAGCTAAAACAGACATCAGACGTCAAATTATTCAAATGAAATGGTGCTCTACTGTCTCAGGGAATCTTAAGTATCCTTGTTAGTTCAGAGGAGTCAACTCCAGGCCTTTTGTATGTACCGCATGAGCGACACGGTGCTGGCGAGCTGGTCGATCTGACGTGCCGAACGTAAAAGCAAACGGAGCCATGTGCTCCTGCATTGTTGCTTCTGGCTGGGAGCCAGTCTGCCTCCATTACACTGAGGTCATGTCCACCTTCTGGTCATTAGCAGGTCTGAGGGAACAATCAAACTGCTGGCCTTGTAAGAAAAGGAAAGGAAATCATATAGGACTTGACCTGGATTCATCACGTTGGTTCAGTGTATGGGTTTTGTTATCGTTAATGAACGACTTATAGGGGGTTAGATTGCTGTGGAAATGTGTAGGTGCGACTGAAAGAGGGTTCCGGACCCTTCCCTAGGGGTGAAGTAGCAGTTTAGGGTTGGATGAGATAAGAGCGAGCAGGTGAGATCGCAAAGTAGCAAAGAACATGTTGATCCCAGGGACCTCTGTGTTAGTATAGAACGTTTTTCTTCCTGAGCAAAATACTGTACGTGGCTAAAGTCATGATGGAGAAAAGAAGCGTTTGTGACTTGGGGGAGCGTGGTGGAGGTGTGTCAGGGTGGAGGGCTTGGGGGGTGAAGTGCAGCTGGGAACTCATTGTCAGAAACTGTGGTGCGCTGGGGTGAAAGCAGAGGAAACGAGTCGGTCATGGCACCCTGCCTCTGCCTTAGCCCTGTGTTCCCATCATTGTTCCCTCGCTATCCCTTCCCCTCTGCAGGTATGTGTCAGGACCCAGCAGGATGTGGGCTCCACTCTGCTCACTCTCTCTCTCTCTCTGTCGTGCTCCTCTCTCTCTCTCTCTCTCTCCCTCTCTCTGTCGTGCTCTCTCTCTCCTCTCTCTCTCGCTCCCTCTCGTTCCTTCCCTCTCTCCACTCTGCTCACTCTCTCTCTCTGTCGTGCTCCTCTCTCTCTCTCTCTCTCTCTCTCTCTCTCTCTCTCTCTCTCTCTGTCGTGCTCTCTCTCTCTCGCTCCCTCTCGTTCCTTCCCTCCCTCCACTCGCTCGCCCTTTTTTTTGTGTCTGTCGTCCGGCCGCTCTCTCCTTTTATTTGTTGCTCCTCCGTGTTATGTCATTGTTCCTTCATGCCACCCTGCTCACCTCTGACGAGAGTCTTTACAATGGGCCCTCGCAGGGCTCATACGTAAGTGCAACACAGGACGCAACCGATAACGATGGGCCTGTTTCTCTGCGGTGGTCCGCTCAACGAGGGCTCCATTGTTTGGTAGATTCGTGTTGTTGCTGTCTGTTAGCCTTGTGTCACGTTCCTCCACAGCTGTAGGGAGTATGCGTCATTTTGAAAGGAGAAGGATATGTTAATCAGGAACCATTTACCGGTAGCCAAGGCACAACAAAAATCGTGCAGCCACATAGGTTGTCGAAAGGTTTAGAGTTTGGTAAACAGGCTTCCTAATAAGCTATTGTTAAAATGGACCCATTTTCTTCCAAATCACATCCTAACAGCAGGCTGTCTATATTTAGATGTGTGTGGAAGGAGTGAGAGCACCAGTCACAACCACCATTGCAGGACCACACTGCTTAGTGGGGCCTAATGGAGGATTGCGATGGCTTTGATGTTTGAGATAAATGTGCAGTGGTTCCCTGGGGAGCCAGAAACAGGCAGTCTTTACAGACTGCCTGAACGTTGACTGACGTGGTTTAGATAAAATACCTTCTTGTCAGCAGGTTTCCAAAGGTCTAGCAGCCCTTGGTTGACGCTGGCCAGGGTAGACACGCAACCCGACATTGGACAGAGAATGCCAAGGCAGACATTCCTTCTCGAGGTAGCAGGTCGAGTCTATATGGTTTAAAACCCTCTGTAAGGGCCAAAACAACGCGCCTGTTTAAAAGTGACATAAGGCTGCCATCTGGTGGGGGTATGAAGAACTACACTATACCTCCACAACATTGTCAGAGTCTGCTTTTATTTTGATGTATTTCTGCATTACATAAAGGATGGATGGTTAGCGTAGAACTTCATTTGACCGTAACCTACGACGTATTCTAGTTTAAACGGCAATAATTAATTAATTACGTGCAATTGCTCGTGGACGACACATTCAACTGGAGCGCGCAAGTACGTGAACGAATCCAGCTGTTTTCCGGCTGCCAAGATGACGACCACCACGCGGTACAAGAGCCGAACGCTCAGATCAGGTAAAGGATGTTTTGCTGCATATTTCATCAATTATGAATCAATTATTTTCTCTTAATTCTACTGTTCTCTCTTGCACCCGTCTTCGCGGATTCATCATTCACCTGCCGCTTATGTGTTCCTTCCCTGTCCACGCACTGGATCATGCCACCGCGGATACTATTCAGGAGATGAAACAGAGGTAAGAATTCATGTAACAATTGAAAAAAGAGACCATTTGAGATGTTAGTCAGCGTTACATCATTTGTCGTTGTGACTCATGTCCATATGATCTGTGCATAAACAGACGTGGTTTACGAACAAGCTGGGCTTTGGTTTGGTGGGAAATGAACGTGTTTCGCGGCGTACATTCAGCAACATTTTCGAATCCGCCTTTAACCGGTGTGTGACCCAAATTGGCGTTCCTGCCTCTTTGTATTTCTACTCATCCCAACTGCGAGTTACCGAGTTGCTATTGTGTCGTTCTGGTGTGCGCGCGTCCAGCGGTAGTATGTTCAAGCTGCGCGCGGATCCCAGGCATAGGCGCTTGTTTGCCCAGGTAACCCCCCCCCCCCTGCAACACACTAAAATGGGCGTGAGGCAGATGTACAGTTATTCGTGTCATAATGTTTTGAGTTATACAGTAGATGCCTAGGAGCTTCTTCCTTCCCCTCGTTCTTCCACCATCTCTAAGGGCTCGCCTTCGATCTCTATCCAGCATAGCTCTGCTTGTCTACGGATTGAGATTTAGACAGTTCCCCGTTAATTAATGGCGCAAGTGGGCGTAATGTCTGAACAACAAATTTGTCAAAACGCATCCTGGTAGCTGTCTCCATAGCAACTCCAGTCCATCTCGGCGTTGTTTGGGCGATTTCAAGGAGTCTTCTGGTCTCTGTGCCTTGAAGCTGGCCTATTCATGGATGATGATACCACACCCCCACAAAACCCCCCCTCCCCCCTCACACACTTAACACAACACACAGGCACATGCGCAAACATCGGCGCTCGTGTGCGGTAAACAATTCATACTTCCACATAACTCACAGGCACGTTGGAGGCTCCTTGTGATGGGAGTCGTCACATGATCTCAGTAGAGAGTCCTCAACCAGAAGAAATGTCAACCAATGAGGTGGACCAAAGAACACACACACACACACACACATACACACACACTACACATAAACACACACATGAATAACGAGGGCCCTTGGTTTAACGAGAGATGCTCTGTGGACCATGAGCTGACATGCGACAGTATGTGAAATACAGTAGCCCTCCCCTCCCCCATGTAAAGATCTGCCAGCCTGCCACAGTGGATTACTGGTTGGTCTGTGGACATCCTCAGGGCAAGCTCTCTCTCTCCCAGAATACCCCTCTGCCTGCTGCTTCAATAAAACATGAAGGGGGGAAAATATGGGAATGCCCTACTAATGCGGCGGCCATGTTGCTTTTCTGAGCTGCGCGATACTCAGGGAAGCTGTGTGTAACCGGATGGTTTGGCTACGCGCTCGCCTGCTCTACCAGCGCCACAGCTTCTTCTGGGACTGGCGGGAGACGTGGGGCTGATTTACCATGTGTGGCTGCGTCTGTGTCTCTGGGTACTGCAGGAGAAAGACTACGTTGGCTTCGCAAGCCTCCCCAACCAGGTGCACAGGAAGTCGGTGAAGAAAGGATTTGACTTCACCCTCATGGTTGCAGGTGAGAGGGTGGCGTTGCGAAGGTGGTGGTGAGGGGGGGGAGGGAGGGCCAGAATGCTGGCCGCATGCTGACGTGGGCTGGCTTGTTGGGTTGGAGATAAGAACTGTGAAAATGACTTGTTTTCATTGGGTTGTTCTTCAGGGGAGTCCGGCCTGGGTAAATCCACACTGGTGAACAGCCTGTTTCTAACTGACTTGCACAAGGACAGGAAACTGCTCAATGCTGAGGGTGAGGCAACAAGTGTCAGAAGTCACAGTAAACTTTTGAACATGAGAAAGTGTGGTTGCGGGCGATGTAAAGAGTCTATAGAGGATGCTTAATATGCTCAATTCATTAGCGGTTAGCGATACGCTCTCTCCACTGTTTTCTGCGGGCGTGTCGTCCTCCAGAGCGCATCAGCCAGACGGTGGAGATCACCAAGCACACCGTTGATATCGAGGAGAAGGGAGTCAAGCTGAAGCTAACCATCGTAGACACACCTGGCTTCGGAGATGCCGTCAACAATACCGAGTGGTATGTGATTGTGCAATAGCCCGTTACTGCAGTAAACTCAATGACACCTTCATGGGGGTTTTTTCCCCCCCACGACTTATTGGTCTATGTGTTGCTAGCTGGAGACCAATCACAGACTACATCGATCAGCAGTTTGAGCAGTACTTCAGAGACGAGAGCGGACTGAACAGGAAGAACATCCAGGACAGCCGAGTCCACTGTTGTCTCTACTTTATACCCCCCTTCGGACATGGGTAAGACTAGATCTGGCCCAGGCATGCTCTCGCGCGCTTAACACACGCACGCACGGCCTCACGCCGACATGGCGACTGTCTCTGTCTGCAGGCTGCGTCCTGTCGACGTGGAGTTCATGAAAGCGCTGCAGGACAAGGTCAACGTGGTCCCGCTCATCTCCAAAGCGGACTGCCTCACACCCACCGAGATCAGAAAGCTGAAGGACAGGGTAAGGCCAGAGCAGGCGAGAGCCGAGGTGAACCACAGTCGGGCCCCTGAGGGTCCCGTAGCATCCAGACTGTAACTGCCATCAAGGTGTCTCCTTCACCTCTGCTTTCCCCTTCCTCCTTCCCTCCCTCCCTCCATCTTTCTCTCCCTCCCTTCCTCCTTCCCTCCCTTCCCTTCCTTCCCTCCCTCCATCTCTCTCTCTCTTCCCTCTCTCCCTCCCTCTCTCTCTCTCTCTCTCTCTCTCTCTCTCTCTTTCTCCCTCCCCCCGTCTGTTCAGCTGACAGAGGAGATAGACAAGCTAGGGATCAAGGTCTACCAGTTCCCTGACTGCGACTCTGATGAGGAGGAGGACTTCAAACAGAAAGACCGTGAGCTGAAGGTGTGTGCTTCCTACAGGTTAGCGAGTCACGCAAACCTTCAACCCGCATCGCTCCTGCATCTCTGTAAGCAGCTTGTGCGTGTGCCTTTTAGGAGAGCACCCCTTTCGCCGTGATCGGCAGCAATACGGTGGTGGAGGCCAGAGGCCAGAGAGTGAGAGGAAGGCTTTACCCATGGGGCATTGTGGAGGGTAGGAGACAACCCTCCGTCCTCCCAGTTCTGTTCCATACCGTACTCTAAGAGGGTTCCAGTGATATTCTAAAGATACATTTCCAGGGTTCAGTTTTGGATAAACCCTTATGTTGGCGCTACCGTGTGCGTGTGTGTGCCTGTGTGTGTGTCTAGTGGAGAACCAGTCCCACTGTGACTTTGTCAAGCTGAGGACCATGCTAATCAGAACGCACATGCATGACCTGAAGGACATCACCTGCGACTGTCACTATGAAAACTACAGAGCCCAGTGCATCCAGATCATGACCAGGTACATGCTGTGTTTGTGCGTGTGTTTAGGACTCACTCCAGCCTTGTGGTTTTGTGTGTATTTAGGGCTCACTGGCTGCGGGTGTGTGTTTATATGTAGATGGATAACTCGTGTTTGTGTGTGTGTGTGTGTTTAGTCCTCACTCCTGTATTGTGTGTGTAAATATTTGTGTTAAGGGCAGACCCAGTCTTAAGAAGGTATCTTGTATGCTCACTCCTGTCGTGTGTGTGTGTGTGTGTGTGTGTGTGTGTGTGTGTGTTGCAGCAAGATGAATGCTGTTAACCGTGTAGAGAGCCCAATCCCCATCTTGCCCTTGTCTACTCCGGACGTGGAGACCGAGAAGTTGATCCGGATGAAGGATGAAGAGGTAACATTCAAGACTGTTCCAGTCCAAGCTGACGCTCTCCAGTTCAGTGCTTCTTGTAAGTGTGCCCCTCTCTCATGCTCCCTGCCTCCCTCCCTCCCTCCCTGCCTGCCTCCCTCCCTCCCTGCCTCCCTGCCTCCCTCCCTGCCTCCCTCCCTGCCTCCCTCCCTCCCTGCCTCCCTCTCTGCAGCTGAGAAGGATGCAGCAGATGCTGCAGAAGATGCAGCAGCAAATGCACGAGCAAGACCTGTGATGCCTCCTCCCCCTCAGCCTCACACCCCAATCACAGGTTATGTGGGTGGAGCTACAGGCGGACGATTAAACACGACCTGCTGCGTATCAATTCGCCTCCACCAGGATGTCAGCGAGATGACACGCGTCTCCGATGGCCCGGGGAAAACAGGCTTGGTTTCCAGAGAACAAATAAAAAGAATTTGCATGACACCTGTTATTGGTAGAACAGACAATCCCCCACAGGGTAAACTAAACCCAGAATACGATCAAGCTGTTCTGTTGGAGCCGGTCTTTAGCCAAGTATAGCTAAGCTTTGTAGTAGCTTTGTAGATTGCACTTTGTTACATTACACATCAGCTGTTGCCACGTTTACCGGAGCGAAAATATTTTGTCGTTCATGTCGACTATTTTAGTACTTCCTATGCACTGAGTCCCACAGTGGGCTTGTTTAGTTATTGTATGGTTCATTTACTATTGTATGGTCTGTGGATTATTTCTCTTATTTAGGTATTTATTGGTGTCAGTGTGTGTGTGTGTGGTGCACATGGTTGTGTGAGAGAGACAGACAGAAAAAAGGTGTGCTTGTGTCAGCAGAAACCACGTCTGTTTTTGAACAGCAGAATCGAAGCCAAAGTGAAGCCAATTAGGTTCTTTAGGCAACTGAACGTACAAGGACGGCGTCTGACGTTGTACTGGTGCTTTAGCAAGGGCCACAATCAGTCATCTTACAAATGGTTCAATTGTATTTTTGATGCAATCAAACCAGCCATGGGATCTCATTTGTTACTAGCCAGCTAGCAGACATTAGCATGGCACATGCGAGTGATGTTTATGGATGTGAGGTTATACTGTCAATTAAAAGATAGTCAGCATGTTGTTTACACTGTTGAGGTTACACACAGTGACTCACAATGCTCATCAATAATAAAAATCAATGTTAAGACACTTTTACGTCACAGGCTGAATGTCTTCTGTTGATGGGGAATTCACCTATAGTTTCATGTCGTGGTTTAACATCACGTGTGACAAGTTGGCTCTTTTTTTTTACTTGTAAAAGTTTTATGGTCCTGAGGTTGGTGGAGGCGGGTGTTGGAGTTCCGCGCATGCCCATAGTCTGGCATTTCATAGGATTCCTTTGGTGTTTTACAGTAACAACTGCATGGATCTTATGATTTCGGATCGGACTAAGCTGAATGGGCTTGTTATGGAACATCTGGCGCGTCACTTACTACGCTTCGGCGTAACAAGACCTTGCTGACTAGACAGTGCAGGGGTTGCAACAGAAGATAAATTACAGAACTCCTCTCAAGTGCGGTTAGACAGGATACCTCGGTGTAATAGCTTGTAGTCTTCACTCGATTGCGTCGGCGCACAACGGTTTGTCTTTATTGAGACAAATCGGACAATGGAAAAAGGTGAATGGCACGAGGATGAAGGCTCGTCCCACCAAAACAAAACGTTCCAACAATTTCAAGATAGAACCAAGCCTAATCCCAACGCTAATCTTGTCTCAAGAGAAACAGAGGAGAAAAAGGAGAGGGGGATGTGGATATTTAAGAGGAAGAAAAAGCGGCAACATGTTTTGGACAGAGTGATCTCTTCGTCTCAACCCGACCTGCTCTGCTCCGCTCCTGTGGGTCTTGACGGACAGGAGTCGCCCCTCTGCGGCAAAGTGAACCCCAGCTCCGGCTACAGCCGCAACATTAGACAACCAGGCGCGGAAAGAGAGCAGCCCGACGCACAAACATCCACCAGCAGCATGGAGAATAAGACGTCCACGGTGGCATATCTGGTTCAGTCCCACCATAAGAGCTCCTCTCTTGGCTCGGCGTGTTTGGAGCACCTGGGTGATGAACCAGCCGCTAGGAACCACGCGGAAGCACTGGAAGATGAGCAGCTGGAGGTAAGGATCATAAAATATTGCACTCATCGGCTGCATTTAATGAAACGCGTCGGTGTTAACAAATAGCGCAAATAGACTAGAACGAGGGACTCATTTCAGCCCAACAGAAGCGTTTAATCAGAATGCCTCTTTTCCTACTGTTGCTTACCTTTATTAGGATACATCTGTTATTTACTACCAGGTGCATCGAGGTTTGTCTTTTATTGCATAGATGATCATTTATTTTAAATGTGTCAACTTGAAACAGGATATTAATTCTTGGCCACATTGTCCGAAGAGCGTTGGAATGGACCCTGGTTTGGAGGTAAGAATCCTGTTCTCGTAGCGTACCTGAGGCCGTTACTCTACCTGTTGAGGTCAGGTTGTAAATTCACTCTTAACCGTGTCACGGAGAAGCCCTACGTGGTCGGTAGTGACATTCTTAACGACTACTTTCCAGAAACGAATTACGCTTCTTTTCTCAGCTCCGGGTCTCCTTTTTCTGGGGAAATCATTGGGAGATTGGGCACCGTTAGGTCTTTAGTTTTCCTCAAAAGTTAAAGAAACAAGCTTGTGCTTTCACTGATTGTGCACATGGATTATGTAATGTAATTGCACGGACGTGGAGCATGTGGATTTAATGATTCTCGTATGTCAACGATTCTTAAGTAGTAGAATCGGAGAGAGCTATACTCGTTTTCCTGCCAAACCGGGCACACTAAAAGCCTGGAATTCCAGTCTGGCATGAGAATGCCAAGGGGCCCTCACCCTCTGTCTGCCCCCACCTGCATAGGTCAATAACACCACCGTTTGGAACAAGGGACTCCTTCGCTCCTCCCTTCTCCAGTGTCACGCTATAGAGGTCTGTCTGTAATCCCTGTTTCCGTAGGGAGGGTCGTGCTGGGTTGACGAGTCCGAGCCCATATTCCCATAGCCAATCGCACCTTTTTTTTTCCAACAAACATGTTTGTGTGTGCCAGTTCGACTCATGTGTCTCGTGTGTGGTTGTAATTCCCTTTAAAGGGCACGTCACCATTTATATGGGTTTGAACAACAACCAGAACGTAGTAACTGCGGCAGGCTGGGTTCGAACCTGGCACAGGATCTAAACCGCATGACCCCCCCCCCCCCCCCCCCCCCTTTTCCCTGCATTTCCTGTCTCCCAAATAACGGATATTCCACCAAAAACGTATGGGGCAAGCCAGCTACCACCATATGACAGTCAAACAGAGTTCACTTCAGTCAATTTGCTCCAGCTCCAACTTTTAAACTGCGTATCACTGTAAGAAGTCATATATCTAAACTCCCCAGCTTTCTGGAGACACCTTTTACTACCATCGATCTGTTTGGGGGCAAGTTTAATAATTGTGCAAGCACTCCGGTTGAGGGAGGTGATGGGTTATTGGAAAATATGACAGTATCACAAACTCATAACATTTGATCTGTTTGGCAGTGAGACGCTTTAGGACTAATGCACGATCACGCTCACACCTCACTTCCGTGGCGCTAAAGATGGAACACGCCTGTTTTTTGAACGAAAGCCTGTTAGATAAACCAGGCAAATCAACCAATGAGAATAGCATTCTAGGGAAGTGAATGAGGAAGGCGCTTGCATTAGATCCGATGAGTGTGTGTGTGTGTGTGTGTGTGTGTGTGTGTGTGTGTGTGTGTGTAAGCATACATGGTGTATGCTTGGACATCACATGAACGGACTCTGTTATAACCAGCACTTCCTGTGATAACTGCTACGTTATCTCTGTTGTGTGTTTGGGTATGCAAATGTGTCGGTGTGGCTATACGTGCGTTCGCTTGCTGTATCCACAGACCAAGTTTACACAAAAGTTCCAGGAAGCAGAATCTAGGTTTCACATCATTTGACATCCTAATTCATTTGAACCCAGGCAGTAGGCGAAAAATATAGTCTTATGTCATCTGTGACCATTTGTCGCAGTCAGGGGTACATTTGCATAGATTAATCTTCGTCACAGCATGGATGTCGGAGTAAATGTGAAAGCTGGGAGTTTATAACAGGAGAATAACTGATTGTCAACATCATTTACACAACCTAGTGTAAATTCCAAACAGTGAATGAACTTATTGTATTGATGACAGTGTAGGCCCTTCCAACTCTCACAAAAGACGCGTCGAGCGGAGAGATTACAGCCGAGCTCCAATCATGTTCCTCCCTCACCTGTCCTGCTCCTCCCTCTCTCAGTTTAGCTGCTCCACACTCTAAGCTCCTCAATCTCTGGTCCTTCTATCCCTCCGCTCGCTCTCTCTGCCTCTCCCCATGTCTGTCTCTCTCCCGGTGCCTTCCGACGACCACTCTGCCTCCCTGTTCTCCGTGCTCTCTCTCTCTCTCTCTCTCTCCCTCTCCCCGCCTCCTCCTTGCCTTCCTCCCGCTCTCTCTTCATGACTGACGGCTTGGCTGCGGAGACCCGGCTGGTGTTTCGAGGCTTGCTCAGCTCTGCGTCTCACAATGAGTCGTCTCCTCTGGCTGCGACGTGCGGACGGCTGCTGCTGGTGAGCCCTGACCCCTTGACCCCAGGCCTCCCGCACCACCCCTGCCCCTCCCCCCCCACACCTCCCTCTATCCGTCTTCAGAGTCGAGATGGCGACTGGCTTTTGACATCGCGTGGCGATTGGGAGGACTGCTCTGACTATTTATAGAACCTCTGAGGTTCAGAATGTCCTGGATGACCACACAGTCAGGTGTTCTCTTTTACCGTATAGAATGGACCGGTTGTGTTTGCGGTATTGTGGTATAACTCAGAACAGAAGAAGCTGTTTGGCTGGCCTAAGATTCTAAGTGAGTCTGAAATCTTGTTTAGGGAAAATGTTCCTGGTCTTTGCTCCAGGGTTTGTTTTGTGTCGGAATTGATTAGCTCCATCGATGTGGGTTAGCTCTGGATGCTCTTTGATGCTGGTTCTCACACTCATTATGCCTGACAGGGTGCGAGGAGGGGGGGGGTGTTGGGAGGGAGGAAGGCGAGGGGGGCTGGGGGGGGGGGGGGGCGGCTGTGCAGCATCATCTGCCTACTGTAATATCTTCATGCCGTCACATGTCGGTCGAACCCTTCACTCTCTAATGGTTATGGGGTTGTGGTGTGTGAGCAGAGCTGACATGTAGGAGTAATGGGTAATGTAATGGGTAATGTTTCATATAATGCGGCAGAAAGGATGTGTAAGATGATATATCTGTGTTTTTGTGTGTGTGTGCATGTGAGGCAGAGAGAGTGAGTGAGCGAGAGAGGAGCGGGAGGGAGGGTGAGAGAGAGAGAGGGGGGGGGGCAGAGAAAGTGTGAGAGAGGGAGACAAGAGTGGAGGAGGGAGAAAGAGGGAGGGAGGGAGAGAGAAAGAAAGGGATGGAGAGAGAAAGGGAGAGAGAATGAGAGGGAGAGAGAGAGTGAGAGAAAGAGAGAGAGAAAAGGCGAGAGAGAGGGAGGGAAAGAGGGAGGGAGAGAAAGGGAGTGTGAGAGAGAGAGAGAGAGAGGGGGGGGGAGAGAGAGATGCAGAGGATGAGTCATTCTTTCAGGAGGTTCTTCTCCAGTGTAACATTAGCAGTTTGGTGGCAGGGATATCAAAGCGACATCCATGTCCCAGGATCAGCAGGATCTCCCACACATGCAGGCGCATCATCATGCATGTTACAACAAAGCACAGCCTCTACCCAGACTCTCCTGTCAACACCAACGTGACCTAGTTTCCATTGAGGAGGAGCCAGATCAGTGCATATAACTTGTTTATGACACACACACGCACACACACACACACACACACGCGCACACACACACACACACACACACACGCACGCGCACACACACACACACACACACATAAAAATAGCCAGATCTCTGTGTGTAACAGCCTCACTGATAGGATTGCTGCTGATCTGTGGTTGTGCATGCTGTACTGCTTTATTTAGCCCCCCCAGGACAGTAAGTCTGCTAAGCAGTGTTATCTAAACACTGGCAGCCTGGCTCTGCACTCAGCCAGCCCTTTGACTCAGCCTCCGGGTTGTAGCGTGACACCTGTCATTCACCCTGACCTCACCTGCACAGGCCAATCAGAAAACCTGCATCAACCCACGAGAGGTAAGATCGATTGGATCGACGGCAGCTGACCCGTGGGTCTCTGACAGCGTCTCGGAAGCCTGGTCCAAAATCAAATCAAAGTTTATGTGTGTAGTCCTTTTTTACAAGTAATGTCACAGAGGGCTTCACATACACCCATAGAACTGCCCCTTTACAAACCTAAACCCTCAAGGAAGACCCTCAAGACTCCCTGAGAACCTGACCAGCCATTAGAAACCCTTAGCTGACCTCTCCCTGATTCAGTTACCTGGTCAGCCTCCGTAACAAGAGTGATTACACACGAGAGGGTATGGATCGTTGGCAGGGGTCAGTGTTACCGAGCGGGCCAGTTGGCAAACGGCAGTGGAGATCCACACACCTGGATGTCAGACACCAGTCCTGATGAACTCTGTCTCCTGCTGAGTGTGGAACTCCTTAGAATGTGTGTCTGTTGAGAGAGACATAGACATAGACATAGCGAGAGAGAGAGAGAGAGAGAGAGAAAAAGAGAGAGAGAGAGAAAGAGAGAGAGAAAGAGAGAGAGAGAGAGAGAGAGAGAGCGAGAGAGGGAGAGAGGGAGAAGGAATTGGCTTTTACAGTAATTGAAATGTGTGTTAGCCTGAATTGGCCTGTCGCTTAGATTAGTGTGGTGGAGACATGGATGGTTGGTTAAAGTTTCCGTACGCCAAGGTAACGCAGCGGCCCCTTTACATCAAACAGGGCGATGGCACGGAGAGGCTGCCAGGAAGGAGTTCACTCTGCTTCGCTCTCACTTACTGTCATGACTGCACAGGGAGGTAGCGCAAGCATTTCAACTGTCGGTTGCTCAAACGTGACGATCTGACGAAACGACCTGGCGGAATATCCTGTCAGTGCGCAGCTCGGCCGCATCTGATTATCGTCAGCTTGGAAGTCAGTGCTTGCGGACGGTTAAAAACATGTTAGAACGTAGTTAGCATCTCTCTGGAAACTGTCACAAGTGTTAAGATCGTGAAGCGAGGAGTGCTTCGTCAGCGGTGTGTTTAATGTGAGATTTCCTGTCTGGTGGTTTGGTCAACGTGGTGCTTTTGCTTCTTTGACTGTTTCTCGCCGTGGAGCTACACGATGGAGGCAGCGTGGGCAGGATAGAGGTGGTGTGTGTGGGGGTGTGATGTTGTGTCCTGTCTCTACAGGGTATGGGTGCCCACGTCTCTTCAGGGGCTCCGTCCCAGACAGCTCTCCCCAGCTCTACCATGTACAAGCTGGATATCGACCTGAAGAGGGGGAACAACCTGGCCATCAGAGACCGAGGAGGTGCGGGCCGTCTCTCTCTCTCCGTCTCCGGCGCTCTCTCTCTTGCGTTGTCTCTCCATCTGTCTCTCTCTCTCTCGCGTCAGTTTTTTTTCTGTACGTCTGTGTCTGCATGTCTCTCTCTTTTCTGCCTGTCTCTCTGTTTGTCCGTTTGTCTTTCTCCCTCCTCTTCTGTCTCTATCGGTCTGTTCCTCTGTCCATCTGTGTCCCTCCCCTCTCTCCAGCAACGCACGGGGCGAATCAGCTCACCTTTGCTGAGAACAGCATCAAGAATGATCCATGCTCTTTCGATTTCTTCCAGGGACCAGTGATCCGTATGTGAAGTTTAAGTGGTGCGGTAAAGAGGTGTTCCGCAGCAGAACCATCCACAAGAACCTCAACCCAGTGTGGGAAGAAAGCACGTCTCTGTTAGTGGATAACCTGCACGAGTCTCTATACGTTAAGGTAGTAGAATCACTTGCACTGCAGATATGCGCTTGCAAGCATGCTGACGCAGAGACATTTACACAGACAGACAGTGGACACGCTTGCAAGCATGCTGACGCAGAGACATTTACACAGACAGACAGTGGACACGCTTGCATGCGAGCTAACACACAGGCACCACAAAGACACACACTAATATAAGTTGTGGCTCAACCTGTCGCAGGTGTTTGACTACGACTTCGGATTGCAAGATGACTTCATCGGCTCAGCCTACCTCTACCTGGAGTCCCTGGAACACCACAGGTAGGCCTACTGATCACCGCTCCCTCGGTGACTCGGGAGTCCTCTGCTGATTGGACGACACAAGCTTCCTGTCATCCTATTGGACTCTGAGAGGATTGTCTGGCTGTTCTCCAGGACCCAGCCAGTGATCCTCACCCTGACTGACCCCCATCACCCTGACCAGGACCTGGGCACTCTGGAGCTGGCAGTCACTCTCACCCCTAATGACAGCCCCCTGGAGGAACACAAAGAGCCACCGGTAGGCATAAACACACACACACACACAGCACAGCACAAATACACATGCCCTGGCGCGCACACACATGCGTAGGGTTACGGGACAAATGCATTCCAAGCGTACTCAGAGTCCCTCTGCCACCTACAGAAAAAAGACAGTAAGACCCATCGCTGGAAGCCTTATGTGAACAAAGTGAGTCTGTTGGTGGTGGTGGTGGTGGTGGTGGGTGGTGGTAGTGGTTGTAACATTGTGGTGGAGCTAGCTAGCCGTAGATGTCTCTTCCTTCCCCGGCCCGCAGTGCCCGTCAGAGCGGACCCCACCGTGAGGTCGATAGCCCCTCCCCTGCTCCCCCCCCCTTCAGATTTCCAAATGCTTCACCCATCCCATCGCTCTCTCCCACCCCCACCTCCATACACCTCCCCCCCCCCCCCTCCCGCCTCAGTGACTGTGACAAGAATCTCCCCCTGATGAGGGCGGAGCCTCGCTCTATCTACAGCATCTCTCGACGTCCTCGATGAGAGCTACATCGCATTCTCTCCCTACCTCCCAACCCTGTGATGTACGGTGATGTCCCTGAGCAAACCTGCTCATGCAGCGGTTTTGGTGTGTGTGTGTGTTTGTGTGTGTGTGTTGTCTTTCACCCTGGACGGTCAAGGTTTCATCTGAGACGGAGCGTAGCAACCTAGTTATCTCTGTGTTGCTTCTTGATGTTGGGGGCTGGGGCGGTGGAGAGCTGGACAAGGGGGAACAGCATGTTCTGCTCTGTACTGTACGGTGAGGGGGAGAAACGCAGGCTGTCAAATTCATCCAGGTTCTATAATGCATGACTTCGCTTCGGAACCTGACGGCTACTGTCTCATCCCACGAACATCCACTCCAACGTGGAGGGTGAATGAATATTTAAACAGCGTTGGCCAGTTGTGTTGAATTTACCGACTGCTATCGCATCCCCATCATTCGTTTGACTACCCTTCCAGTAGTTCCAGTAGGCAGTGGTTTTAGGGCGGTGGTTCTTAACCTTGTTGGAGGTACTGAACCCCACAAGAACCCTTCTTAATTGGAAAACTAAAAGATGATTTTTTCAAATTCATATAGTAGCATATGAGTCAGGTGTGTGTCTTGACCTCCGCCGAACCCCTGAGACTGACTCAACAAACCCCTGGGGTTCGATCGAACCCAGGTTAAGAACCACTGAGGGGCCACTGAGGGGCTCCTGGAAGGTAGAGCTGGACCCTGTGGCCCCCTCCAGCAGACAAACGGAGCGGTCCAGGGGAGAGACGACAGGCAGGTGTAGATACCAGGGAACACAGAGGTTACAAAGCCAGAGGCTGCTCACACACCCCCTGCCCCCCTCCCTCCCCTCCCCGCGACCCCCGCCCCTCCACCTCCCCGCCCCCCTCCTGCAAAGGTAAGGTAGAGGTCCCAACCCGCGCACCTGTCCAGTAATCTGCCAGGGGAAATAACCTGTGTTTTTCTTCAGACCATGCTGCTCAGGAGGTCCTGGAAGCGCTCGAACAAGGTAAAAAAACGGACAGCGTCCCTCTCAGCCTTCCGCACACGCTCGCCAAGCCCCGCCCCCTTCAACGTCTGCTCCCGCTTGTGTATCGGTGTGCGTCCCGTCCCCACGAGTCCCCCGCCAAACGTCGCGGTGGGTCGTACCTCACCCTGGCCTTGTATGCCTGTGACCGTGCTCGCTTGGATCGTTGATTGCTTGTTGTCTGTTGTCGTAGGCCTTGTCGTATCACCCCCCTCCCCCTTCCCTCGTGACCAGGGTCAAATCGATCCGCCACCGTAATCTACAGCGGCACGCATGTCACAGGCAGGGCGAGTCCCTGGAGAGGAACGCGCTCGCAGTAGCTACCACAGCTGATCCAGATCAGCTAGTCGGAATGGCTGCTCTCTGCCACCCCCTGCTGGCTGCGTGCAGGCACGACGCCTCATGGCTTCATCCCTCGAGAGCGTGTGCTCACATCCGTGTTCCTCCCCCCCTCCCCTCCCTCCCCCCCCCAACAGCGGCAGGAGAGCGAGCGTCTGTCGGAGGTCCACAGGAAGGCCCAGCTGTGGCGAGGCATCGTCAGCATCTCTCTCATCGAGGGGCGCGACCTGGTCCCCATGGACCCCAACGGCCTCAGCGACCCCTATGCCAAGTTCCGTCTGGGGCCACAGAAGTACAAGAGCAAGGTACCGCGAGACGCTCGGGACTAGTGACAGACGGAGCCACTATTACATGCAGATGGACGCAGGTGTCCCAGTGTATTTGATTTAGTCTTGTTAGTCTTGTTTGCAAGGATTTGAAAGGTAGTCCATCGTGTGTGTGTGGTCTGTGTGTGTGTGTGTGTGTGTGTGTGTGTGCAGACCATGCCGAAGACCTTGTGCCCCCAGTGGAGGGAGCAGTTTGACCTTCACATGTATGAGGAGACAGGAGGAGTGCTGGACATCTCCGTCTGGGACAAGGATACAGGACGGAGGGATGACTTCATCGGGCGGTCAGCCTCTTTCTCTCTCTGTCTCTCTCGCTCGCTCTACCTTTCTCTCCTTTTTCTCTCTCTCTCTCTCTCTCTCTCTCTCTCTGTCGCTCTCTCTCCTCCTCAATCCCTCGCTCTCCGTTTACCTCCCTCCCCCCCTACCTCCCCATCCCTCATTTTTCCTCTGTCTCTCTATCACAACATGTACGTCTTGAGGATTGTGTGTTGTAGGTGTACACATAATCAACTGTGTCTGTGTCTGTGTGTGTGTGGATGTGTGTGTGTGTGTGTGTGTGGGGTCCATTGCAGCTGTAAGCTGGACCTCTCCACCCTGGTGAAGGAGCACACCCACCGCCTGGAGTTGGAGTTGGAGGAGTGTCGGGGGGTGGTGGTGCTCCTGGTCACTCTGACAGCCTCCTCCCACGTCTCCATAGCAGACCTGTCCTTCACGCCCCTGGACGACCCCCAGGAACGCCAGCTGCTCGCCAGGCGATACGTGAGGGACACATGCAGGCAGACAAAGCAGTTTGAACCAGTCTGCCGGTGTACACAGTGCTCATACGCTTGCCTTGGTCTTTAACTGCGATTTCCTCTCTATATCTACCTCCCTCCCTCCCACTCTCTCTCTCTTCCTCACTCTCCTCCTCTCTCTCCCTCTGTCTCTCTCCTCTGTTCCCCTCCCCTAGGGTGTGCTGCGCTCCTTCTTCAACCTAAGAGACGTGGGGGTCGTACAGGTCAAGGTGATGAGAGCTGAGGGACTGATGGCTGCAGATGTCACAGGTAAGGTGTATCCCTCTCATCTTCTCTGTCTCTGCCTCTCTCTGTCTATCTCTGTCTATCTCTGTCTCTCTCTCTCTCTCCTTGCCACCCCCCTCCCCCTCTCAGTCACAGAGTCCGTGTCTCCCTGCTAGGGAAGAGCGACCCCTTCTGCGTGCTTGAGCTGAATAATGACAGACTGCAGACGCACACCGTCTACAAGACCCTCAACCCAGAGTGGAACAAAGTCTTCACCTTGTGAGTGTCCTTCTCTCACCTCTCCTCTCCTCCCTCCCTCCCTCCCTCCTCTCCTCTCCTCTCATCTCCTCTCCTCTCGTCTGTCTCCCCATCCAGTCCTTTATTTTAGTCCCCCTGGTTCCCTCCCGGTCCAGTTCTCCTTCTCAACGTCTGTGTCATATTTGCACATGGTTCCTTTATTTCTATCGATGATGCTGTCAGCGATCAGTCTTCCTCTTTCCTGTCCCTCCCTCTATCGCCCAGTAATGTGAAAGACATCCACTCGGTTCTGGAGGTGACTGTGTTCGATGAAGACAGGGATAGGAGCGCTGACTTCCTGGGCAAAGTAGCCATCCCCCTATTACAGGTAATCGTGTTTTTGTGCGTCCACATGTGCGTGTGTGTGTGTGACTGTAATAAAAGCAGTGTGTTCATCCCACTGTCGCAGATCCAGGATGGGGAACAGAAGGGGTACGTTCTAAAAAACAAGAAACTGACCGGACCGACCAAGGGGGTCATCTACCTCGAGGCTGAAGTCATGTACAGCTCTGTCAGTCCTCTTCCTCTGCCACTCTTAACATCCGGGAAACGGCTTCACGCGCCTTGGCGTAGTTGGAGCCTTGGAGCCACGTTCCAGGGGCCTGTCTGACCATGTGTGTGTTCTACCCCAGATCAAGGCCGGTTTGCGGACGTTGGTTCCCGCCGAGCAGAAGTACATCGAAGACGAATCGAAGCTGTCCAAACACGTAAGTGGCAGCGTGTGTCGTCCGGCCCAGCGGAGCAGGAGAGAGGGAGAAAGAGACGAGGGGATAAGAACAGCCTGTTGTGTCTTGTGTCCTGCAGCTGTTCCAGCAGAACTTTAACCGCGTGAAGCGCTGCATCATGGTGCTGATAAACTTGGGGACGTACGTGAACAGCTGCTTCGAGTGGGAGTCTTCACAGAGGAGTATTGGCGCCTTTCTGGTAGGACGCGAACAAACGCACGCACGCACACCTGAACGGGCCCTGTCGGATTCTCACTAACACGCTCCCCCTCCCCCTCACACCACAAACACACCACACACACACACACACACACACACACAACCTCTACCCCTCAGCTGTTTGTGGTGGTGGTGTGGAACTTTGAGCTGTACATGCTGCCGCTGGCCCTGCTCTTGATACTGGCCTGGAACTTCTGCTTCTCCAGCAGCAGGGGGACTGAAGACATGGTGAGAGCAGACAGGGTGGGGCTGTCTGGGGTGTGGAGGGGGGTGGGTTCAGAAGGGAGGGAGTTAGGGAAGGGGGATGGGAGATTAGGAGGGGGAGTGTGTGTGTGTGGGGGGGGGGCGCTACAGGCTGAGGTTTAGTTTGGGGGTAGGGGGGGTTGGGTGACACCATTACACACAAACAACGGCTGGGCTGTCTGGCGCAGGGTGGAGATAAGGGAAGTAGGGGGGGAGGGGTGTGCAAGGTCAGCACTGGCTAGGGCGGAGGAGAACAGGGTAGTAGGGTGGAGTAAGTCAGGAAATAAGTGACTTTATTTAATATGGCGCCATACACAGAGCCAGGCAAGTGCTTTGGAGAAGTGAAAAGGATGAAAATATCGTCATGAAAGCAGGTCAAGAAACCAAACAACAAAAGCGTAAACAACAACAGACACACGCAATCATAAACCCTGGACAGCTCAGGGAGAGACAAATAGCAATGTTGAGAAATGTCAGCTGCTGTAAAAAAAAAGTGTCAGCAGTGTTTTTAAAACCACCTTTAAAGTTTAAGTTTTAGTTTAAGTTTGTAAGTGTTCCTCTATAGGAGGAGCGTTCCACAATGTAGGAGCCAATACTTCCAAAGAACAATCCCCTTTTGTCTTTAGTCTAGCTCTCAGAACCGGTAATCCCTGTTTTCAGATGATCTAAGTGACTTCCTGGGGATATAAATATGGATGGCCCAGGGCGATATAAAAGTGTGACAGATCATCTCCAGCTCAAACTGACAAACAACAGACCAACGTTTGCAGATGGTTCTCAGGCGTCCGTGGCCGTATTTTTCCAATGCGGATTGAAACAGCAGCTCCTGATCCGATGCAGCGCTGAGATGTCTAAAGACTGGACTCACACAGCTTAAACTTGGGGTCCGCTATACTGAGCAACCTTGGAAGGTATAGCATGTGAAGCTATGCTAAAGGCATGGTGGGTTGGGCAGACTACCTGCCGAGGTCGTGACCAGAGTGTAGGGTCAGAGGGGGCAGGGAGGAGGAGTGTTGGAAGGGTTGTGTTTTTGCGCGGAGGAGCTTTCACTTGTCATGCGGAGCCGTGTGACCATGTGGCTCCTCCCCCCTCAGGGCGTGGACGCCATGTTCGAATGGGAGGAGGACGAGGAGGAGCGAGACGACAAGGTAACCATCCGGCTTGAGTCAAAGCCGACGGCGGTGACTTGAACGAGTTGCGAACTTTGACATGGTCTAAGTTTACGATCCGCCTCTGACTCTAATGTGTATGTGTGTGTTGACCTGGTAGGACTTTGAGCGTAAAGGCTTCATGGGTAAACTGTACGCCATCCAGGATGTGTGTATCACTGTGCAGAGCGCTCTAGATGAAGTGGCTTCCTATGGGGAGAGGATTAAGAAGTAAGTGTGTGTGTGTGTGTGTGTTGGTGCACGCATGTGTGTTACATATTCTTCCTCTACCTTTGTCCTAATATCACGGGTGTTCTTCCCTATCTTCAGTGTATTTAACTGGACAGTGCCTTTCCTGAGTTGGTTAGCCATCTCTGCTCTGTGTGTGGCTACCTTTCTCCTCTACATCATCCCGCTACGATACCTGGTTCTCACCTGGGGTAAGTTCACGCCTGCCCCTGTATGTGATTTCAGAAAGAACCAGGGTAAAGCACGTTACCCTATCTGTGATCCGCATGGTTGTGTGAATCTATGACCCCTTCCTCCAGGTGTGAATAAGTTCACCAAGAAACTGCGCGACCCGTACTTGATCGACAACAACGAGCTGCTGGACTTCCTGTCCAGAGTGCCCTCAGACGTTCAAGTGGTGGGTGGGACGGAGGAAACGGGTCTTTCTGTCTGTGTCTGGTTGTCTGTCTGTCTATAATACTTCGTATTTGTTGGACAGGTGCAGTATCGAGAACTCAAGGTTGATCCAGGACAGAGCCCCAACAAACGCAGAAGAACCAACCCGGGCTAGTCACACACACACACACACACACACTCACTCACACACACACTCACACACACACACACACACACACACACACACACACTCACACACACACTCAAGCTCACAAACACACACTCACACACGCACACACACACACACACACCAGGGACATTCTGTTTTATATTTAGAGAAGGCAGCACATTTAGCACACCTGTTCCTCATGAAAACCCTTCAACTGTAAAAAATGTACAAATGTATGATTTTTTAAGTGATTTTAACGTTGAGCTATGATGACTGTTAACAGTCACTGTGGTTTTACTTGAAAGTAGTTTTTCCTCAAAGGAAATACACACACACACACAAACGGGAATCTTTTCGCTTCACTCACAGCTGAATTTGACATGAAAAAAAGTCAAATCTTTGGTGGATTTTAAGTGCTCACTTCTGGACGGATCTACACTTGCCTCACAGAGGCCCCCTCTGACCTCCAAGCCTCCAAGGAGTCTTCCCAGAATCCTTTAGGCCTCTACCTATGGACTAAACTGTGACCATGAGTCTCACTATGGAATGTTAACGATGTTTGCTTGCTACAAATGTATTCATGTCCTGTGTAAGAAAGAGCATGTACTTCACATACTGTGTGTTGCCTGAATCTCTGCAAGTTTTCGGACAGTTTGGAATGCGTTGAGTCACAGGTGGTTTTTCTATGGCTTTTTCTTAAACAAAACCGACTTTAGACATCGCAAGGATGAGCTAGCTTCAATATTGTAAGCAGTCAATGCGTTTAAGCAGTTTCGACTGGACGTGAATGCCTCTTCTGGTGCCAGTCAGTTGGACCAACAGGGGGCACCAGAGAGTCTATTTTGTTTATCTAATCTTATATCAGACATTATAGCCTATATTCGACACATATACCGATATGGAATCTATATAGTCACAATATATCCCTTATTTTTATGTCACTGTTAAAAGCCAAGTTTTTATCCTGCAGTGAGAGAATGCATGTTTGTTCCTTTCAACATGACTTGCATGAATGTGAACCTGTGCGTAAGTGCATTTGTGTGACGTGGTAAGTTTACATGTCTATATATGACACGTCTGTTGCATGGCTGGGATGTGGAGAAGTCATGGCTTTACTGTAAGTGCGGTCAGTATAATGTGGTTTACTTCCTCTTTCAGTTTCTCTCGTCCACTTTGATTTGGATGTCTCTGTATCGTAAGGGTGATACGAAAATATTTGGAGTGTCAATACTCTTCATGAGCAACATGGGAAATATGAAGTCTCATACCACCAGACATAATTGCACAGTAACATCAAGAATGCAAACATTTCAGTTCATCTTTCTGTGCTATGTTTCTGTTCTATGTTTTATCATAATATGAATCATTTGAACAATTCTATGAATTTGATCTTAACAATGCTTGCAAATGAGGGACTTTCTGTAATGGTAGACCCACACACAGTATAAATGCCAAACCAATGAAAACATGTATATATGCATTTATTAACCCTTATCGACCAAGAACCTTTGTTCTATATGCTATATATGTTATGGCTCTGGTTAGATACCATGTTCATAATATATCTATGCATTGGTGTATATATATATACTGTATCTAAAATGGCGAAGTGGTTCCATGTGGCAACCTCACCAATAAGGAAGTTGAATGAGGTAGAGGTACTATAAATGGGTTAGGTTCTCAAACCAGGAAGTCTGGCCCTTCGGAGAGAGTTCCCCCAGCAGCCAAAGTACTCCTTGGTGAGTGAGAAGAGACAATGCCTCCGAGTGGATCTGCAGTTGTCCATGAGGTTGCCCCGCACAGCTGGCAGAAGACAGGCGTGTCGGAGCGGGACGTGGGGGCACTTCCCTGACAGGTCCAGGATTTTCAGGTTGACCAGGTTGCTCAGGTCACCAGCGTGAAACGCAGTCAATAGCACTTAGCTTGAGATGAAGCGTGAGCAGGGAGGAAGGGAGGAACCGAGCGAATAGCCTCTAGCCGTTTGAAGTAGAACGTCAGGTGAATACGATCCGTTACATGAACCACGGATTTGTTTTTCAATGTGCAGGGACCTGTTATCAACACACCCAAAGCAGCAGTTGTCAGCCAAATGGAGGGTTTCCAAATGGAGGGCCTCAATGTTTGGAGTGTCTCTGCAGTCTCCTGGTTTAACCCTGATGATGACGTTGGGAGTTTAGGCTTAGGGACTGCAGGCCAGATGGGAGACTTCCTGGCACCGTAGGAAGGCTGTTGCCATGAAGATTCAGTTTCCCCCAGCTTCCTCATTTCTGACTGTCTTCTTCCTTTGTCTCACGCGGTTGCCTTGGAGAGTTGGGTCTGTTTAATGTAACGTCGTCTTATAAATCTTGAAAATTTCCACCTTAATTTATAGATTATGCGGATAAATAGAGTAGAATCCGAAAATGAAACTAAAATGGTTGGCTGCGCATTATGTCAGTTCTCACTACACATTAGCGGTCCAAACCGTGACCAGAAACCTACGCGCACTTTGTTTATAGAACAAATAGCCAACATTTTCAAAGGTGTCCCTGTTGACCGAAACAAACTTGAGATAAGTGGTTAACAACGAATAAACGTGAAGGCTATGCTATACGACGAACAGAACAACAGTGACTGTTACTGATTTGATCCTCCGTCGTTTCATTAGTGATCTTTTCAGCGTTTGTCTTGTTGAAATGAATGCGTTCTGAGCTCGATTAGTTTTTTTTTTATCGTGGTCTACAGACGTAGGCCTAGTCCACTCATTTACTTAGGCTGTCACATCACATGCTGACATTTAATCACGTTGTATTATATACTATACCAATTACATTATATAGAATATACTTGTTATATCATTTGTTGGCTAGATAAGTCGTTGGATATCATACATCCAAGGTTTGATGTGGGAACTTTGTGTTTTACAACCTGCGGAGGGTGGTAGGTTAATGCGCGCACATGCCCAGTGCGGTTGTTTTTGCGCACAAGCCCCTATAAGAAAGCGCTAGAGTCTCGTTCTCATTTTCAGACCGTATTCCGGAGACTGCGGAAGCATAGCCTTGACGAACATGCCATCTACATCCACGGTGACTGGCACAAGATACTCCTATGTTTTGTCAACTAAAAAGCCACTGACATAGCCTGTTTGCAGCCTGGCTATGAGAAAGGTGCTTATGGCTGTGCAAGTCGAAGGCTTATTTCCTACCTATTCATAGACGCTTTTTTTTAAACATGGTGCTGGGCAAGGTAAAGACCGTAGCGGTCTGCTTCGACTGTTTGAATGAAAGCAACCTGCCCGTTTTCTCCGGTGGCGACTCGGTCTCAGGGAGGGTAATCGTGGATGTCACCGGAGAGGTACGCGTTAAAACGTTGAGCATCAATGCAAGAGGAGTAGCTAAGGTTCGGTGGACTGAGTCTCGGAATGCAGGAGCCAACACTGCCTATACTCAGAATTACACCGAAGAAGTGGAATACTTAAACCATTACGACATCTTATTAGGACAGGAGCGAGGTAAGGGACAACAACATTGTCGTATTCTCACAGAAATAGGCTGTGTATTCAGTATATGTCGGGGAAAGTTGTCTTTCTGTTGCAGTAGGTTAGGGATGATTGTTTGACATGTTGAGGACTGCCTTTTACTAAATGGTGTATTCGCATCACACGTACAGCAATTGCACACAAAACAAACTGGAATCACCAACTGACATTCTCAACTCTAATGCGAGCACCTACAGTGGTGCTGATGCGAGCGGTGTTGGTGTGGTCCTTGTTACTCACTTAACCCAATGTGTAATATAATTTATCATATAGCCAAACTCATTTCGTCTATTTAAATCGTGACTTGACGTCTTGATTGAGTGGTCCAACACATTAGTAGTTGAAGTTCACAGAGCATCCTTTCCGTCCACATTCAGTAACGACTCCTAATTGTATGAACAAAACTCAAATTTGAAGCTACTGTCAAAAACAAAAGTGTGATGAAACCAAAACACCCATTTCTAATAACTTTGATCATTTTAATGGTTTCTGACAGTTAAAAATAGGCTGTCAAGATATTCAGAAGTTAAGGCTACTCCCTTTGTTAGAAGCGGTTCAAACCTGTTCAGAGACTGGTTTAGAGGAGGGGGTAGGGGGGAGACAAGCCTCTCTCGTTTCTGATTGGTCCAAACTCTCCTATGTGTCTGCAATGACATCATGCTTTCTGAGGAAGTAACTGAAGGATAGCATCCTATGAAGTAGCCTTGCTGGCAGAATTCGACCTCAACAACATTAATCATCTGCTATATCATAATGTAATTTACGGTACTGAAGGGATATGTTACATCAAGATGTTAACATATTGAGGCTTATTGTCACTGTGTGACTGCAATGACCACATAGTGATAACTATTTTAAAGACAAACGAACACATCTCAATCACCGATATAATTGAATTTGAGTCCAGCTCATCAATATTAACCCCCCCCCCCCAGCTATTTTGGCGAGACAGACACGAAATTGAAAGCTAGGAACATAAGAAACCTTTTCTGAGTCTGACGCCTCCATCTGCAACAGTAGGACATCCCCCAAGAACCACAGAAGAAGATGGTTACCATCACTCAGGAAAAGGCAGTCCTGCCTTAGATAGGGACATGTTTGTATTCATGTACAGCTGTAGACCCATGAGAATATCAGTTAGCCAGATAACTGTGTTTAAAAAAAAAAGAGTAAAACAAGAGTATTTCTGGATGACCAGCATCAGGACTTCTGATGGTGGTTGTAACATGACTATTCAGTCATCGCTGAAATACTGGACGTTGTGTTAGCCAAGTCTCTAACCTTGCCTGTACAATTTAGAAAAATGTTGAATGCTGCAAGCTCATTGGTTGTCTGGCTCGTCTGTACAATAAAATTGACATGATTGAATAAATGAAAATGGAATGAACCTGCTCTTATTGTCTGTCTTTATTTCCCAGCATTCCTCTTGACATGAGTGTCACTTTACCCTGAACTGTGTGCCATTTCAAAAGGCGGTGTTGCTGTGTTGCTGTGTTTGTGTGTTTGTGTGTTTGTGTGTGTGTGTGACTCTACTTATCCTCCCATAACACATGGGTATAGATAAGGAGGAAGGAAATGCCCTGCCGCATTCCAACCAATAGCGGTGCGAGCTGAAATGTAGGCGTGATGTTTCCCCCAATGGGAGGCTGAGTTGTAATGCATGCGTTGGAGTATCCGGCTGAGGGAAGCTGCTTGTTCTGGTTCATACCGGTCTGCTCCTGCTCTCTCACTCTCTCTCTCTCTCTCTTGTGCTTGCTTCCACTCTCTCTCTATGTCTCTCTCCCTCTCTCTCTCTGTCTCTCTCTCTCTCTGTGCTACCAGTAACTTACATACATACAGCATTCAGCACACACTCCCAGACTGTTAATGACAGCCGTGCTGCTGAGGAGAGCATGTGTGGGTGCAGAACAGACACACTCTCACCCAGAAAGAAGCCAAGGAGAAACAGGCATATTTGCTGATGTGGCAGGAAACTGAACTAAAAGCAGCCTTAAGCAGGATCACATAAATATAAGGAAGTAAAAGGAGGTCATGTTTTCGGTCTCTGGGTGGGTCTCGAACCACTCACCATCTGCCGAATCAGCATGCAAGAAAATAGGAGGGGGAAAAAATATACCAATATTAGCTTATGCTTGCGTGGGTTCGGCCTGTGTGTGTTTGTGTGCATGTGTGAAGGTGTCTGTGTGTGTCCTGTGGAGAAGGTTTCCACATCCATTGAAGTTCAACAAAAGTTTGCTACAATGTCCTAATATTTGGAAATGAAATGTCTCTTAATCCTGTCCAATTGTTCACTTCTGAATGTGGTTGGAACCTTGTGTGGTTTGTATGTTGGGACACTGCTAACCTTTCAAGAACGAAATAAAAACCTCGATACATAACGATCCAGTTGTGTGCGTGTCTTTTCATGCTTGTGAAGTGTATCTGTTCAAAGCTCAAATGGCATCTGGTGTTCCCTCCAAACTGCCATAACATCGACTAGGGACTTTTTGTTTGAGTCTAAATGAGCATTCTGGTTTGTGTCATGGCTGCAGGTCTGTGTATGTCTGTGCCAGCGATGGTACTGTACAGTGTATTTGGAATCTTGTGGTTCTTTCTTTCAGATGAGGACAGCCCAGAGGAAAGCCTTACTGTTCTCCATACAGGCATACACGAGTTTGCCTTTAGCTTCCACTTACCACAGATGTAAGTAATGACATGCACACACAACTTGTAAACCCATTTTCCCACCCAGACTAACGATATACTGTACAAAGGAACATGTTATCAACCTGTAAATATTTTCGTTTTCCCTACCTCCCTTCCTCCCTCCCTGTCTCTCTCTCTGTCTCTGTCTGTGTCTTTGTCTGTCTGTCTCTCTGTCTGTCTCTCTCTGTCTCTCTTTCTTTCTCCCTGTCTCTCTGTCTTCCTATCCGTCTCTCTGTCTTCCTGTCTGTCTGTCAACCCTGTCTCTCTCTCTGTCTGTCCCTCCCTCCCTCCACCTCCTCTCTTCCAGGCCCCTTGCCACCTCGTTCGAGGGGAAACACGGCAGCGTAAGGTACTGGGTACGGGTAGAGCTGCACAGGGCCTGGCTGTTACCCGTGAAGGTGAAGAAAGAGTTCACCGTGTTTGAGCACATCGACATCAACACGCCGCTGCTGCTGGTAAGGAGGAGGAGACACGACTCCAGTCTGGGTCATTTTGGGAAGCGAATAATGGTGACGATGGTAAACCGGGACTCTTGTGTTGTGTGTGTGTGTGTGTACAGGCTCCTCAGGCTGGTACTAAGGAAAAGACCCTCTGCTGCTGGTTCTGTGCCTCAGGTCCGATCTCTCTCAGCGCCAAGATTGAGAGGAAAGGCTACACTCCAGGTTCGACTGAGCTACAATCTCCCCCTGCACACAGCACCTCTGACCCTGTAGAGCCTAGCTGACCCACTCCGAGTCCCCCATCTGACAGCCCCCCCTCCCCTCTCCTCTGTTTACCAGGAGAGTCCATCCAGATCTTTGCCGAGGTGGAGAACTGCTCCTCTCGCGTCGTGGTCCCCAAGGCAGCTCTCTACCAGACCCAGACCTTCTTCGCCAAGGGAAAGGGCAAGCAGATCCAGCAGCTGGTCTCCAACCTGCGGGGAGACCCCTTGCCCCAGGGCAAGAGCCAGAGCTGGGAGGGCAAGCAGCTGAAGATCCCCCCTGTGTCCCCCTCCATCATCGACTGCCCCATCATCCGGGTAGAATACGCCCTGGTGGTGAGTGACGAGCGGTGCTTCACACAGGGGCTTGGTGAAAGGGAGGTAGAGCATGATCACCCAAGCTAGCCTCCAGCTAACCCCATGACACCCTGCCTGTCCCCTCACCCTGGCAGGTGTATGTGGACGTTCCTGGGGGGCTGAACCTCTCTCTGTCGCTGCCGCTGGTCATCGGAACCATCCCTCTCCATGGCTTCTCCAGCCGCACCTCCAGCATTAGCAGCCAGTGTAGTGGTTCAAGCTGGATGGGCCTTCCCGAGAGACCTGAGGGTACGACCACACACACACTCTGATACACCACAGTACACTACACACACACACACTCTGATACACCACACCACAGTACACTACACACACACACACTCTGATACACCACACCACAGTACAGTACACACACACACACACACACACACACTCTGATACACCACAGTACACTACACACACACACACACACTCTGATAGACCACAGTACAGTACACACACACACTCTGATACACCACAGTACAGTACATACACATACACACACACACACACGCTGATACACCACAGTACAATACACACACGCTGATACACCACAGTACAGTACACACACTGATACACCACAGTACAGTACACACACACCCTCTGATACACCACACTACAGTACATACACACACACTCTGATACACCACAGTACAGTACACACACACACACACACACACACTCTGTTACACCACAATACAGTAGTGAAATCATATTTTGCATGTTCCCACAAACTCACCCTAGGACACACCCTGACACTTGTACAAGGCGGCGGGAATTGACGCGTACGCACACAAGCTGTACCTTACATGAGAACATATGTTCACCCGCACACACACACGTGTACAGACAAATCCCCTGCTCCCTCTCCTTAGGGTATGTATTCAGTGTGCTTTCCCTCCACAGCTCCTCCAAGTTACAGTGACCTTGCTGTGTCTGAGGAGCACAGACAAGGCTGCCTCCAGGACTGCAACAGATCCCAGGCCAGCACAGAAGACCAGGACCCTCATCTGGCCTACATCACGGAGTTCAGATACCAGCCTCCACCCTTGTACTCAGAGGTACGGCACACAAACACACACGCATGCACACGCACACACACGCGCAGACATGCACGCATACACCCCTACTCACACAGACACATGCAGTCACGCCCATCCGAACACGCCAGCATCCGTCAAATCATTTGCCTGGTTTCCTCTGTCCCTTCAGCTCGACCCGTACCCAGACCCTCCGAGTGGGATGCAGGGGCTGGGAAGAGCCGTCACCTCCCCTTCACGTTGACGAGCTCCCAGACTAGCAGCCTCTGACCGCGGGGCAGATCCAGCCCACTTAACCTCCACCCCCCCCCCCTCTCCCACACACAACACACACACGCTGCTGGACACGATTCAGCCAACCTCCCCATCGGCTTTGACGGCATATCCAACCTGAGTTGGAGCTGCTGCCGACGCGTCCGTTTCGGGAGCGCTCGAGCCAGGCGTCCTTGGCTGCGGTACCGGAGAAGGGCGCGGCGTTCTGGCGGAGGTCGTTGTCCTCTGGTTAGGAGGTCGTCGAGATGCTCATCTCGCCCCTGGACTCTATAACCACGATGGCCAGATGTTCCTGTAGAACAAAAATGTTCCTGTAGAACAAAGATGTTCCTGTAGAACAAAGATGTACCTGTGGGAAAAAACAGTACTGTTGGACAGTGGAGACAGTGGTCCGGAGTAGCTTGCTCCCTCCATGTCCATTTTGCACATTCCTTTCTCCCTGTTTCCTCACAAAGACACACACGTATACAACTCCACAAGCCTTTATGCTAACAATGCATCTGCTGGTTTATTCACCATTGAACTCCTTAAATAGAAGCAAGACTAACAGAATGAGGGCTGGTCTCAGCAGCGTTGAGCTCAAGCTTGAGGTCAATTCTCTCCTTACCTAGATCACCGTGGTTACCATAGCCTTGAAGGGATACAGGTGTGTATTTACGAAAAGGGGGGGGGGGCTCTCTGAGATAGGTTTGAATGCACTAAACGGAGGAGGGGACGACGAGAGAGAACGAACAAGTCCCCCGTCGCGTCTCTCCCTCCTCGGTCTCTCCCAGGAGCGTAAGACCAGGCCGTCTCGCTCGCAGCGCTTCACACAAGGGGCAAGGAGGCGCTCGCTAACAAAAACCCGTCTGTCCCGCCTTCTTGGCGTCAGACCAGACCCAGGACCAGACCGGTCCTTCTAGACTTAAAAAAAAAAGCACAGTGTAGACACAGGCGAGACAGCCTCGCACGCCGCTGCACTGCATCTCTGGGTGTCTTAAGATGGCTTGGGGGCGTGCACGTAACAAGGCCGATTTTACTATTTGAGGTCAAAGCGCGAAGTGCTGCGGAGAACGGCCTTGCGCTCTGGTGAGGCCGAGTGGAAGAGGGTACAAAAGTGATAACGTTTACAGATTCAAAAAGAGATCGAACCAAGCTTGTTAGTAAAACATTGAGTTATTCTTCCAAACTTGTCAAAGATAATGAGTGCAATATATTTTTCTATTTATTGGTTTTTGCACTAGATTTCCAATGTTGTGTTTCCTGTGTATTACGTCATTATTTCGATCTGAATGCTGCCATGATATTGCTTTTTATAAAAATAAAGACTCTTTTTTCTAGATGTTGTGGGCTCCCTCGTGTACAGCTCAGTTAGACAAGAGTTACACAAGCACAGTGTATTTGGAGATGGTTCAGTTCAGGCCTTGAGGAGAGACACCATCCGATTCTGTCTAGTATTACTGTGTTTTAGCCTTCTGCAGATCTATATGCCAGCAACAGCTGCTGCTCCTCCCCTCTGCTCCCCTCTCCTCCCCTCTGCCCTTCTCTCCTCCCCTCTGCCCTTCTCTCCTCCCCTCTCCTCCCCTCTGCTCCCCTCTCCTCCCCTCTCCTCCCCTCTGCCCTTCTCTCCTCCCCTCTCCTCCCCTCTGATCCCCTCTCCTCCCATCTCCTCCCCTCTCGCTCATGTCTCTCAACGCTCCGTACATGCTGGTGTCTACACGCCAGTCTAGACAAGGAGTCATTGTCTCATCCGTGGCGTGTGCACACACAGACACAGATGGTGGACATAGTTCAGAAGAGCTACTGACCTAATTCCTCCTGTAATCTGAAATACTTCTGGAAACCATTACTGACCCTTTCAGGCGATTTGATAAAAACAAATTCTCTTTTTATATCTTCATACATCCCTGACATCGCCCTCCTAACATGCTCCCGTCCTCCAATCCCACGAGTGTTCTTGTGCAACTGTTCATTAAACTGTACAAACAGGCTTCGATATGTATATGTCTGTTAAACATGACCACTTTAGCAAATCCTAAATTCAAACAATCAAGCACAGAGTTGACACAGTAAAACCCATTCGTCTCTTTGACAGTTTCTGTGTATTCACTCACAGGAAAGTCGATCTTACGCAAAAATGTGTCTCCCAAGTGCCGGCCTGTTGCAGAGTACCATTTCAGAGGCCTTAGTACCGAAAAACCAACTGTCAGAATTATAAATGACTCACCCATACCTTCAATGAGAAAAGTGTGTAAACTCCATTTTGACACCCACGGACAGATGCTGCAGTATGGAAATTCATCACTCTAACATGATCAGGGATGCGTGCACATGTTGAGTAATCACCTCGTCCCTGTTTGTGTTTGGCAGGGTCCTTTGTGTTCTCGAAACAAACACACTCGCACACACAAACGGTGAGAGGTCACATGAGAAGCGTTTTGGCTGGTGGCTAACAGGAGCTGCTACTGTTCAAGTGATAAACAGAAACCGGTTTGGACTGGACTGAAAGATGCCGCTGAAGAAGAACACGGTGTGTGTGTGTGTGTTGTGTTGTGTTATGTTGTGTTGTGTGTGTGGTCTGACACAGATATTTAGAATGCCTGGGACATGTTATCAGGACAGGCTGTGGTCTTTCTTATATCCGAGAGTAGAATAGACATCATAGGGCTCGCTTGATTTACCAATGTGTGTATGCGTGCTCGTGTGAGCGCCAATATGCGTGAAAGAATGCATGCTTGTGTAAGCGGGTGGTTAGACAATGTGATTGTGTCATAGGACACAGGAAGTCCTTAATCAAGGGAAGGAGAAATGGCAGGGGACATGAAAAACGTATGAAGTCAGTTCCTGAACTTCCCATCGTAGCATTAGCCACCGCACACGTCCACCCACGCACGTCTGCAAACGCTCACACGGTGTGGTCTTCCGTGGTAATGTGGCGGGTGAGATGAGAGAATGTCAGTTATGAAACAGGTATGCACAGGTATTTAGCCATTTATGTCAGTGACACATATAGACACAATATATCAAGTTGAAGTTTACTGGCATTCGTTGGAAGTTCAGTTCCACTGGAAGTCTGGTCCTGCTACTTCTGACACTTCCTGGCTGACAGCCTTTCTTAACCTCCACTCATCTATCCCTCCATCCATCCATTTTCTTCCGCTTATCCGGGGCCAGGACGGGGCAGCAGTCTGAGCAGGGAGGCCCAGACTTCCTTCCCCACACACACCTCCAGCTCCTCCAGGGGGATACCGAGGCGTTCCCAGGCCAGCCGAGAGACATAAGTCTCTCCAGCGTGTCCCCTCCGGGGCTGCCTCCCGGTGGGACATGTCTGGAACACCTCCCGAGGGAGGCGTCCAGGAGGCATCCGAAACAGATGCCCGAGCCACCTCAGCTGGCTCCTCTCGACGTGGAGGAGAAGCGGCTCTAAACCTTTATCTAAATGAGCAACTTTTCTTCATGATTCTCTGGAAATCATATTGTGTTTTATGTAAGACAACTAAAAGGAGGCATTTGTGATGGGTGAGGGGTGGCGGTGCGGGGTAAAGTCTGATAGAGGGACAGACAGTTTGGGGAGGGAGGGGGGTGGCAGGGGTGAACACGGGGTGTAGACTTGGCCGATGGCAGGTGGGCCTCCGCCAATCTTCTGCGCTGCTTTCACAACCCAGTGGAGAACCTACCTATTTTTGGATGGTGGTATTGCAGTACCACACTGTGAGGCCGTCGGTCAGGGATGCCGCCGCATATTTGCTGCAGTCGAAGCTCACACGAGTCTGTGCGCTCGTGCCCCATCGCCGCGGGATGTTTTCCGGGGCGAGGTCATCCCGAGATGTCCCTCCCTCCCCCCTCCCTCTCCCCTCCCCAGGTGATTCTCTCCAGTCCCTCCTAGGGAGTGGTTCTTTTTACCCGGTCCTGAAATCAACAAACCTGTCCAGAAGTGTCTTGCTGATGTTCATGACCACGGTTGTTCCCCTTGACACCCTGTGTCTAGGTCTGACACTTCTCGCCTGCAGGTCCGTTCTGTGGAATCTCTGGAGGAAGTCAGATCAATCGCTGTAGTGTCATCCGCAAAATTGATGATATGGCTTCATGCACATGCATTCACATACACATACAGTTTGTGACTGATCCAGACAGACATGCGGGCTGCGTTTCCTAGAAATGACAACTGTGTGTTTACAACCAGAGCCGAGGTCTCTATGTCCCAGCTCTCACTGTTGGCGGAGCTGTTTTCTTCTTCATCCTTATCACAGACACAGGCCTCTTGGACCAAATGTTCTTATCTCCTGTGGTCACATTCAGAGCCGATATGTTGTTTATAATTTGATCCAACTCAAACCTGGTTAGGCTTTCAATTCATTTCTTCATTTTGAACACGCTGACATATGAGAACTTAATAGGTATTCAGGACCAGCAACGTACGATACAGAAAAGAAATACATTGAACATACAATCAATTAGGGATAAATAACAGGCAAAATGGGCTACCGTAAATTAAACTAACACGTCAAGATCTTAATACATCGATGTTAACTGTTCACAACCGAAATTATAGGTCAACTTAGAAGTTAATTTGTTATCATTCCTTGAGAGGCAACTGTTGCTAGTTTGGATTCAATTTTCTTGCATAAGAACGACGGGTCCCTAGAAGATGCGTGCCGAGTTACATTTATAACAGTCAATGTTTTTGTTTTCATATCAAGGTCATATGCACAGAAGAAAAACGGAATCAAACTATCCACTTCGGAGGCCCATGGGGGTGATTAAAGGCTACGGAAATTCACCTTGAAACAGTGTGTGTCTTCATGACAGTACACATTCATTGAGTTAGGACGACCTCTAACGGCCATAACTGACTTTCAGTTTGTCTTAAAGGGAATTTAGTCTGGCTCGTTCGCAAGGGTCTGATCACGATGAGAAACGTCACAATTTAAAATTACAATGATTCTCAAAACTGCCCAGATTTATTCTAGATACATTTGACGTGGTCAATTTCATATAGGCTGCAAACTTGTCATTTGCGTTCATGTACTAATGTGACCAATCAGAGAGTACTTTACAGCAACCTCCGCGGCCAATAGAAAACATCGACACTGGTGCGGATCAACGGATTTGCTTGAAGGTGGATTGTTGTGGTTTTCGCTAAGCAGCAACGTCGACAACATCAACAGCAGACAAAAAGTCACTGTCGTTAAGTATACAGTTATAGCTATGAGTCTGTCCTTAAGGTAAGCACCATGCTAGCTGGCTGTCTGGTTATAAGTTATCGATAGCCTACAGTACACATCATTTACTTGGCTTCTCGTGAAATATAATTGCTAGACATTATTAGCTTCATTGCAGTACCGTCTGTACAGCTGAATACTAGTCATTCTAGCGTTACATTAGCCGACTCTTTCCAAGTCACCCTAACCCTATACGCACCTTTTTGTTGTCGGCTACAGAACCGAACTAGCTACCGATAAATCGAAGAGGAAGAAGAGGAGAGAGTTGACTGAGGAACAGAAGCATGAAATCAAAGAAGCGTTCGAGCTGTTCGACACGGATAAAGATAAAGAAATAGATTACCACGAACTCAAGGTAAGATCCTTCCTCATCCAGTCGACCATAGTCTAACAAATATCGTCTCAATAACGTTCATGTATAATTTGTTGAATGGTTTGCAGGTGGCAATGCGTGCTCTAGGCTTTGAAGTAAAGAAAGTCGATGTTCTGAAGATCCTAAAGGATTACGACAGAGAGGGCAACGGCAAAATAACGTTTGACGACTTCAACGAAGTCGGTGAGTTGCTTTTACGAACGGCCTCGCTCTTCGTGTTTGTCACTTCCACCTTCAACCTCATTCCCACCTGCCTTCATGTTGAGAGAATATTCACTCATCCCCCCTCCATGTGTCTTGAGTATCTGCGTGTGTGACCCACCCCACCCCAGTGACAGATCGAATGCTGGAGAGAGACCCCAAGGAGGAGATCATGAAGGCCTTCAAGCTGTTCGACGACGACGACTCGGGCCGGATCAGCTTGAGGAACCTTAGACGGGTGGCGCGAGAGCTGGGCGAGAACATCAGCGACGAGGAGCTGCGCAGCATGATCGACGAGTTCGACACCGACGGCGACGGAGAAAGTGAGCGGTGGTTTCCCACGCCCCTCCCCCAGACGCGTAGACGTCTGACATCCCACACCTTCTTCAGAGTCTTTAAACCAAGCAGTATCTGCTCTCGTCCAACTTTCGCAGAAACGCCATCGTTTTGACATGTTTATAACATCGTAGACGGCGCGAGTCCCATGTTCAGTTCCCAGGCTAGCAGTTCAATCATCACTCATTCGTAATGATTCATTAATGCTCTGTTACTCTTCACTGTCCGGAGCCTCCAATTAGTTGTTTGTCTCTTCCACAGTCAACCAGGAAGAGTTCCTCTCCATCATGACTGGAGACTCCTGATTGGACGCCCCGCCGGACGAGTGGGTTCTAGGTATCCGGTGATCTGTGGTTGAAAACGTGGGTGGTCCAAGGTCATGGAAGGGTCATTTTCATCATCAGGTCCTGAAGTCCATCTCGTCACCACGCAGCTGGAGGGCTTATCTGAACCCTGCTCATTTGTAAGAGGATAGAGACAAAAAGGGACTGAAGCACTAAAAACATCCTTTTGTCAAAGCTAGAACAACCCTTTGATGAAAGGCTTCAAACGACTTGTTTTTGCTGTCACAAATGGGTGTGTGTAGTACTACTTTCCAGGGGGAGGGGCTTGGATGAAGGCTGTGAAGAAGATCTGGAAAGGCGCCTCTGTTGCGCCTTTGTTGATCAAAGTAGATGGTCACTTTGCTGTCACCCAGTTGCCAACCATGCGATACTCCTTTCAAGGAGAACTTTCCTCGGTATTCTTAGTGAGGGTAAAACGTTTGGTCGTAGATGTGTTCAGAGCGTTCTCGATGATACCTTTTGTTTTAAATGGCATTTCTATTTTGTATTCACCAAAGTGTTTGGCAGTGCTATTTATTTTCCAAGAAAAAGATGATTAAAATTGATAATGACAGTGTGTGCGTGCGCGTGCGTGCGTGTGCGTGTGTGCACGCGTGGGCATGTGCTTATTTTCTTATGTCTGCTCTTCAGTTCGGTCTGTGTGAAATCTCCCTTTTTCTCTGTATGTCCACTAGAGGGAGCATGTGTCTTGTCGCAGTACAAATACAGCACATGCAAGTCAGAACAATCTAAACCCAAACACAGCACATGCAAGTCAGAACAATCTAAACCCAAACATATAAAATCATTAAATGGAAGGTCTTTAAAGATTTCACGGACTCAGGTATTCCCCAAGTTTTAAGGTCGTGTGCCCCGTTTGAAGCACTAACCGTATGTTAATGACACTCAAACTAAGGACAAAGTGTCAAAACCTTGTGCCCCAATACTCTGACGTCATCACCCAATGTAGTCTTGGCAAAACAGGGGTGAAATAATACTAAATGTTCTAAAGAAAGATGGCTGTAACTGGTACATAAGAATATGAAGATGCAGACTTTCAAGCTGTGACGATAATCAAGAGAAGTCCACACTTGAGCGTTTAGTCTCTCCAAGTGGAGATGGAACTGGGGGAAAGTAGGGGCGTGGAACAGAATCAAGCACAACACCCGATACAGACTCTTAAAACCACTCAGACCATGCTACAAGGTCCCCTGTCATTAAACATGCCTTCGACTCCCACACGTTGATTTAGGTCGGGAGACCCAGATTCCGGTTGGTCAGATGAAGAGATTGCACGATTCACTTTTTGATTTCGGGGGCTTGGAAAATGTTTCACATATAGAGGAGTGACCGGATTGGGTTACCCAGTTTGCTTTGGTAATGACACCACCAGCCAATCAGAAGATGATCGAGTGTCAGAGCGGTTTTGGGTTCTTTCTGCCCCCAGTCTTTAGAGGTTTGAGGTTTTTCGGGGAGCCGAGTCAGAAAGCTGCGTTGCTCGCGTCTGCTGAAGGCCAGCTGTCTGCGTGTCTGCGTGTCTGCGTGTGCGCGCGGTCGAACCAAAGGCTCTCGTTTTTTTGGGGGTGTTTGTTTTTAAAAATTTTTACAGGCCTTGCGATGTCTCTGGGTCGTACACACTCGTAAATACACTCGTACGCGGTTACCTAGGAGCGAATCTCCTGCCTCGGTTGCCTGGCAGAGGGTGCCAGGTGGGTTCCCAGAAGAGGCGGAAGGTCAACATTGATGTTGCTGATCAGAACCTGAATCAGATCATTACTGAGGGATTAGGCATTGTATGTCCTGCCCTTGCATTGGCACATGCTCAGCTGTTGGTGCCCAGACAGAAGCAACGACATCCTCCAGAAATAGCCCATCCCTGTTCCTCCCCAGTTACAACCTCAAAGTCGCCCCCCGGCGGTTTCCACACACAGCAGTCTATACAGTAACTATAACTTTTCGTACAAATGCGCGCACACACATACATAAACATGCCCAGACGACTCCTGTGTCTTTTGGTAATTCTTCCTGTTCATGAAAATTATCCAGCCTTTGGCCACTCTACAAACAGACTGTCTGTCAGGGCCTGAGAAACTCTAGTGAAGTTGGATGAAAGGATTCGACTTGAGACACAGAACCGCAACATCTCCACATCTCTGAAGACAGCACACCCACGCGCGCGCGCGTGCGTGTATGTTTTGGAAGTGGGGGGTGTGTAATGCCTGGCTCCTAGGAAACCAGGGGTCAAAGTTCAGCTCTAGCGTCCACCTGTCAGTCATTATGTGCAGCTATGCCAGTCATGTGACAACTCTTAACCTCTCACCCTGGGGGAAGACGGTGCAGGGACCATGGAGAGGGGTCGAGGAGATGCCGAGGGCAGGAGAACCACGGAGGCATGGGGCTGTTGCGGGGGGGGGGGGGGGGCAGGGGGCCAGCCACGCTGCACGAGGGCTGGGCAGAAGATGGTGGGAGCGCTGGGTGGTTCCAGCCAAGGCTTGTGGAGGAGATGGAGGTTGTGGGAAGTCGGGTGAAGCACTGGGGCATGAGCAGGGGCTCAGGTCCCTGAAGCCAACATCACTGGCCGGTGTCGCGATACGTCTTTGAAAGGTAGAATGTTTTCTTGTCCTGTTGTCGATGTGATGTGGCTGCGTAGAAACAGGCAGCGTAGGAGAAGCTGGTATTGATGAAGAGAGAGAGACAGGCCTCTACAGGTGGGAACCTTAACCCCACACACACACACACCTCTACACACACCACTACACACTACTACACACAGACACACACACCCCTGGTCCCATAGAATGGTTCGAATTCCAGAGTGTAAAGAGCTCTTTCAGTAATGCCAAAACAGAAAGAATTATCACAATGGCCAGACATACTCTGTGTAGCATGAACACAATCTGTGGTTCCCTGAAAGATAAGATAACCTGTAAAGGGAGTCTCTCTCTCTTTCGCTCTTTGACTCTCTTGCCTTCGCTCTCTGTTTCTCATTCATCCACACACACCTCTTGCAACAGTGGAAAACATCCCAACAATGGTCCCTGTACCTTTGAAGTGACTTTAGGGTCATTATAGGTCAACTTGGGTCAGCCATAACAACAGCTTGTAAAAACAGCTATGCATGACAGGTGTGTGTACGTTTGTGCGATGCTATGCCTTGACCTACGTGTATCGTACAAAGGAATCTCGTCTCACTGAGCAATCAAAGATGAACGCCGATGATTCGAGCTGCTTTTTTTCCCGAAGCGTGTTCTTCCCCAATTCTTTCATGGTGGAATACACAAAAACAGCTGGTGACATACAGGCTCACACACACACCAAATGCCCAGAGATATGTTGTGGACTGTGAGCTATGCCAGGAAGTTGGGTGAGGATAGATTAGTTTACACACGCTCATGGCTTTCACGGTAACTCTATCCCCAAGAGAGTGCGGCCTCACCCAGCCCAGCAACGCGCTCTGACGGGCCCTGGGCCCCTGCCTTTGCCTTGCCTCATACAGAGCCGGCCCAGAGGAACCCAGTACTGCTTTAACAGCAGCCATAGCCCAACCGGACGAACATGCACAGCTCAATCCCTTGAGGTCATTTCACCAAGACTCCTCTTGTCAAATGGGGGTCTGTCTTTTAGTTGGCCCCTATAGACCCCAACCTTGTGTGTGGTCATAGAGTTTTAGCTTAGACAGCCACCAGTCTACCTTCGCTCCATCCTGAGATGTGTTATCTAAAAATTCACCTCAGGACCAGTGGGTTTGAAGGAAACCAACTGCAGGTCATCATAATATTCAGACAATTACCTAGATTGAATAGTTTTGCCGACACAATTATGCTTGCGTTTATTTGTCTGCTTTACGATGTTTATTTCAGAAGCTTGCGTGTGGGTATATGAGTGTATGCGTGCGTGTGTATGTGAGTGTGTGTGTGCGTGTGTATGTGAGTGAGTGCGTATGTGAGTGTGTGCATGTGTATGTAAGTGTGTACGTGTGTGTATATGTGAGTGTGTACGTGTGTGTGTATGTGAGTGTGCTCCTGTGTGTGTATGTGAGTGGGTGTGTGTGTTTGTGTATGTGAGTATGTGTATGTGAGTGTGTGCATGTGTATGTGAGTGTGTACATGTGTGTGTATGTGAGTGTGTACGTGTGTGTGTATGTGAGTGTGTGCATGTGTATGTGAGTGTGTACGTGTGTGTATGTGAGTGTGTACGTCCTTTCTCTGATGCTCCTGACAAGCGAAACGAAATGCCTGTCTCTCGGCAGTACCTTCTCACATCATACAAGACAATGTTCTCTGCTCCTGTCCAGATGGAGAGACAAGCCAGAGATGTCAGGGGCTGTTATTGTGGATTATACAGCGCTGTGGCCAGGGTTGTCAGGGTCTGTTATTGTGGATTATGCAGTGCTGTGGCTAGGGTTGAGACCTTTCCCCTCCAGGAATAATATTTTCTGGGGGACGGAGAGTACATCTGGATCTCTTTAGACCGGGCTTATTGGAACTGTGTCTGCTTGTTGATGTTTCTACTGCTACCCCATCTACTCACCACATTACCACCTACACATAAACCTTTGTGCGCACACGCACAGCCTCGCACACCAGCCCACATACTGTGAGCCGACATATGTGCACATGTCTACTGTACGCGCACACATCCACAGTCCTTTACAACATGGCCAAGAAATGAACTTGAGGAATTGGCTATACTCCTTATCCCTGCAGAAAGGCAGAGGACTGACAGAGAGAGAGAGAGAGGAAAGAGAGAGAGAGAGGAAAGAGAGAGAGATAGAGATAGAGGAAAGAGAGAGAGAGAGAAAGGGAGAGAGAGAGAGAGAGAGAGAGGAAAGAGAGAGAGAGAGAGGAAAGAGAGAGAAAGAGAGAGAGAGAGAGAGAGAGAGAGGAAAGAGAGAGAAAGGGAGAGAGATTGAGAGAGAGTAAGAACCTGAGCGAGACAGGAAGGAGAGAAAAGACCGGGTCCTTCCTGACTAAGGTGCAGGCTTTTCTGTTTTATGCAGTGCAGTTGGCACACAGGCCGCAAAAACAAACCATCGCTGGAGTAGAGCTGGCTCAGTGCTTCTCTCTGCCAGACTGTAATTCAATTTCAGTGACGTGTGTTACTAGCGTCCTGTGGAGAGCGTGGCGTTCACAGTCACCTTGTTCGTTCTCTCCGACCGACTTCCGTTTTCGACCTCCCTTTCCTCCCATTCCGTCAAACGATCCTGACAGGAGTCTAAACAGGATGAGGGAAAGGAGAGCAGGATGGTGATGAAGAACCAAATGGTAAATAGTTGTGGATGGATGGGTGCAAACCAGCCGTGAGTCGACACAGCTGCTGCGTTGAACACCCCGCCGCTTCCGCTAGCCTGTCTCGCACGCAGCCCCCAGTCTGCTACACCGCCATGTCGGACACCGTCTTCGTCGGGAAGCATTTGCGTGGCACATGGTGAAACATTCGCCACTCGTAATGGACTGTGTCTTTATGGACGCCATTTTGAGAACCGTCGTGTCCCGCGCCTACCGGGAGTCTTTGTCATCTTGGAACCGCGACCGCATCGGCTACTTTTGGTATGTTGGCGCGAGGAGATGACCAATCGGTTCAGAGACGTGGAGACGCTTCCCGGCCGAGCTGGCCAAGATGGCGGAGGAAAGTCAACAGTGCCGAGAAGCCATTAAACGTGTGAAAGTGTCATTTCCCGTCGATTTTAAGACCAGTTTATTTGTGTGTCCTCCCGCGTGCGGCAAAACGCACCAACCCGCCGCGCGAATTTGTTATCCTTGGCCTCCGAGAGAGAAATAAAGTGTGCGTGTCTGTGTGGGACTGCGTGTGCGTTGTCTTTGGTCGTTTGCTCGGGGTCCGTCGTATCGCCAAACCCGGGGCGATTACACTGCTGGAGCACACAGAGGGCTGGATCATGACAAAATGCCCTCGGATCAGCCTCTTGTCTCTGTTCCAGGCGGGGCTGACAGGAGGAAACAGGTGAGGTCTGATCCCCAGTGGAGCAGATGCTCTTGGGCTGATACCTAGGCCCCGTTCACAGGTTTGATCTCTCTCTCTCCCTGTGTAATGTGCAGAGCCGCAGGCCTCTGGAGCAGTAATCCAGGGGCTCTTATGAGTGTCAGCGACACACACAAGCACACACACACACACACACACACACGGTCGCACACACTTACGGACACTCACTCACGGCAGCGTCAGTGACACCTCCCCTGCTAAATATACCCTGATAGACGGCGACAGGTGACCAGGCCCTGGCCGCGGACACACACTCAACCAGCACGGACTTAGGAGAGGTCACAGGGTGTGTGTGTGTGTGTGTGTGCGTGTGCGCATGTGTGCGTGCGTGCGTTGGACAGGTCTGGTGGGGGCTGAGAATGCGTCTGCTCTCAGTGTGCAACGAGCCTTGAGCCTAACAGCCCAGTTGTGGGTTCTCTCCCTTTAAGCCAGCTGGTCTGGCTTGATACATTTTTCTCCTTCTTTTTCATCCTCGTCTTTTTTTTTCTTCTTCTTCTTCTTCTTCTTTTTTTACATTAAAGGAGCGACTGAGCCGAACCACAGCTGGAGCTGTCGGAGACACTTCCAGGTGAAGAGAGATACCACGTCGGTAAGTGTCTGAGGAGGAAGGGGGCAGGAGTGGGAGGTCGGCGTGGCGTTCGGCTGAGACCGTAATGGCTCCGTTGAGGTTTGGAAGGACTTTAAAGTGCCTTGGGCAGACACGGACCTCGGAAAACACGTCAGCCTAGTTAGCGAGCGACCGAGCGAGCACGCGGGCGGGCGGGCGGGCGGGTGAATGAGCGAGGGAGTGAATGAGCGAGCCAGTGAATCAGAGTGAGTAAGTGGGTGTGAGCTTGAGGAAGAGAGCCAGCGACAATGTGACAAACATGTACTTTGGGTTTCACCCTTTGACGTGCAGAATCGAAGAGCGGATTGAGCTCGGGAAAAAGGTTGCAAAGTGCGACCGTCCCTCGGGAAAACTCTTTATGTAGAGTGTGTCGCCTCCACCTGTGATTGGCTGGATCCTGTGTCCTTGTTCCTGGGCTCTCTCTCGACCAACCTGTCACATGCTGCGGACGGGGGAGAGAGAGAGAGAAGGAGAGAGCGAGCTGCACAGCTGCATGAGTCAATCAGGAGGGAGAGAGCTCCATAATCTGGTGTGGTCCAGGGGTAGTCATGTGTGGGCTCAGCCCAGGATAGAGCCCTGACACTGGGCCACACTGAGGTCCAGGGCTACGGGTTAGATCACACGCCATATCTGGTGCGAATCGACGCCACGTCATTCAGGTGCCGTTTGACAGAACGTCTGGACTCAGCGTCCACATCCAGTAGAAAACGAGAAGGGAAAACACACCTCTGCATTTGACCTCTTGTTAACAGTCACCTTTGAAACTGATCCCACTGTCCGGCTGCGACCTTTGATGCTTTGACCTCTGCCTCTGTGAGCGTGGAGGTCAGAAAAAAACCCTCCTAAAGCCCTCACACTGTGAATTGTAAAAAAAAAAAAACGATCGCATAGATGTTATTGGTGGTCTTGAATTTGCCATATGAGCAGGAATGATTCACTATGTCTTTGAACGAGTGTACGAGTGACGTTCTGAGAGCGTTAAGGACCTCTCTCGGGCGAGGGAACACAATAGCAATGACACCTTTATCTGGGAGAAAATAAAACCCCGCTCGGCCAGCAAAACAAGAGCCCGACCCAGAACAAACAGATGCATGTTTCCTACAGGTCCAGTGTAGTAGATCACAGGTATCCCTCCGTGGGCATTCTGGTCTGAGACACCAACGATGAAGGTAATCTCTGGTGGAACCCTTCACAAACACACACACACACACACACGCACACAGACACACACCACACACACACACACACACACACACACACACACACATGCTCCTGCATTTACATCCATAGTCCATCCTTACAACTTCGTGGGGGGGAGGGGGGGGGGCGAGCAAAAAAACCATGACAGTTCATGTCATGTGAAGTCATGAAGATTGACGTTGGTATAGAACCAGAATGTGCACGTAAACCAGAGGATTACAACTGAAAGATGTGTCAAGAATTGCATAACTCTCGTTCAACAACCAGTGTGTCACTTCCAGTAAACAGGTGCCGTTTCCACAGTTTCCACTACTAGGCGCCAGTGAGCCACGAGTCACCGTCGCATGCACTTTGTGCATTGTCACTCTCCAATAAGTTGTGTAGGGTTTTTTTTCTCGAAATGTGCCATGTGTCTTACGCGTGTAAGTGAGTGACTGCTTCTGAATTCGTTTCTTTACGTGATATCGTCCAACTTGCCTAAACTCAGGACCTGTCCCTCAGGTGCTAACCTACGGACCTGTCCCTCAGGTGCTAACCTACCGGAGCTGGAGCCCCTGGGTAATCACTAATGGAGAGCGGACACGCAGGGCGACAATACTGACACACTGCGCAGATTGAGGAACAATCTGAAGACTGGAGACCGAAAAAATATCAAGTTGGTTGAAGGAGACGTGCAAGTGATTGGTGAGTTAAATTCAACGCTACATCAAGTGTGCGCGAGGGACTGCGCGCGCTCATGTGTGTGTGTGTGTGTGTGTGTGTGTGTGTGTGTGTGTGTGTGTGTGTGTGTGTGTGTGTGTGTGTGTGGAAGGCTGTACGCTTCATCGGGCGCGTGTGATCGTGGGTGAATCTGCGCGCAAGTTGTTGAAGTGTCAACGCTCAACGACAACCAACGGGAAACAAACATTCGTGGATAATCCCCCTTTTCCTTCCCCTCCTCCTTTCCCCAGATAATCACTCTCTCACTCAACTCTAGTCAGGACCAACCAGAGTACGCACTGCTCAACTTTTATCAGACTCGGTTCTTTACTCAAGAAGCATTGTACGCGGGAGAGGAGACGTGGTCTTTGACCACTTAACTGCATTGGAAGTAGATTCTAGCACCCGTAATTCATGTCTCAGCGCTTAAATTAAGACCGATTTGTACATTTTGTAACGGCTTCTTCGCGCCTACTTTCCCTTCATCCGAAAAGAAGCAGACAAGGATCGCGAAAACGACTGTGGCCACGTTCTGACACAGATGCAGAGTAAAGTAAGTGCGTATTATCAGTGGGTATGCGGTGTGACTTAGTTTGCGACCATGTTCTATGCTGTCGGGCCATGCGTATAGGTCATGTGGAGAATGGCATTCGTTTTAGGGGATCTAAAAAGACCATGACAGGGTGTTTGTTTGCTTAGTTAATGCAGCGTATTCACGGTGCTCGTGTAATGTAATGGGACCTGTCACAAATGAAACAGCGGTACTTAAAATATCAGTGACGTCTTAGGTATTATTCCCCAACTCTCATACGTGTCCTTTATGGAGGTAGCAGGGCAATTTCTTTTTCTTTATCCCACCACTGACACTTCTTAGCCTTCCGACATGCTTGAAACAGAGATTTATTTTTTTACATGCGTAAGAGTGGGAAAGATCGCTGCCGATCGATAGCAATTCCTTTTGAAAACCTCGGATCAACCAGTTGAATGACAGAAAATGGAGTGACTCGTTGGACGAGTCTTGTAACCCTCCGGTACCCAGCATGAGTTCTATCTCAGGCCAGATGACTACAGTGTAGAACCCAGCCCAGTGTCAATCACACAGCTCGATCCAGACAGGCCAAGATGCCATCGCAGAGCGTCTTCACTTCTCTCCTCTCTTCCACTGGGAAGGCAAACCCACTTATGTTTTTCTCTTCTGGGTTTGACTCGATAATAGTAATAACTGGACGAACTCATCTGGCTTCACTCGATGAATCTTTCTCGACAAGACAGTGGCGTCAAACTCTCCCTCACCTGGATTTAGTATCGGTGGAAATCCTGACCGGCACTGACCGTCGTCCTACAGACCCCAGTGTTTTGGAGTTCTGGGTAACATTCTCCTTGTCACCAGTGCAGAGCTGGCTGGTGGTGTGGTGTGGTATCCCCTCTCAGAGAGAGCAACACAGAGGAGCTCTTTGTGTTGCTACTGCATGTAGCTGATGGCTGTTACAGCCCCCTCATGTTATGTGTCTTACTCTGGTATTTATAGCCGATCATGTGGTTACAGTTGGGTGAGGTGAGAAAAGAGTGCAAAAATAACTTCAAATGGTCCATTTTCTAGCGTAGTAGCCAAACACAGTGTCCTGTGGTCCTGTAGAATCCACTTTTAGATCCGGGGTCTTCCTGATATTTAGGAACACATGGTAGTAGAGGCTTTTAAATTGATATGGTCAATGTGGAGTTGTCCTATCACATGTCTGATCTTGTAGCACCCCTTGCTCTTTAGGGCCACATCCGGCCCTCCAGTCATCAGCCTAAGGCGTCTCGGTGGCCCTGTATGGTCCAAGCCTGGATCAATCCCCCCCCTCCCTAACCCTCCACCCAGACCTCCACACACCCTCGCCAACTAGATTCCGACAGCCCCCCCCCCCGCATCCCCCCCCCCCTCACCCCATAGCACCCAGACGCCGTGCGCCCCTCTCTTTGGCAGCGGGACACAGACATTTCGGGTGTCCTGCCAAGGACTACAAGGGCACTACCCCCCCTACCCCCCCCTTCACCCACGCTCCCTCTATACGGCTGCCCAAGAATACACCCGTCAGTCTGCCCGTCAGTCTGCCCGTCAGTCTGCCCGTCAGTCTGCCCGTCAGTCCGTCAGTCCGCCAACCATTCTTTCAGCGTGTCTTTGTCTTGCTCTCGTTGCTATTCACCTTCCCCTCCTCTACTCCTTCCCCTCCTCCTTCCCTTCCCCTCCCCTACTCCTTCCCCTCCCCTCCTCCTTCCCTTCCCCTCTACTCCTTCCCCTCCTCTACTCCTTCCCCTCCCCTCCCCTCCCCCACTCCTTCCCCTCCGCTACTCCTTCCCTTCCCCTCCTCCTTCCCCTCCTCCTTCCCCTCCTCTCCACCTTCGCTTCCCCTCCCCTCCTCCTTCGCTTCCCCTCCCCTCCTCCTTCCCTTCCACTCCCCTCCCCTCCTGAGGAAGACACACACCCTCATCTCTTGCTACTTTATGATTCTATTATGGATTCTGCTCAGCCGCTTTTTATGGGCCGCAGAGCTGGCCGAGAAGGGGTGGAGATGATTGGCCGTGCTCGGTTATAAATATGGAGCAGTGAGGAGCGGTGAGGAGAGGGGCCGTCCGGTTATTTATGGGTGTAGCCACACTGAGATCCCTGCGTTTGGTCCGGAGCCTGCCTGTGGGTAAGCACAAGACAAGACTAGGAAACAGAGCCTGTCAGGGAGCAGATGTATTGGAACAGAAATGACTGTGCGTGGGGAAGGGAGGAGGGGAGAGGGGTGACTGTGCGGAGGATCACAGAGTCAGCATGACATCCACAGGCCCTGGAGATAACTAGGACGGCTCCCCTTCCCCGCGTCTCTCCTCTCCATCTCTGTCTCTCTTCTCTCCCTCTCTCTCTCTTCTCGGGCTCCGTTTCCAAGACTCCCTCTCCTTTTTCAACTCTTCTCCCTCCCACTCTGTCGCTCCCCCCCAACCCCCACACTGTCCCCCCTTCCCATCCTAGTAATCCCTCTCCCTCTATCTCCTTGTCCTAATATCGCAGCCTCTCTCTGCTCATCTGTCAGGCAGACAGTGGAGGGAGGGCAGAGGGCGCACTAATGAATCCTCCCTGACTGATCTCCAATCAGCCCGGGCTGCTCCTCTCTCCCCTGGAACACTAACATCCTTAGGCTCTGTAAGGGGGCCAGACCTGGGCTTCATCTGCGGGGCACGACGGAGACTGACCCCGCAACGCCGTTGAGAGATGCATTCAGCTGGAGAAGCTGCATCGCACAGCCTCCATGCTCAGATTAGATCCCCTCGTCGCTTTCCTGTCACCTGACAGAATGCACCCAATGGAACCCACAGAGGCAAGTTCAAGTGCACGCAACCCTGCCCAGCTAAATCTTGGGTCCTGCTAGCGACTCCTGACTGCCTCTGTTTAGGGAGTCTAAGCAGGATTCGTCTGAGGACGAGGATCAAACCGTGGGGATCCGAACAAAGCTATCAGAGTCTCTGTTTGACTTCCATTAGGATGTTATTCCCTCTGCGGCGCGCTTGTGCGTGCTTCCAGACACGGAGGCCCCCCCGGTTTAAGGCTTCATCCTGTTTAGATGAGGCTGGGTGTGTGGGGAGCGTCATGTCTCGACAGAGACGCACCATAATCCAGGAACACGGTTGATGGGGGTTGTGGTCCGCAGCGGCTACGCTAATCTGACTAGGAGTTCGGAGGCTTTGGTCCCTCCGGAATGTGTGTTGATGCTAACGAGTGGTGTACGAAGGAGAGAGAGGCAGGGGATCGCGTTCGCGCTCTCCTGCCGCGTGCCTAGAGTTATTTGTCTCAATTCCGACACTCCCCCGCCCCCCCATCTCCTCTAACACCCCCCTCCTCCTCCTCCTCCTCCTCCTCAGTGCCCCTCCTCCTCCCCCCAGGCCCAGTTCAGAATGCCAGGCAGGTGAGTAAACTGAACATAGGTCAACCCTGTAATTGTCTGACAAGGTCTTTCAGGACCACTGGGCTCCTGGGCTCCGGTTACAAAGGCACGGCACAGAGCCAGAGGGAGGAATCCTTATTATCACCGAACATTCCAGAGTGCAGTATTCCCAGTGGAACTCCTGGAGAAATGGTATCCACAGACAAGGAATCGTGGGATTACCCTGGTAATGGATCACTTTAAAGTGAGACAGAGGAGGGCGGGGGAGGGGGGGGAGGATTGGACGAGAAGAGTAGATATTCCCCGGCAACCAGAGCCCGTTCGATTCAAACGGGATGGATGCCAAAGTTTTACCAGTTAGCCGAGTACTTCCAGATACCAAACCAAAGAGACAGCAAAGAGACGACTTTTGCAGATGACAGTGAAAGACAGATTTCTTTTCGGACGCACGCTAGGAAAATCACTCCCCCACATAATCTGTAATCTGTCGCAGCGCAGATTAGAGGTTGGAGATTAGACTCCCTGTCAAAGCAATGCGGGACTTCCTTACGTTACAGTTTTGTGGATCTGCGCCACAGCATCCTCCAGGTCCTCCTTCTGGTCCGGAACGAAGCGGTACTCCGACACGTATCCCGCCACATGCTTACACGGGTCATAGTCTCCGAGCTCGGCTGAACAGAGGGAGAACAACAGAACGTGTTGGGATTGCAGCCTTTTAGGATACCACAACAACGCAAGTGCTCCCGGAGCACAGTACTCTGTCTCTCTTTCGCTGTCGCCATGTCACTCACACTGAATGGCTAGGGCTGCCAGTTTGGCACCGGTGTCAGTGGGACAGGGGATTCTGCCCTGCAGAACATCCTGCTTCACTTGCAGGAAGAACTGGTACCTGCAGTTCAGGACACACACACACACACACGTCTTTTAGAATGACAGGTCTTATCTTTGCAGATAAGGTGCTGGCGCAAGTCACAAGGCGGAGGGGACGAGGTTAAGGTCAACACTGCCTCTTAGACACGGTTCTCCCCTCGCAACAGGAACGTTGGGGTGCCAGAAATAACTCACCTGGTTATTTCTTCTTTGAGTTTGCAAGGATCCTCAGCGTAAAACTTGACGCCAAAGTAGAGTGTGTATGGGGGTCCTGCTGGAAGGGCACAAGAGGATAAGTACTCACACACACTCACACACACACACTCACACACACACACTAACACAGACACACACACACACTAACACAGACACACATACTAACACAGACACACACACACACACAAACATGCACACTAACACAGACACACACACACTCACACACACACATACACACTAACACAGACACACATACTAACACAGACACACACACACACACACACTCAAACACACTGAACAGAACCCATATGAGCTAATACAAGTAGGTCAACCGGGCTGATAAAGTTGGCCCACGACACTGGAAAAGCAGTCGCCAACCTGACGACGTTCTGGAAGTTTCAGTAGAATAAAGGGCCAAAGTGGCCTGGCCTGTTATTAAGGTAATCATGGTTGCAGCGAGCGGCCCTGTGCGTGATTCAGAGAGTCTGTTGCCTCCGGTGTCTTCTGCGTCGAGCATCCAGCACTTCTAGGTCAGCAGGCAAGGCCAGCATCTGAACTCAGCCAAGAGGAAAAGGGTTCATCCTTACTTGTGATGAGGTCCTTGTGTTCCGAGAGGGTTTTCGAAGGGTCAAGCCAATACTGTAACGCAGACAGAACATTCACATCGTTGGGATTTGAAGAGTATATTCTACCAAGAGCACATCAAAGACGATATGGAACTAGTTGTACTGGGCTCTTTTGAGCATGATAGTGCACTAATTAGGTGGAAGAAAGCAGCACACTTTGCTTAGTCAAATCATGGCTGAACAGTCTGTGCAATGCGTTTGGACCGAGGGAGCTGTTCAGTCATGCAAGCACAGGCAACAATACAAAGGCACATTAAACCGACTTTTTAAAAAACGGTCTTGTTAAAACGGGGTGTGAGTCATTAAAATCAGCATCAATAAAACATCAGGTTTGAGCAGGTCGCAGCGAGCTGCCTACCAGACAGAAACTCCACAAACCGCTTGTTTATCTTACTGGCAGCAAGGCTGTGATGAATCCTCTGGGCTCTCTGGACTGTCAGGTTTCCCATGAATCAACATTTGAAAACAAGACATTCCGCGCAGTGTTCTTACACGTGAATCATTATGCGCGGAATGGAGTAAAGAGGGCATCCGTTTTCTGAATAAAACATGAGTTACGAAGAGCTGGTCTCAAAAGGAGCTACGCAAACAGCGTCGCCACCGCAAGGATACTGTAGTAGATGGAGAGTGAAGGACCTACACGCTGCTACGCAACGAAACCGATCCCAATCTTTTCTGAGGTTCGTTAGGTCATCTGTGGCACGAAAAAAAGAACATTTCTGGCCATTTGAACCACTTCTCATCAAGTGGAACCAACTGCTCTTCAACACTCTCTCCATTCAGATATCTTTAACCGCCTTTCCCCATCGCTTATCTTTCACCCATCTACCTATATTTAGCCGTCTATTTATATTTCGCCGTCTTTATCTTTGAGTTGTTGTCAGAGCTGTACACGTGCTCACTGCTCTCCTGGGAACTGTCGTCACAGGCAACAAACCCCCATATTGACTGAAGAACATTTTCTTTCACCTTCATCTGTTTTCTTTCGGCAACTTAACACGAGCACAGAGTCGACGTCCCGGAAAACATCCAACACGCGGGCGCGAAACAATACATTTTTAATGGCGCATCCATTTCCCTTTTGCGAAGACAAACGAAGGAATCTGCTCTCGTTTGACTGCGGGGTGTCATCTGGCTGAAACCAGACACCGCATCCTTTCCAGCGCTCACTGAATAGCGCTGCACCCCTTGAAAAGCCTTCAAGTCCTGTTTTAAATGCATCTCATACAAGTCGAGGGCATTTCTTGCAGATGTTGCCAAAATCCTTGGCTGTTCCGCAGAGGAGGAAGTCTGTGAGCGGAATATTGTGATTCGGGGCCATTTTGGAGAGCATGCAGATGAATAGATATTGGAGTAATGAACTGGGAAACACTGTGCCAACCTTTTCCACGCTTAAGGAGGCCTTGTAAAACTGTCGTCCTCTCCCACCGAAACCCTTCCGAGCACCAAAACCGCACCTGCCACACCCCAGACACCGCTGCTTGGATCCCAAACCACACCACGCGAGGACAAGATAAAAGCACGGCGGCGGATGCCAGCGTGCAGGGAACGTGATTAGGGCCGTGTGCGGCTGAATTACAATAAGTTAATTGAATTGGTAAATCTTATCTAATTTGCAATAATCACATTACCGCAGCTGGTGCGTTCTCGCGCATGCTAATGTATGCAAACGAGAGGTAAGACAACGCAGGATGACACGGTGCCATGCGCCACGGACAAAGACGGAGGAGGTTTTCTCTTGGAAACCCGGTCGGCTTCCGCAGTCGATCTGAAACCCTGTCAAGACTTGGCAAGCCCCCATGGAAGGTGAATAGTAAGTTCAACAGAGCCGTGAATCACGCACTTCAACGCCGTAATAACTCCCACGAATAACCAATCACGCCACCTGCGTGTGTTTTCTGGGCGGTAGAAACGAGCGCTCCCACATTTGTAATTGCGACGGAGACCTTCGGAACAAAACAAACCCGCAAAGTTTCTTGGAAATGCTAATGTATTGTTTATCGGTGTTTGTGCAGACGTATGACACGATGAAGGTGCGAACGTATCAAGTCCAACCCGCTGAGAAGCTGGGAGGAATTGCACCACCTCAGTGAATTCCAAACCAAAACTCCCTGTTTGTCTGTTCTGGTGCCAGATTCATGAAACGCCTCAAGGCCTCTTAATACACAGGATTAGAACATGTGCGAGAGTTATGTCTTTGCCCTACAGCAGTGAGCAGTGCCCCCAGAGAATAGATGAATGAATAAAAAGATAGACGATAAATAAATAAGAAGCCGCAGTTGCTGGGCGGGGCTGGCTGGGCGTGGAACCGCTCTCAAACGGAAGCGCTCCCCCGCCACCCCTCCTCCGCCACCCCCCACCCCCCCCCCGGGCTAATGTGATTGACACGCGCACCACACAGCGGGCCACAAGCAAGTGCAAGGCCGCTGCGAGGCCGCAGGGGGTTGAGCAAGGGAAAGCGCACACGTCGGACAAAAACACCCCGTATAAATGAAACGGGAATTATGGAATTCCTGGGAATTGTTGGGGTTTCTGTTTTGGCGAAAGGACTGTTTTGGCGAACGGAGCTTTTTCCGCAGCAAAGCCTCGACGGCACACTGTGCGTAAGTACAGCTGCTCGGCATCGCACTGTTTATGATTCCTGAGACGGAGGAGGGGGTGGAGAGGGGGGGTAATGTTCACGTATGGAGACTGATTCAATGATGCCCTTGAGCCTGATATCCACCTAGCAGATGGAGGGTAAGCTGCCAACACTGTATATGTTTATAAGGATCCATTTCCTGTTGTATAAATATTGATGCCAAACCACCCAGGGCCTATTTTCATCGAAACACAGGAGGACATTTCTCTGAAGAAGGATCAGTTTGGATCGTGAGGCTTCCTGGTGCGACTTAGACGTCCGGTTAGCAGACGGTGACCGTGCGTCTGGAACGTGTTGTCCGTTCGAGGTTCCCCTCAACGCCACGGAGGGAAGCGCTCACAGCGTGGATGCCAGACAGACCCCTGACGCGCTCCGGAAGAGGGCGTGGAGGACGCGGCAGCTTGCGACCCTCCAATCCGATCCCGAAACCGCGCGTTCAGCACGCCGCCGCGTTGAGGTACGCGCCGATGATGTGCCCGTCCGAAGAAACGGAGACCGACAAACACCGCTGCCACCGGCCTTTACGGTCCCAGGGCACGATATCTCTCAGCTCTGCCCGCGCGTTGCTTTCGATGGGCCTGACATCTCGCAGGCACACAGGAGGTGCGCTTCCATCTTGGGCTGGTCCGGTGATAAATCAAAAGCTCAGGAGACAACCCCAGAGGGCCTAGAACTGGATCCCCACCCTTGCGTGTGAGCCAACAAGTGAGGTGAGAGGGACTGAGTCAGATCACTGTTCTTTTGTGGGCCCTTACACTCAGTCTCACCCTGCGCGGAGCCCTGGGGGCTGAACACTGTTCCTCCTCTGCTCTGCTGCAACGCCGCCACTTTGGGAAGGAATGACGGTGGATGACCACATGGCTGCTTCTACCAGAGAGAAGCCTTATCCTGTGGTACTGTTGCTAGAGTTGGGTTATTCTTCAACTCAGGCAGGACACACTCTCGAGGACGCGTTCTTTAGAAACGTTTGGAAAATGGGATTTGAAGTTCACTCGAAATTTCACCCAATCTTGTCTATTTCTAGAGGGTCATGCATTATGGAAAAGGTCTTCATTTGAATGTCACTCTGCTCTTTAAAGAAGGCCCCAACTCCCACTGTGCCCCTAAATTGAGGGTGAAAAACTACAACTCCCCAAAGCGCTCCGCATGACGCCTCCATTTGTCTGTACTTTCTTCCTTCTCTCTGGCATATTTGGCCAGCCCGTCCCTGCTCTCCTGGACGAAAGGTCAAGGAAGAGTTGAGGAGCTCTTACCGTCTGGTGGGTGTGGTCGCAGTAGCGTAATCCGAAGTATTCCGTCTCCACCAGGTTTACATGGCCGAAGACCCAGTCCAGCACTACGGAGCCCTTGGTAGACTCCTGCAGATCAAAACATAAGGAGGAGTCAGTCCATGTCCGTGTCTATATCTGTGCACTTTATGAAAACTGACACGGTGCCACTCGGATCAACAGTGCAGTTGGCAAACCGTTCCCGTTTCAGTCGTGTCGAAACCATTTGAGGTTTGTTTGCCTGGCGCGGCTGCTCGCGTGCATGAGCGCTTTGCAGACGTAACAGACCAAAATGCTATCGCGTCCCAACTGCCGATGTGTAATGATGAGCTAAACAGCAAAGAATTCAGACACGCTATTGTAACTCGTCAACTCACGGGGCAAACGTGTTCGGGACAACCGCTATCGGAGGCATCTGAGTTTGAACCGCATAGGCCAACAAGACAATGAGCACCCTTTCTATAATAACAGCATACAAACAACAGTGCGTCACTGTCAGATCCCAGCGTCTGGATTTAGACGTGACATAAACAGTCTCAATAAGAAAGATCCGCCTCCACTACTAGCAGAGACAAATGATCACTTGGCCAAGCAATGGAAATTATTTTACACTGCAATTAACACACCTTCCGGTGTTGCTTATTGGCATTTCATAAGGTCACATAAGCAATCTACTTAGAGAAACGTCATTATTTCTCAGATGTTACGGTTGTGAGACAGACAAACCATGGCGATAGGGGCATTACCATGACAACTACTTCACTGCTGTGAAGGGATCCTGGTCCAATGTGTCTATTTTGAAGAGTTAAGAGTTTCCATGGCTGTACAATAGAGGTTTCTAAATCTTAAAACGTCTTGAACGCTGATCTTACTGGACACTACATGTTATCGATGATTGTCTTTATTGAACATGGATCACGATTCGGCGCTGGCAACTTCCGAACAGAGCCCCAACCCTCTCCCCTCTCACGACACAGTGAGTTCCCCCTTCATCTTCTATCCTCAGGGGTGATCTAATTATATCCCAGGAGAGGAAAGAAGATTTTTAGTAGAGGCTTCACTGCATACTCTGATAATGAAAGACAAGCTTCATTTGACAAAACACCTTCCTTCAGTCGAGTCGGGGGTTGTCTTACGGCAGCACGCAACAAACACATCCTCGTGGTCCCCAGAGCTGCTCTCTCCTGACTCGTCCTCATCTGTACCACAACACAAACTGTCCCCCTGGTTTGCGTGGGGGAGATCCCACGGGGTCGATCCCCTCTCCGATCCGCGCTGGGGGGAGGGAGGGGGGGGGTGTCAGTAGTGAACCTTCTGGGCTGTTTGTCTAATTGCAGGACTCCTCGTTCGTTGAGGCGGGATGTTTACTTCCGATGCCCAGCGAAGAGACACGGCTGCCTGTCTTTGAACTGCGAAACACATGTCTGATGAATCCCGCTCTCTGACAGTCAAGCCAGTGTGATTTATACCTCCAGTGGGAGGAACAGACAAGACTGCGCTGCTCTGCTAGAGGCAAGAATCTGACTTCACAGACAAACTAGAATATGCCATCTTTCAGCAGCGGAGTCAGCAGAACCGAGGTGATATACGGGCTTCTTGGAGTCCTGACGTTTGACGGCTTGAAATTCCAGAGAGAAGCGAGTCGAGGGTGCAGAGAATCTCAGGTTCGGCAGCACGTAGCAGGCGGCTAACACACTTCCTGCATGAATAGGTCACTGCCCATGTTCCCTCAAGTCAAGGATCTCTTAACTGTGAGACAGACAGACACAGAGACAGATGAACGCACAGGCATACAGACAGAGACAGACAGGCCGATGGAGACAGATGGAGGTAACAGACAGACAGACACAGACAGACACAGACATATAGACAGACAGACTGACACAGACGGACAGACACAGACGGACAGATACAGACAGAGACAGACAGACAGACAGACAGACAGACAGACAGACAGACAAAGACAGATACAGACAGACAGACACAGATGGACAGATACAGACAGAGACAGACAGACAGACAGACAGAGACAGATACAGACAGACAGACAGACAGACACACACACACACACAGATGGACAGATACAGACAGACAGACAGACAGACAGACACAGACAGACACAGACATATAGACAGACAGACTGACACAGACGGACAGACACAGACAGACAGATACAGACAGAGACAGACAGACAGACAGACAGACAGACAGACAGAGACAGAGACAGACAGACAGACAGACACACACAGACGGACAGATACAGACAGACAGAGACAGATACGGACACAGATGGACAGAGACAGACGGACAAACCAAGGCACGGATGGGGAGAGCAGAGAAGACAAACAGACAAAGGAACAGAACAGCCACCCTCCCACAGATCAAACCACTTGATGCATGAGCTGTCATCCGGCAGACAGCTGTTGCACCATGGGATTCCTCTCTGCGACTAGCTGAGATGATTATCATGTCAACATCCTCAACACATCCTACCCGCTACCACTTGGCGTCGGCAACAAAAACACAGGCAGAAGCTTAGGTAGTGAAAACACCAGATGTTGGAAATGATGTGTTTTTTTTTATTTAACCGCCTGTGCACAAGTGATTGAATTATCCTTTTTCCTTACTTCTTTGGTTTGAATAGAACATCTTCAAAGTAGCCATGGTTAATTATTACTGGAGTGTACACAGCACTTTCAGATGGAGCCAACCTCAGCTAGCTCTCTCCTCAGATATCACATCGTTACCCTGCTCTGGCGATTTTTCATACTAAACCCAACACATCATGTCAACTCCAAAAATCACTTCAACACCGCACTTATTACAAAGTACTATAAACGTCAATGACCTGATTTGACATAACGTTACAGTTGTCAAGGCTTCCAACAGCTTCCTGTGAACCCTGGTCTCCGTTCCACTGCATTACTGTGAGAGGCAACGTTTCAGCATTTCAAATCCAACCTCATTAGTGGATTCGAAAGAACAAATAAACATTCGAGTCTGGCAGCTTGGGAGGGTTGCACGCACAACTGTTTATATACACAGACACGCTATCCCTACCATAATGCATGATCTGTCACAGACACCCTTTATGACTCAACACACACGCACAGTCCACATCATGTTTGCCCTTGTTCACCTTCTGTACGTGCTGGGAAAAAGCCTTCCCACTCATTGTCAAACGACAAAGACTAACATGGAATAATTGCCCCCTGTTTTCTCTGCCCCTCTGCGGCCGAAAGGGGGACAGACCAGCGAGCGATGCATTGATCTGCCATTTGGGAGTCACTCCCACGAACAACGTTTGCCCTCGTTTGATGTTTGGGCGTTCTGCTTCGTTTGCTTGGCCTTTCTTTGGCCCGTGTGAGATTTGAGCGGAGGCACTCAGTTCTGCTTTCTTGGTTTTAGGCAGCTCCCAGCTGCCTCCCCATCTGGTTGCAGATCGTTGCATGAGGATTTAAGGGTCCGGTCCCTTTAGATCGAGCCTAAGGTCAAATACCTGATATCAGTGAGTAGCAGCCAGGCTTCAGCATATCTAACTCTAAGCTACATGAGCCGGAAGAAGGGCGCATCTCTACTGTTGCTAACCAGCGTGTAGCTGTGGAGCGTAGTGGGGCATGGCTGTGGAGTGTAGTGGGGCCTGGCTGTGGAGCGTAGTGGGGCCTGGTTGTGGAGCGTAGTGGGGCCTGGTTGTGGAGCATAGTGGGGCCTGGTTGTGGAGCATAGTGGGGCCTGGCTGTGGAGCGTAGTGGGGCCTGGCTGTGGAGCGTAGAGGGGCCTGGCTGTGGAGCGTATCAGGGCCTGGTTGTGGAGCGAAGTGGGGCCCGGTTGTGGAGCGTAGAGGGGCCTGGCTGCGGAGCCGTCCTGGTCACGTGGGCCCTACAGTAACAGAACACCACCATGCCCATGGGCGCCAGAGCGCTGCAGTTTTACAGCATGACATCATCCAGGTAGGACGTGCTGGCCCACACCCCGACAGCCAGGGGAGAGGATCAGGTCTCAGGAAGGAGCCAACGCTGGCACTACCCCTGGTGTGTTTCTACAGTGAGGGCTCTTCTCAGTCCTCCCAAACACACTCCCTGCATTCCTCCTTTATCTCCACCCTGCAGATAAGGGATGTCTGGTGGTCAGGGGGTGAGGTGGTTACAATAACATTTTCACAACAGCGTATCGCAGTTGGAGAGGAAACGTACAGACTAAAGGACGTACATTTGTTCTAGTTTCGTGTTGAGTCACGGTGTGAGGGTTCGTCATCGCGTGGAGTTCATCTCCAAAGTGAAACCGTGGTACGAGGGTTTGAAATATAACCTTGGTGTCTGGCACTTTCCTTGGAAGCGACTGTCTTTTTGGTTGAATTATTGGACCTTGCTTGCCACATTTCCCCTGAGGTGTCAAAACCAACTACAAATCCACAATGACAAATCCAACTATTACACGTAATGTTTAAGACTGGGATAAATCTCTGTCTGGTGTAGCTATGGGTCAGAGGGTGTTATGTTCTCAATGGCAAAGGGTCAGAGCCAATCAGTCCTTGGGAAATGAACCTAGTGTGAGTCATTAAGGGATTTGAAAGGGCACTTAGAGGATTGACGATAAATAAAGCGCTGTCAGTATTTCTCTCCACCAGAGAAACACACCCACTGGTCAGAAACACCCAATGCAATACACATCCATGCAGTGAAAAACTGGGTGTTTCTAGGATTATTACTGTAACATGATGAGGATAAAGGTTGCAGACATCCTTTGAGAGGCTAGCTGGTACACGCCATTATCTGTGCCGCTCAAACAGAACGTAATTACCATCCAATCCCCATTACTGGCTGTGTGATCTCACTCTTCTGTGTGTGGTCAAATGCTCCCGTCGGAGACAGACAGACTGCCAGTGGCCCCTGCCCTTCTGTGTAATGGACCTCAATCAACAAGATAAATGTAAGGCCGAGTGTGAACGAAGGCAGGGGGGGGGCTGGTGGAAGAGGAGGCCAGGACTGAATGCTGTTGATCCTGGAAGCTAAAGTTAGTCGATACTGAGACGGTGATGCATTGGCTCATTACAGGCCCTTCTATGGCCCTGAGACACGTCACTCAATACTACCATGGCCGCTCCAATTATGGCGCCGATCTGTTTCCGAAACGCAGACAGTAAGCGAGGGATGCGCGGCACCCTTCAGATTGTTGAAGGACGACGACGTCTGACGGTATGTTTTGGAGAGGTACATTCTCTGTTGCCGCTGTTAAGGGGCCGCGAGATGTTTATGACTCACGCGCTGCCTCACTTGGGTGTGTGCGTTTACACGCGGTGTGTAGCTGTAGTACTGCGGGCGCATGCGAAGCCCTCTGCAAAACTGCTTGGAAGAAAAAGGGGTATAGGATTTCAAACATGATTCGATATAGTGTGTGCAGTAGAATATGTGTCGGTGTCACATGCTCTGCATGTCTGGTTGGGAGGGGGGAGGGGGGCTACTAGCTCTGAATTCAAGATTCTAGAGTCTACCTCCCTCACTCTTTCCCCATGGTAACAGGGTCATGGAGCGCTCTGACCATCTGCTGTGTTCTGAGAGTCTCCTGGTGCTGGCCGGCCGCGGTGGTGGAGGTAGCGGCTGGGCAGGGCTCTCCAAGGGAGGGGGCAGTCTGGGGCTTTTTGGAGCTGGGTTGGATGACGGCCATGGCTCCTCTAAGCCCAGACACATCAGCTCCACAGAAGGGGTTGGTTGGGGAGGCTGGGTGGCCAAGGGTGGGGGCGAGAGGGAGAGGAGGAGGGCGGAGGGGTTCTCGTCGGCAGATGATACCGGCTCTCCCTGTGGGACGTCTACAGATCCCCAGAAGAAATTGCACTCTCTCTTCTCTCGAAATGAGGACAGCCTGCTGGGCAAATCAGCAGGGAGGGGAGGGGGGGAGTTTGGAGGAAACATGAAATCTGCAGCTCCTCCTCCTCCCTTCTGATCACCGCCCCTCCCCACCCTCCCCTCGTTGCCGCTGGAAACCATCCAGATGCCTGTGCCATCGGTCAGGTGCCAGAGCAGACCGCACCACGTTACCACGGTTACCCCTTGCTTTAAAGAACACAAGCTGCCACTGCACAGGGTGTGAGGCCTCTCTCCCGCGCTCAGATCAAACTGTTTCTGTGAGGCCCAGGCGGACATAGGTCCGATCCGGTCAGTTCTTGTCCGGACACCCAGAGGACACAGCCGTCATGTGATTTATGGGTCTAGCGAGAAGGTGTGGAGCAAAAACACACTCGCGGATGCCTCCGCAGAAACCACAGCTGTAAATCCAAGCAGTTATTCAAACACAGAGGAGCAGGGATAGATACACAGAGGTGGCTGTCATCTTCAATATTTACCTGTACTGAATGGAATAATAAAATAAACAAACGTTCAAAGCCACGCGGCCATTTAGCATCAAGACATTCAGCCTACAAGTGACTACGACACCCATGATTCTCAGCTGTGACATTGGCTGCACAGTTTAAGTGAATCAAAAGCGACTGATTAAGTACTAGGGTTTTGTAAAAGACCTTCACAAGTCCATTGATGCCCATTTCAGCCCGAAGTAACAGGTACCAACTAACTTCAATGATAATCAACCATCTGTCCTTTTTTTAAAGGTTTTCAGAAGACTCAAGGTTAAACAATAATGTTCTGATCAAACTGTCTCTGGATAGATACAGCAGACCTCCATGAAAAAACGAACAGAATGTGGCTATGAATGGTGCAGAATCTTCTTTGTCACCAAAGAGACTAAGACCACAGATATGATAATTGTATAAATTCAGTAGTGTGGGGAGGAGGGAGGATAATATATATAATACTATATAGACCAACTGTTGGTACTGCGGTTCGAAGCAGGTAATATTTATTCGTCTCAGTCCTGCGTACGAATCTTGCTTTGCACAGCCTTGATTATAGTAGCATAGCAGAACAGATTTATTATTACAGTATTACAGTATTTCTATATATCTAGATACATTTGAATACGCTGTTTGCGCTGTAAGAGACAACGAAAATAACGTGACAGCAATAATGGTGTTGAAAAGCATAGCCACATATTTAGCACACGTTGTACATGTTTTTGCCATCCAAAAATTGAACAACTCAAAGTGGTTTGTTGCGAGTGTGCTGGGATGTCTTTGAAGAGCTGCTCTGTCAGATCCCAGACCAGCAGAGTGTCTGGTTTTGTGCCTCAAGCAGGGAAGGAGGTCCACCCTGCAGGGTTTGAAAAATGCGATTTCCAACAACTGTAATAATTCATAGGTCGGGATATTAATAATGCATCTGCCTGTCGCAGTGCTCATTTAAATACTGTGTTGTGAAATTTTCAATTAGCTGAGCTGTGAGCTATGTGCTAGTGCTCCCATCTGATCTCCTCTCAGGAGATATGAGAACCGCCGGCCACTTTTGATGACATCAGCAGCAACCATGGGATTGAGCTGTAGGTATATATAGATCAGGTTATTCATTGGGACTGGCCCTCCTAAGGCCAGAAATAGCCTTATCCTGGATCGAACACTATTGATGAATAGCGGTGATGGTGTGAGTGGTCGACAACTTCAATTCATCTTGTCATATCTACAATATGCCAGGGTTAGGATCCATCAGTATGGATCTAAATCCGAGGATTCTAAATCCTCCCTGTAAAACAGATGCAAGCACCAACGACTGATTTGGGCAAATATTGGTTTGTTCTGTTCCCGCGGCTGGTTTGATTTTCTGTTCCATCAGGGACAGGTAGTGTGCTCGGACAGAAGTTTGGACACGCTTCAACGATGTGCCCTTCGCTCTCTCCACGGTCATATTCGGCCCGCTTCCAGAAGTCAGATGAAGTGCTTACCCAGGGGCGCGGCCGGGCTAGTCCTGACCAGAATTCCTGTGTAAATCTCAGCGACGGCGAATACAAATTAAAAAAGCACGTGTGGGCAGAGCGTAGAGAAAGGAAGGTATGCGGAACAATGACAACAGAATCCTGAGGTAATTCCTCCCTGTCAAAGCAGAGATTATGTTGATCAAGGTGACTTAAGGCAGCCAGTGATGCAGATACGCTGCCGGTGTTCTCCTCTCAACCTGCTGAAAGGTTAAGTACATTTCCTCTCCCCCACCGGGCGTGGGCCCAGGTCCCTTCGCCCAATACCCCCTCTCCCCCCCCCCCCCCCCCCCCCATTCCAGGCTGAGCAGCAGGGACGTTGTTAGGTCACACTTCAGTAGCCCAACTCCAACCTCTCAAGATGAGATTGCTCCGTTCCCCTCCATTTTTTGTTGTTGTCGCCGTTTACACCTGTTTAAGGTTCGGGCTCTGACGGTGATGAAGGATAAGGTACAACTATGGCTGTTGTGATGACGGATTGCTGGCATGACCCTAGAAACGGGACGGGTATTTTTGCGCGGTTCAATTAGGAAAGCGAGAGAGCGTGCAGGGGTGTGGGCGCACAGCTTCATGGTGGGAGGGGTCAGTTGACGTTAGCTGACCCATAGGGTAGCTTGAGTCGGTAAGTATGCGGTACATTTTTATCTGGAAGTGAACCTCTACCACTGTTCTTCTCCATTCCTTCATCTCATCATTCATTTGATTTGATTAGCAGCTCAGATCAACATCTGACGGCCGCAATGCGGAAACGCTCGATTCCACAGAAAATGATTGCGTTTGCTCGGAATGTCATGATGACACAACGTCATGTGCCCATTTCGCAGAGAAAGGGAATATTGTTTGCGGTGCCATTAGAGTCAATAATTAACCGCTGGGACTGTGGATAGATGGGGATGTGCGTGGGTGGAGGTGTTTTGTAAACTCATCCTTTAGGGTGCAAATGGAAGGCTCAGCTCTCAGCTGTACTGACGTACCGAGCACAGCTCCTGTCCAGCGGGCGCGAGGCAGGGAGAGGGTGTCTCTGTGGAGGTTCACACCGAGTTGGACGGAGGAAGAACAGTAGAGATGGGACTCCTGAGGTGGTTCGAGAGTCGCTTCGTCATTGCTCCTCACGTGCACACGCCCCAAACACACACGCTTAAGTCTCTTTCACGTGCAGGATAAACTCATTGGGAACCCTCTCAGCTTCCACAGCCTTAAGTGGCTCATGGTTTTCATACCAGCCCATCCCTGGAGGTCTGTCCTCTCTCAAACGCAGTGTTTTAGTAAAGACCAGATCAAGTGGTTGTTGATGTGGGATCTGGTCGGATGTATTGTACTCTCCTACTCGTAAACCCATTCCCCAGCCAGCTGGTGTAATGTGTTTATTTATTCCCGCGGAGCTCAGTCTCGTCGAAGGGCCAACCAGGGGAAGAGTCTGTGCCTGTCTACAACAGGCCCTCAAAACTCTCTGACCTCCAAGCCAAATGACTAAATCACAGGAGTAACGCTGACGGAGGGTGACTCGTAGAAGACAAAGACACAACCCCACATTAAACTGCGAAGACGATTTAATGCAACTAAGATTATTTATGGGAAGCTGTCATCTGCGAACAGGATTTGCACGATTTTCCAGCTTGGATTGCGCTGCATGTTCTGGATCTGTGGAATTACTCATATTACAAAAAAAATAATTAATAATTGTAAAAAAAAAAGAGAAAAAGGACTAACTGTGATTATCTCTTTGCGCAGAGCACATCCCGCCACGTGCTAACAACCTTGTGCACGGCTCAGAGAAACTCAATCTAGTCTGCCATCAGGCAGCATCTGTTCCCTGCCGGTACACTGCTAAGTCTAATTGTATTGTATGTCTGGCTATCCTGGCACAGGCAAAAGTGTCCAGGCACACTACCAAACACAACAAAGCAATCACCGCTTTTAAGGAAAAATGTGATAAGGCCCAAACTGTGATATGTGTGTGCATGTGTGAGAGAGGGAAGTTATCTTATAAACGTTCCTTTTAAAATGCGGTTCGAATGGCTTTCATGTCACAGGATCCTAAATCAAAGAAGAAACGGTGGAAGAGCATTTCAAACACGCAGGACCGATGGAAAGGGAGGACTTTGCCTCAAGCCTAAACAGATCATCATCCATCACCTCAGGTTGACGTGGAGCCCCCTTCCAGCCACCACTCATGACAGGAGGCAGGAAGTTCTTTATAGGTGCACTGGCTTGAAACGTCGCCCGTGCTTTTGTAACCAACCTTCGAGGGTGCCCTGCTGGAAAAACACGGCCATTGTGTTTTCGGCTGAAGTCGGAAGACAAAGGACAATCTGAGTGACGACCAGGAAGCAGCTGCTGTCCTCGTCCCGGGGAAAGAAAAAAGAGAAAAAGCAGCCCTGTTATCATGCAGAGGGACAAGGGACCAGAGCCTGACCACGGCCAGAGAAAACAAACCCCACCTTCTGGGTCACTGGTGCTGATGTCTTTGGGCAGCTTCGCTTTGTTCTGGCGGGCAACACGTGAGCAGTCCTGTACAACACACTAAATCCAAAACAGCCTGAAGGAACAGCTCAATGGAGCCTTTGTGCAAGTACAGCGGACCGTGCTTGCTGCAACATAGACACGACCGAGGCTCAAGGACTCAAAGCATCCAGACATCAACGTGTTGCCCAACCGCAAGCTGCCGCTTTGCCAAATGTTTAAATAATAACATGAAACAAACCAAAGACTACCCTTTCAAGTACCCCCCCCCCTCTTACATCCCCCCCGCCCCCCCCATACTTTATGCACTGCAGAGAATAGCCCCAAGCAAGAAGCGACTAAGTGTGAGGAAACAGCTGGACTTGCGCAACACCTTGGGGACACGCGTGTCGAGGTCAACTGCCATTTCCTTGGCGGCTCTCTTGGGTTTGACGCAAAGGAGAAAGGAGAGAGAGAGCAGGCCGACCGCTGTGGCTTCGTCCCTCCAGAAAGCGTTTGTCACCCGAATGAGCACTTTGTGAAGGAGCCACATTCCTCGCCTTTCTTTTGGCTCAAGCTTTTTCATGTCAACCCTTTCATTGTCTCTGTTGGTCTCTCTCCATGTGGTTCCAAGTCACAGAGTCGCTGAAAGCAGGAAACCGTGAAAATATGCGGGAACATGCCACTCCGCCGAGGGCCATCTCTGGAGCACCGACGGTAGACAGAGTAAATAGGGTTAGTGCCACTTTAACTTTACGAATGCTCTGTCGCTTCTTTTAAAACTAATACTTCCATGATGAGAAGCGAACTGTTATAACATCCATCCGTAGACGCTCAGTTCTTACACTGCTCCTCGTTAACCTGACGGTACGTTTGGACCTCGGGTACGAATGACTGGGCGGTCCTCCAAATACATGTCTTTGGAGAGTGGATTTTCTATCACCGTCAAAATGAAACGCACGATCGGTACGCAGTTTCGTTCGTCCTGAAGTGCACAGAGATCACTGCCAAAGAACCGACGCGCTCAGCTTCGCATTAAAAATTCAAACGGGATGAGCAACCTGATCTCTGAAAAAGGCCTGTGGTGCTAAACACACACACACACGCATGCACAACGATATACATACAGTGTGACTCTGACATGCCAAGAGGGGCAGCTGCAACATTGCAAAGCCTTTGAGACTGTCCATTGAGAATAATCAAAGTCTTTAGTGGCTCTCTCTTCCCCCAACACACAACTCTGAAATGATTTAACACCCCCACGCTTGTAAACAGACAAAATATTTGACTGTGTCAAACAATGAATGTTACATGTAACATTACATTGTGCTACAGCACTTTGTATAACTATATTCTAACCGTAGGACTCTTTAACTGAGCCAAAACACAACGAATGTTAGCTGTGTCATGTGTGCCAAGGTATGACCACATGATTTATTACATAATCAGTTCATGTATGCCAAATACCTTAGGGTCATCAAAATAATGCAGGTAAATAATCGACCGTCACAAGTTGTAAACAACTTATTTAGCCCGTACTCTACTTTGGTACTCTACCTCTCCGGTTTCTACTGAACCCTGCCTCCACTTGTCACGTCTTGGAATATTCTCCTGTGTGTATGACGTTGGAGCTGCTGTGCATCCAACCAGTGCTACTGAAAGATCTTGGACTGATGGCCGAGGTTTCATGATTATAATCCATGCAGAAATGTGACATGGATCTAATGAGCGTTTCAATAGCATGCATACAGAACATGGCCTCTGCTTTGTAGTGCTGGACTGTTTTGGAACCTTTCATAATGGTATAATTTCTGATATTACCTCAAGCTCATAACTCATCACAATTTGAGTCCTCAAGGGTTCTTTTCATAAATGGAAAATAATGGGGCCGTCACACACATTCAAGAGAAAATTGCAGGTAGGCAGGCTTACTACCCATACGATTGCGAAACTCACTACTTTTCCCCCCCTCATCAAGACTGGTTCCAAAACGATATTAATCAGATAAAGCCGACATACAACGGATGCGCATGTCTCGCTGCCGCATGCGTGCCCAGATGCCTGATGGATGACAGACAGAGACTGTGTGAAACCATATTTTACCTTGATCCCTTGTTGTTTCGTGGTTAAGATCAATTTGGTTTCATCCAACAGAAGAACTTCGCAGTAAAACTCCTCTGGGGTAGCACAGAAGCAACTCATGTCTTGTCTTGTGAGGGGAATTCAGACCTGATTTAGCTTAAGATGTCAAGCAAAACATCTGCCAGTTCGGTCATTAAAACTGGTCAGAAATGACTGAAATATGTTGAAATAAGTCAATATAAATCCAATTCATGCGTTTTAGAACAAAGTGCCCCAACACTCTGTCAATTGTAGTATAATTGCCAATTTGTCCGAGCCTGAAAAATAGAACAGAATGACACTGTTAAAGGCGTGATACTCAATTTAACACATAGCATCCACTTGTCCAAGTGACAACGAAGCCCTTGTACACACCTTAATCCCAAAACCTTTTGTCTAGTCTGTAAGAAATACTTTAGTTGACTAACAGTCTTTAGAGTTAAAATCGGTTAGGTCCGACTATGGCCAGTTAAAAATTAAATCTCATATTTAAGCATTATTCTTGGAAACTTACTTTAAACCACAGGTCTTTTCAATGCGTTCCGCTGTATTGTGTCCAATACACTCACGGATTGTGCGCCTCTTGTGCCCTAAAATCCACAGAAAAAAAAATCCTAGTAACTAATCCGCGTCTCTAATTCCCAGATCTTTCTGCAAGTAGCTTATTAAAGAAAAGTTAGGTGCGTTGGTCGGTTCGCAGCAAATATTCATATAGGCAAGGCAAGGAAAGCACTTGCATTGCAGACAGGCCGTTGCTAAGGAGCGGTGCCCATCTCTCATGACAAAGCTTCAGCTCTGTGTCGGCAAAAAATGACTCCGCCTATTTGGACTGAACCGTGAATCCATAGGCGATACTATTCTGCCACCTGTCGGATGTGTGGGCATGCAGGTTTATGTGTGTGAAAGATCCGCAAATCACAATAGATTGTATAAGCCTACATTTGATTTGAGGTCTTATGAAATTGTGTTATGAGACAAATTGCCACAAAATGAATTAAATGGGAAGTCTGCAATCTCCCCTCATTCTCGAGGAGAGAAGTATGAGAGGAAAAGGAACGAAAGCGTAATTGACACCCACTATTTTACAGTAAGCTATCTTAAGTGTCAACATTAGGCATGTGTCAACGTATTTTAAGTATAGTCTAAGCTATGTTTAGGCTTTCTCTTTGACATCGGCGTGTATTGGTATTTACTGACATCTAGTGGATACAGTCTGCCCCTGCCATTAGAATGACGTTATTGGGTTCAAAACATACCTGGCACTCAGGTTATACCAGGGAGTTTTACCAGTATTTTATACTCATATCCTGCCCCCTACCCGTTTTAGTTGTTTTTTTTTCGTAACAAGCGTTTCACCATCCAGCATATTAAATTGTCTCAACTGTAAAACGTAGGAGGTGAGAAATCGCACATAAGTTACAGGATAATACAGTAAATGATGCCTCCTCCTGAAGATGCTCGGTTAAAGATTATTTTTTGATTGGTTGAACTACATAAGATGGTTGGAACAGGAAGCTCTAGTTTCATGTATTGCTTCCAAGCGTTACTTCATAGTTCACAGACTAGTCGGGCCAGTACTGGTAGTGTAGACTGCCGCTACAGTGAAACTGGCCTCAATAGTCCTCATTAGCATTACCGGTGTGGTGCCCCCAGATGCACTCCACCCTGAAAAGCACCACCACCTCGCGGGAGTGCGCGCACAAATAACTCCAAAGTTACACATTTCGTCTTGATAAACGTCTTGCCATATAATGCACCCCCCAGCAACTACTGACTAGAAAAGTGTCTCACGCACGAAACTCAATTCTGCCTGCTCATAAGAGTCCCCTTAATACACAGTAAGAATAATTTTTGGGGAAAAAAAAGATGACCATGGTAGAAAAGTAACGTTTGTCTTGAGACCTTTATTTTGAAAGAAATCAGCCGGAACATGGAGTCCTTATTGAGGCTGGCTTTACCCGTCTAGTATGCCACAAACAGCGCAGGAAAAAACGGAAAGGGAGACACAAAGGGAAAAGTTTAGTTAGACTCTTGAAGAGTTCCCTTCCACAGTGTGTTGACATGGATTCTTTCATTAACTTACACGCGTGGATTTAATAGGGCGTTTGGTCCCTGGAATGCGTTCATGAGTGTATTTGGTTATAGCGGAGCGAATGTTAGAAGAGGTAAGAGATTTTACGTTTCTGTTAAGCTAGTTAGATAGCTAGCAAAAGCTAGCTCGCTAAGCAAATCTAAGTACGCTACGAGGACCGCTGACTAGCGTCCTGGTTAAAATGCTAGCATTACAAGTACTAATTATTCAAGCAGCCACAAGGCACATAATACATCAACACATGCAACTACTACAAATCTACATCCAAGATCTACATACTAGCCGTTTCAAACACAGCTGTGACATATGAACTGGCATCAAATTACTGCTTTTAAACGCCAGCTAGCTAAACTAGTCGTTTTGCCAGTTCAGCCATCATCATCATCATCAACAACATCTAGAATGCAACCACACAAGCTATCTTTGAAGCCCATATGAAGTAACAATGACTCGTTAGTTTGACTCTAGTTGTAACTGAGAAACAAGTAGATCTATGTACATATTAATTCATGTTAGCTGCAGTTATTATAGCAATTAACTTGGGTGTTATTGCTAGCTAGCGATTACAACGCGTCTGTTCCCTGCACAGTTCAGTGTTATTGCTCAGTAGCTAGGAGCTTGCTATGTAGCTAGCTACAAATCAGTTGTGTGTCGGGACGTGCATGATTTGCATTATGTTCACACACTAGTATGATTCTGCCTGACAAATGATCGGAATCCACCACCAACTTCTCCCGAACTCTTAAGCTGCGTGTCCGCACGCCGTAATGAGCGTTGAGCTACCTTGAGGGCTGGTCTGACTGTTGCCTGGAAATCGAAAGGCATCAACTGGACATTTCCCCCCCCTCACACACTGGAAGAATGTGAGAAGCTTACCAAGCAAGCAGGCTATGCTATCCAATGCCCGCTCCGCTCTTTCTAAAACTCTGACATTTGCATAAAAAAACCACCCCCAAGGCCACGTTCAGTAATCACTTGTTCGTTCTCTGTCGTTGTTATACAGACCATCAATTCAGGTCCAGTTAGTGGGGGGAGGGATGGGAGAGAACGCAATATAATCGCTATCGAGAAGCTTATTCAGAAGTCTGCCTTTATCTGGCAGCATCCTCAATTGTTGTACCAGTGCACTGGTACAATGCATTACCAAGAGGAGGGATGCATCCTTTATTACTTTCTGTAAAGACTATATCTGTGGAAAAAGTACCCCAGTGTCCTAGTATCAGGTTTAATACGTTTTTGAGAATGGAATTGGAAACGGGTCACTCGCTCGAAATATGTGTACAATGCCGATAGTGTTTGAAAAAAATGTACAGCCCATTACTAGACTCTCAGGCATACAAACCCATACAATTTATACCACCGGCTTAATATATGCTTACTCATGAATATTTGTTGAATATTCCAACTAGTCAGGACTGGCCCAGGGCAGCACTCTTGAATGTTGATGCGAGTGCCTGTAGGTGGGTGAGTAAAGGTACCATCTGAAGGATGAGATCCGTGTGATGTTTGACAGACAATTGAATCCCCCTTTGTACTGTGTGGGTCAGTAGGTTCTGGGCTCTGCTTCACTAAACGTGATGGGACTCTTGAGTTGAGCTGCACTTTTTTTGTTACGGATTTTTGATTGGTGGGTGTTCCCCTTTTCACCACTTCTATACTCTCTGGCAGGCAGTGTTTACGATACAGCCTACATCTTGTTAGTATGGCCACAGAATTTTACTGCTGTTTTCTTGGTCTCTGAATTTATAATCGTTTCAATTTACAATCGGTACCATTCTTTTGAATAGTGATATCGTTATGGAAGGGAATTGTTGTTTAGGCTACACCTTGTGTTTATGTTAAGGTTTTGTCGTTTGTCGTGAATGTATATATTTTTAGGTTATTTCTACTGGTGCAAAGTGACAGGATATGTTAGTTAGAACAAGGGGAGAACATGCTGGAAATGGCCCTGGTTAAATTCAAACCCAGGCCCCTTGCAGTTTACCCGAAGCCTACATGGTACACACACTCATCTGGTAAGGCGTTGCCCAGGACTGGAGTTTTATAAGGTTAATGCAAAGTAAATGGTTGCTCTAATGGAACCTTGTGGTGTGAACAAAGGTTAATGGCTTTTTTCCGCCTGATCTGTCACACAATTTCAGTTCTTTTGGATTGGCTGCGTTTTAGGATCAGACTTTGTCCACTGTTGCGATTGCTCTTATAAGAACAAAATAGCTTGAAAAGGTTGTTTTTCATGTTTACAATTCCCTGCGAACAATATTCTTCCAGGCTTCAAGCTAATAGTAGTTTAGGTGGGGGTGGTCAACCTAATTACCAGCACTCAGTTTATCATTGTTGTTGGTTTATTATTAGCCTTCATTTGTGCAAGTCATTATGGATTCTCCAGGGTCTTTGTTTTGCCATCGGTGGTCGACCTTCAGGCTCTCTGACCTGTCATTTTACCCCACTTCACACTTCCTGGCCCCCCTTCCCCTGCCCCCCTCTTCGCCCCCTGCCCAGTCTCCAGTGCCTGGAGCTCTCACCAGCACCCCTCCCAGTATGAGCCCTAATTGAGTCTGGGGAAGCAGCTGTGTTGGGAACTGGAAGCAAGCCAGCCAGCGTCGGTCACTGCAGAACCACGGAACAGGGCTGGTCCTCCCTGCTGATTGGCTCACCGCAAGGCCATGTGACCGGGGCTGGCTGGATGTGCTTTCGCGTCTCTGACACAGTTGAGAGGGAGATGGGATGGAGACTGTCACTGCTACCGAAATGGGGTAGGTTTTTCCCTTTTCTCCGACTCCTGGCCGTTAAAAATGTGTGTTTTTTTGGTCGCTGTGTTAATGGGGATTAGGGCCAGCTAGAGAGCTCCTGGGGGGAATAATGGTGTGTTTGTGTGAATAGTGAGGCGTAGCCGCTAAGCCTTTTGTTTTGATGGTTGGTCGGTGAGAGGAGAGAGAGAGAGAGAGGGAGGGAGAGAGAGGCAGAGGAACAGGGAGGGTGTGGGGGATGTGCATGGCTCCTCTACCCTCACTTCATCATCAGGAGCTGCAAAGGCTGCGCAAAAAAAAGAAGAGGCTGCATTGTGTCAGAGGAGGAGAGGGAGAAAGAAAAGGAATTGGGAGGAGGTGGGGGGGGAGCGGGGAAAAAATACATATAAGAGAAAACAAACGGCATGAACGAAGTGAAGAGGGAGAACCTGTTCTCGTCTGGACGGCCAAAATGTCAGGAAGGCTGCGGGAGCGTGCTAAGATGGTGGGGATGAGGAGAGGGGCTGGTCCCGACCACATCACCGGTTATAGGCTGTGCACAGACAAAAGCAGCCGTGTCATGGCTCTTTTCCGCGGATGCTGTCGTCGGGCAGCGCAAGGGCCTGGTCGTCTCTTTGTCCGGGTTGACATTGTCGTTAATCCCGGGGTTGAATCGTACCATATAGAGCTAGGGGTATCTGGGCTAAGTGTGGGGGAAACGCCACTAAGTGGCTGCCCACTGTTTCTTTGTGATATCAATGGAAGGGCATTTGTCACTTTTGTAGCTGACTGCAGGGTCGGGTGTTTTTTGTTTGTTTTTTTAAAGCTATATGTTAAGGGGAGTGCGCAGATGCCACGCACAGCCGAACTGGAAGGCTGCGTTCAGTGCAGTGGCAAATGCAATGTCAGCCTAGGGAGATGTAAATGGCCAGTGGTTTTGCAGTGTCAAGATGGAATCATCGTTTGGAAATGGAAGGCAGGAGGAATCTGGTTCTAGAAGGGAATCCATATTGGATGCATAGGAAGACTAGCTTCTTTTTTTTTTGGTCCTTCCCCCCCCCCTTTCCATTGTTCCATTTTAATGCACCGTCCACCTTCAGATGTGGAACCTGAAAATGTGCTCATTAGAGCTAATGCATTCGAAAAGATTGATGCAATATTTATGAGGCAATCGTCTCTTCTTTAGACAGCCGTTGTTGCCGTGCTTTCATTCTCTCCCACACCCCCCTCTAATCCTTTGTCGACAAAATATTGGCTAGACCAAGATCGAGCTTGCATTCGTATTCGTGTTTATTGGTGAAATCGAGCATTTGTTTTTTTTAAACTAACGTCAGAAAATACGATTGATCGAATATTACAGAATGATGCAGGATCCTAATCACAGTTCCGACTCCAGGTTATGCTAGCTGGGCTTGGTGCTGACAGGGTTTTCAGTCCGATCCGATTCATTCATTCATGAATAGTAAAGCCCCACCACATAGCCTAGGCTCCAAATCTGTCCAGGGTTGAATTATTTATGTTGACTGTTTAAAAAAAGAGTGCAGAAGAGTGTGAGAATTGTTCAACTCACACTCTCACACACACACACACACACGGACGTGCACACACACACTCTCGCACACACACTCGCGCGCGCGCACACACACACACACACACACACACACACGGCATTTACAGTGTTCTCATCATGTAGAACTACTGTCACGGCCTTCTGCCGCCATTTTCGCCGACCCTTGCTTTGGTCCCAGCCCGTCCGCGGCCCTCTTGAGCCCCGAGGCCCGGTCTAGTTCTAGTCCTGCTTCTCTCCGGCAAGAGGGGGCCAAGCAGGGTGGGTGGGTAGAGTGAAGGGGGCGGGTGAGTTGAGTAAAGGGGGAGGAGGGGGTCTGGAAATCTGTTTTAAGACCGTTTTCTAAATAAGTCTCCTGAACATCTTGCCGTTGTGTCTCTCCAGGCCAAGAGGTAGTGTAAGATGGCTGCAGCGTCTTACGATCAGCTGCTGAAGCAAGTGGAGGCGCTGAAGATGGAGAACTCCAACCTGCGACAAGAGCTCGAGGACAACTCGAACCACCTGACCAAACTGGAGACGGAGGCGTCTAATATGAAGGTCAGTAGCCAGCGCTCCTCCAAGACATTTCCAACCGTCCTGCGACCGTGACGGGGTCCGCCAACAAGCTCATTCCACGCTTGTGTGTTTGGATAATGAACTGCCATGGGTGTTTCTGTTCATGTTATGACCTTGTGACGCCACTGGCTTGAGAGGCAAACCCATTGTATTCACATACTGTTATACAAGTTTAGAATGGGCAAATCATGGACTTTTTAACCAAACTCATGTTGTACATTTAGCACTTCCTGAGTTCAACATTTTCATGTGAAAGTGTTCGACTGCGGGACAGAGGCAACAACCTTTTAGAGCCTATTGTCCGTGTGATTGGTTAGATGCCAGCTTCAGTGGTGTTAGCCAATCACAGGCCTCCGTGATTTATCTTTCGGGGGCTTTTCAAGGGGGATTTGATTGGACTGAGATTCTTTTCCATGGAGTCTAGAGACAGGATGATCGGTACCAGTCAGCCAATCCGATACAAAAAGCCACGGCAAGAAGGCCTCTTGACAGCCAATGGGAAGAGGGCATTCGCATCCCCCCCCCCTTCGGAGGTCACTCCTACATTTATTTGGCCACGGATATATACAAACATATATAAATATATATGTGTGTGCGTGCACATGCAGAAATATTCTCTGTCAAAAGTCAGAGATGTATTATAGCTGTGCATTAACGTCTAAAATGCTTAGGTGAAACTTAGGAAGCAGACTAATTTATAGGCAGTAATCCTGCCTCCTTAATTTAGATTCAAAGGGAAGACGTGATGTAAGAGGGATAGAGAATGTAAAGCGAGCTCTTGAGCTGAGACTGAAATACTTCCTCATGTCTGCAGACATTGAAATTAAACCTCATCATGGTCCTCTCTTTCCTGGGTCTCTCTCTCTCTTTCTTTCTCACTGTCTCGCTGTCTCTTCCTCGCTCTCTCTCTCTCTCTCTTACTGTCTCGCTGTCTCTTTCTCGCTCGCTTTCTCTCTCTCTCTTGCTCTCTCACGTTCTCTTTCCACTCGTAAGTTAGCCAAAACATGTCATTTGACCCATCTACCTTGACCCAAACCATATTTTACTTTGTTTTCCTCCACTCGGTTTTCCTCCTAGTGTGTTCTGAGGAACTGCTAGGTTGGAGGGGCCAGTAGCAAGGGTGTCCTGGGGGGGCAGGCAGTCCACGCTAGGCTGGGTCTTGGCAAGGCTGAGGACTGAGAGGATGCGATCAGACTCCCTGGGCTACATTCACAGGGACATTCTAGCCCCACTGTCTTGGTCTCCTGCATCCCCACCCACACACACATGCACAGCTCCCCCCATGGGTAGTCACTGGTGCCAACACAGATTAGTCCTCTTCCACTGTAGCGTGTCAGGGAAGATGGCCGGTTAAGAAGCGATTCTCTCCGGAACGGTCGTGACATTTCGCTTGCCTTCCACCGTCATCTCGTCGGAGTATTAGAGCTTGCTGTACAAGATCAAAATGCTTTTAATGGGGAGGGCAGTGCAGAGGGGGCGATCGTTAACCAGGCCCGAGAGAGCGATAAAGGGTGATGTAAGCGACTGAACTCCAGTCATTTTCGGCCGTGCCGTCGAACCAACCCTTGGCTCTCAGATTATTCCCTGCTACTTCCATGTAAAAGGAATGTAGGTCAGCTGACTGATAAGAAGTGGTCATGTGTGTGGCGCGTAGCTTAAGTCACATCGCTGTATACCATGAAAAGGCTTAGTCTAGGGGCTGGTTGCAGCCTGCAGCCAGATGCACAGACTAGGATGTCCCGCCCCCCCTTCCCCTCCCCCCACCCCAAACGCTTTCTCCACATTCACCACATATTATACATTGTCAGCTGCCAGGGGATTATTGAATCAATTATTCATGAGATCATTTACATACTGCCAGCTGTGTACTACAGACAGCGGGTTCCCTTCATGTTTGTGTGTGCGCACGCTGGCGGGTGGGCGGTGCTTCGGAGGACATTACCAGTCTGTATCTGCATCCTACCATTTACTTCATGTGAAAGAGAACTTGGCTTGGCGGATGGAGGTGCCGGCCAACCTTTCAGTCTCTCACCCCCAGGGGCAGGCGCTTTTCCCTGGGTTGTGTCCAGAATGCCAGTCCTTCCCTGGAGGATGCTGCTATGCCATGCATGGTAATAAGGACGGTGGCCGCTGGGAGCTCCTCTTAGCACCGGAAGGAAGGGTCATTGGTTGGCTTCTCTGCCCAGCGACTGAGGCCTGCTGCTGTCACAGGCTCTCCGGTGCTTGCCTGCCCCTCCTACTCGCTCTGGGCTCGCATTCAGCCGTCCTCTCCTAGGTCGATCATCAAGAAGCGCGAGGCGAAACGCGGCAAAACCCTGTCGAAAATCTGCCAGGGATATTTTTTTGCGGCGCAAGCCTAATTGGCTCATTTGTCATCGCCTGGGGAGAGCCTTCCGGTGGGCGGCTTCCAGCAGTGATTCATCGGTGAGCGGAGCCTGTCTCTCCCCCACCACCCCCACCACCACCTCCCAGTCGTGGCGACAGCCAGCCTGGGTTTTGCCTCTCGCTCCTGGTCGGTGTTTGGAAGGCTGTTGTTGCCCTCGGTGAGGCTAGGCTGCTGAATTGGCCAGTTTTTTTTTGCCCGTGTGAACAATTCGCCCGATCAGCGCCTCGTCTGCTGTGGCTCAAATGGAGAGAGAGAGACAGAGCGAGAGAGAGAGAGAGACAGAGCGAGAGAGAGAGAGACAGAGCGAGAGAGAGACAGAGCGAGTGAGAGAGATCCTGTCCAGTCAGTGATTTGGTCATCGTACCTGCCTTGCTGCAGTCTGAGTGCTGCGCTAGGAGCGAACACAGCGGCCGTTTGTGTTGCGCCGTGACGCCGCAAGCTTGTTTACGGCGTCTCTTATCTGACATCGGCCTGTGGGGGTCGAAGAATGAGCGCTGTGCTATATTGTCATTCCAAGACCGGAGCATCTGTTTAGTCAATCTGTATTGTTTTCGCATCCGTCTGGTTAGGGTTAGAAAGCATTGTGCTTCAGCCAGTCACGTACCGCCTCTGGTCGGTGTGTGTATGTTTTGTGAATTTCACATTGGAATTGTATTCTGCCAATGAATGCTATGAATGCTAACAACAGCAGCGTGAAACGTTAGGGTTGGGGCTAACGTCGTATCATGATGTCACTGGGTCACCCTGAGCCGCGTGTGCGTGGCGTTGTCGATGCTGTTATAGTTGCCTCTGACTAATGGATGAGATGGTCTACTGCTGGGAATCGATCCCTCAGAACACACTATCCTCCCTCGGCAGCTTCTATCGATTTTTCTGAGGTGCTCCTCTCCTCTCAGTGGCTCGGGGAAGACGGAGGCACTTTCCTCGTCTTTCCCTCCCCCTCTCTCCATCTCTCTCACCCCCCTCCCTCCCTCTTTCTCTTCCCCTCCTTCTCCAACCCCCCCTCCCCCTTTCTCTTTCTGTCTCTCCCCTCCCTTCCTCTCATTGTGTGGGATGAATGCGTCTCAGTTCTGTCCCTCAGACACTTCCTCCCTCCGCGGGCTCTCAGAGCCCCGCAGCTGTGGACGGTGAGAGAGGGACAGAGAGAGAGATGGAAAAAGAGAGAGGGAGGTTGAGAGAGAGATGGAAAGAGAGAGATGGAAAGTGAGAGAGAGAGGGAGGGAGGGAATGGCGGAGCATCGACCAAACGCTCCTTCCTTTTGAACCAAAGGCCTCCACCTCCCCGGCACACAAATACCGCTCGAAGCATAGGCATGGAGCATCGGATCGTCAACACGTTCTGTCTCTCCTTCCCACTAAAGGTAGGGATGGAGGGGGTGGGGGGGTTGGATCGGGTGTGTGGGAGGGGGTGGCGGCACCTGCGATTCTCCTGGAGAGCCCAAAGAATGTTCCAGCTTTGATGGAGACTTCCTGTTGGATAGGATGAAGTCTGGTGGTTCAGACACGGTGACATGTCCTGTTTTGGCTTCCTCCACCATGGTGTGGCTGGTTATGGAGGAGGAGGAGGGGGGGGGTTTCCAGTTTAAAGTGACACATGTGGCTTTGCCTGTTTAGTCATGTCCCTCCGATGTAACCACTTAGTGGATGACTCAACAATAAATCAGCCCAGTGTTTCGCAGCACACAATGCAGTGGGGTTTATTGAAAAGCTTTATACTGTTGTTCTCCACAGAGACATAGGTTAGGTTTAAGATTAGTTTAGGTTTCAGATTTAAGTTCTGGAGACACATGCAACCTAAGCGCTCAACAATGTTTGGGAGGAGAGAAAAGGGTCTCATCAGACTAGTTATACAAGAGCAAAATCCTAGAGGCTCCGATTCTCCAATCTTCTGTCTTTTTTTCTTGTCTTTTTTCCCGAGGAAACAAGGACTCAGGAAAGGGCGCCTAGCTAGCGACAACATTCCTCTTGGCGCACATTGTGCTTTAACTCGTTTTTTTGGACTGCCGTAATCCTTAAATGACAAGACATGGGCCGTGTGATGTGTGAGGTCTCCTTGTTGGGGGCGGGGTGGGGGGGTTTCTCACTGTCTCGCTGGTCTCTCCTCGCTCTCTCTCCTCTCTGCTTACTGTCTCGCTGTCTCTTTCTCGCTCGCTTTCTCTCTCTCTCTTGCTCTTCTCACGTTCCTCTTTCCACTCGTAAGTTAGCCAAAACATGTCATTTGACCCATCTACCTTGACCCAAACCATATTTTACTTTGTTTTCCTCCACTCGGTTTTCCTCCTAGTGTGTTCTGAGGAACTGCTAGGTTGGAGGGGCCAGTAGCAAGGGTGTCCTGGGGGGGCAGGCAGTCCACGCTAGGCTGGGTCTTGGCAAGGCTGAGGACTGAGAGGATGCGATCAGACTCCCTGGGCTACATTCACAGGGACATCTCTAGCCCCACTGTCTTGGTTCCTGACCCCATCCCACACACATGCACAGCTCCCCCCATGGGTAGTCACTGGTGCCAACACAGATTAGTCCTCTTCCACTGTAGCGTGTCAGGGAAGATGGCCGGTTAAGAAGCGATTCTCTCCGGAACGGTCGTGACATTTCGCTTGCCTTCCACCGTCATCTCGTCGGAGTATTAGAGCTTGCTGTACAAGATCAAAATGCTTTTAATGGGGAGGGCAGTGCAGAGGGGGCGATCGTTAACCAGGCCCGAGAGAGCGATAAAGGGTGATGTAAGCGACTGAACTCCAGTCATTTTCGGCCGTGCCGTCGAACCAACCCTTGGCTCTCAGATTATTCCCTGCTACTTCCATGTAAAAGGAATGTAGGTCAGCTGACTGATAAGAAGTGGTCATGTGTGTGGCGCGTAGCTTAAGTCACATCGCTGTATACCATGAAAAGGCTTAGTCTAGGGGCTGGTTGCAGCCTGCAGCCAGATGCACAGACTAGGATGTCCCGCCCCCCCTTCCCTCCCCCACCCCAAACCGCTTTCTCCACCATTCACCACATATTATACATTGTCAGCTGCCAGGGGATTATTGAATCAATTATTCATGAGATCATTTACATACTGCCAGCTGTGTACTACAGACAGCGGGTTCCCTTCATGTTTGTGTGTGCGCACGCTGGCGGGTGGGCGGTGCTTCGGAGGACATTACCAGTCTGTATCTGCATCCTACCATTTACTTCATGTGAAAGAGAACTTGGCTTGGCGGATGGAGGTGCCGGCCAACCTTTCAGTCTCTCACCCCCAGGGGCAGGCGCTTTTCCCTGGGTTGTGTCCAGAATGCCAGTCCTTCCCTGGAGGATGCTGCTATGCCATGCATGGTAATAAGGACGGTGGCCGCTGGGAGCTCCTCTTAGCACCGGAAGGAAGGGTCATTGGTTGGCTTCTCTGCCCAGCGACTGAGGCCTGCTGCTGTCACAGGCTCTCCGGTGCTTGCCTGCCCCTCCTACTCGCTCTGGGCTCGCATTCAGCCGTCCTCTCCTAGGTCGATCATCAAGAAGCGCGAGGCGAAACGCGGCAAAACCCTGTCGAAAATCTGCCAGGGATATTTTTTTGCGGCGCAAGCCTAATTGGCTCATTTGTCATCGCCTGGGGAGAGCCTTCCGGTGGGCGGCTTCCAGCAGTGATTCATCGGTGAGCGGAGCCTGTCTCTCCCCCACCACCCCCACCACACACATCCCAGTCGGTGGGCGACAGCCAGCCTGGGTTTTGCCTCTCGCTCCTGGTCGGTGTTTGGAAGGCTGTTGTTGCCCTCGGTGAGGCTAGGCTGCTGAATTGGCCAGTTTTTTTTTGCCCGTGTGAACAATTCGCCCGATCAGCGCCTCGTCTGCTGTGGCTCAAATGGAGAGAGAGAGACAGAGCGGAGAAGGAGAGGACAGAGCGAGAGAGAGAGAGACAGAGCGAGAGAGAGGACAAAGATGCGAGTGAGAGAGATCCTGTCCAGTCAGTGATTTGGTCATCGTACCTGCCTTGCTGCAGTCTGAGTGCTGCGCTAGGAGCGAACACAGCGGCCGTTTGTGTTGCGCCGTGACGCCGCAAGCTTGTTTACGGCGTCTCTTATCTGACATCGGCCTGTGGGGGTCGAAGAATGAGCGCTGTGCTATATTGTCATTCCAAGACCGGAGCATCTGTTTAGTCAATCTGTATTGTTTTCGCATCCGTCTGGTTAGGGTTAGAAAGCATTGTGCTTCAGCCAGTCACGTACCGCCTCTGGTCGGTGTGTGTATGTTTTGTGAATTTCACATTGGAATTGTATTCTGCCAATGAATGCTATGAATGCTAACAACAGCAGCGTGAAACGTTAGGGTTGGGGCTAACGTCGTATCATGATGTCACTGGGTCACCCTGAGCCGCGTGTGCGTGGCGTTGTCGATGCTGTTATAGTTGCCTCTGACTAATGGATGAGATGGTCTACTGCTGGGAATCGATCCCTCAGAACACACTATCCTCCCTCGGCAGCTTCTATCGATTTTTCTGAGGTGCTCCTCTCCTCTCAGTGGCTCGGGGAAGACGGAGGCACTTTCCTCGTCTTTCCCTCCCCCTCTCTCCATCTCTCTCACCCCCCTCCCTCCCCTTTCTCTTCCCTCCTTCTCCAACCCCCCCTCCCCCTTTCTCTTTCTGTCTCTCCCCTCCCTTCCTCTCATTGTGTGGGATGAATGCGTCTCAGTTCTGTCCCTCAGACACTTCCTCCCTCCGCGGGCTCTCAGAGCCCCGCAGCTGTGGACGGTGAGAGAGGGACAGAGAGAGAGTGTGTGTTTGTGTGTGTTTTGTGTGAGAGTGAGAGTGAGAGATGAAAGAGAGAGAGATGGAAAAGTGAGGAGAGAGGGAAGGGAGGAATGGCGGGCAGCGACCAACGCTCCTTCCTTTTGAACCAAAGGCCTCCACCTCCCCGGCACACAAATACCGCTCGAAGCATAGGCATGGAGCATCGGATCGTCAACACGTTCTGTCTCTCCTTCCCACTAAAGGTAGGGATGGAGGGGGTGGGGGGTTGGATCGGTGTGTGGGAGGGGGTGGCGGCACCTGCGATTCTCCTGGAGAGCCCAAAGAATGTTCCAGCTTTGATGGAGACTTCCTGTTGGATAGGATGAAGTCTGGTGGTTCAGACACGGTGACATGTCCTGTTTTGGCTTCCTCCACCATGGTGGGGCTGCGTTATGGAGGAGGAGAGAGGGGGGTTTCCAGTTTTAAGTGACACATGGGGTTTGCCTGTTTAGTCATGTCCCTCCGATGTAACCACTTAGTGGATGACTCAACAATAAATCAGCCCAGTGTTTCGCAGCACACAATGCAGTGGGGTTTATTGAAAAGCTTTATACTGTTGTTCTCCACAGAGACATAGGTTAGGTTTAAGATTAGTTTAGGTTTCAGATTTAAGTTCTGGAGACACATGCAACCTAAGCGCTCAACAATGTTTGGGAGGAGAGAAAAGGGTCTCATCAGACTAGTTATACAAGAGCAAAATCCTAGAGGCTCCGATTCTCCAATCTTCTGTCTTTTTTTCTTGTCTTTTTTCCCGAGGAAACAAGGACTCAGGAAAGGGCGCCTAGCTAGCGACAACATTCCTCTTGGCGCACATTGTGCTTTAACTCGTTTTTTTGGACTGCCGTAATCCTTAAATGACAAGACATGGCCGTGCTGATGTTGAGGTCTCCTTGTTGGGGCGGGGTGGGGGGGGGAGGCCACCACGCTGGCCTTCCCGTGACGACAATGTCTGTTGTTTCCTCACCGGCGGCGTGGATCATGTGATGTTTTCCCCTCCACATCTCAAGGCCGCGCAACATTTTTTTTTTCCTGTCCCCCGGTATACAAAAACAGGACATGATGCCTCTTCTCCTGCTATGTTCAGAGGTCTTCCCCCCCCCCTCCCCCCTCACCTAGCAAACACACACCCCTAAGGGCTTTGTGCGCGCAGTGTTGGAGGGGGGGGGGGAGGTATTGGACACATGAAATATCTGTGCATGCCCGATGAAAGCGAGCTCCACCGGCCCACTGGGATCTAACCCCTCGCCGATGGGTACTCTGAAAGCATTGATTTCCCGCGCCACAGGATTGGATGACCTTTTCCCCAACCTCTGGATCTAGGTAGGCCTCCGAGCTCTTCGCACAGGCTTTCTGGGATTTGACACCCGTATCCAGTATCTACATCAGCGGACTTTGTTGTGACAGCAAGTGGCTGAACCTCTAGGAATGAGTATTGGTATGCCGAAAGAGGAATCGGTTTATGGGGACTTTAGCCTAATGCAATTAGTCGTTATCGATCCGGCTTCTTGCCTAATCAGCTGGTAGTTTGGTTAGTGGATTTGAGTGCAGAGCTTTTCGTTTACGTCTTGCTGTCATGTTTATCCCAAAGGCTGTAAGGATTTACGTAGTCTCAAATTGACGTCGTTTGCATCTTGTTTGTTGCCTGCGAGTGCTAGTATTTCTGCCTGAAGGGTCTTCACATGTTGGAACAGCATGCTTCTAACCCCTCTGTGCTGAAGTCAGTGGGGCTCTGTGAGCGTGTGACTCAGAATAGAAACAGGGCTCCTCATCATATGATCTCAGGCAGAGAATGAAGCTGTTGTTCGGAGATCACCCACGTCACACTCGCGATCTTCACAGCAGCACAGCATCAGCCACGGTCCAGTCTTAGTCACAGTCAGAGCTGTGTGTGTGTACGTGTGTGCGCGAGCGTGTGTGTTTGGCCCTTCCACGCGTCGTTAGCCTCCAAACGCATCCATCCTCCTCCCCCTCGAGTCCTTCCTGCATGCGGGGTCGCGGGTTCAGAGGTCAGGGGGAGACGTTGACCCTCTGGGGCGAGCGGCGGCTTCGTAGGAGCGAGCCCTCGGTCTAATGGGAAGCAGCTGGAGTGGACGGCCCGCCCTGACGCTCTGACACGGGGGCGGACGGAAGGCCGCTCTTCCTGAGAGGGAGGCGTGCCGTCGGACATGGTGCCCGGCGCCCTAGCTTCTCTCTCTCACACACACACACACACACGCGCACGCACGCACACACACTCCGGACGGTTGGACACGCCGCTGTTACACCACCGTACTCTAGCGGGCTCTGGCTAGTGAGCTATGGAAGCCTCTAGAAGCCCTTCTCCGGTCGCGCTGGATGGTTTCGAAGGGGTTTTCAAACTGTGGCCGCGTTGTCTTTTAGGACTATGACTGTCCATCTTTCGATCTATGAACGCTGTAGGTTTATCGTGGTGAGTATTATGGGGTTGGTTTGGATTTCTTATCGGCACATGGTGTTCTTAAGCAGTAAACAGTCTTACTGTTGCACAAAAGGGATTATGAATAGGACCCATGTTGATGGCAAGCAGTGTGAACTTTATTGCCGATGATGATGCCATTTGATGTTTATTGATCGTTTGGACTCGAGATCTTGATCCCAAGCCATTTGTTCCCGAAGTGCATTATTAAAATGGGTAACAGCCTGTAAACGTGTTGTTGAACTTAACAGAGGATTGTATAGTTAAGAAAGGCTCATCATTATTATCATCATCAAAGAATGGCTAGGGAGCCATTAAACTGGTATCTTCTGACAAAACTCATGTGGTCCTACTCAGCGTGTCTGTTGTATTTTTAGGATCTGTGAAGCTGTGAGGTCCTTTCTGTTTGGTTGATACTGTGATGCAATTAATCTCCTCTCCAAAAAAGAATGTAGCCAAAGAAGAAGTTCTCTGACAGCCCAAGTAAACAATTTATCGCTGCAGAACTGGTGTCTCTGCGTTGAATTTTGAGTTGATTTTCAGAAGAATGTCTACCGGCCTTTAAAAAAAAAAATCTAGATAGGAGCCACTCTGTTATTTACTAATTTAGTCGAAAGGTCGCTTTCAAAGCCTCGCCACAACAGGAGCTCTTTGAAGCATGGGTCCAGCTCCATCTAGCTAGTCAACATCTAATCACTTGGAGAAGATCCATAACTCGCCTCCCTTTCCACACACGCGCACACACACACACACACACACACACACACACACACACACACACACACACACACACACACACACACACACTGATCCCAGTGAGAAAGGACATGGAGGGAGGGTGAGATTAAAGAATTTGCAGGAATCTGTCTTTAGGCCCTCAGAGCCGTTTTTGCTTGTGTCGAACAGGAAAGCTGTCTGACCACACTTGAAGGTCTGGTGAGATGTCACTGTCTCTCTCCCCTCTCTCCTCTTTGTTCAAGCCTTTCCCTCAGACAGTCAGGTAGCCTTATCAGTTGGTTGGGCCTATAATGATCACTTACTTTTTTTTTGGTCTGGCTGCCCAAGTCCTCTAGTTATCCAATAACAACAAGCTTATTCTGACTTGTTTCCAAACCAGGTCGTTGATAGTCTGTCTTGTCTTGCAGGAGGTGCTTAAACAGCTACAAGGAAACGTTGAGGAAGACACAGTTGAAGCGTCCGGACAAATCCATCTCCTGGAGAGACTGAAAGGTTGGGGGGGTTTGTTCTCGTGGATGAGACTCGTAGATGTTGGCTTCTTAGGTCTAGAGCACATCTTGAATATAAATAATCCCTGTCTTCCATCACACTCACACACTACCTTTCTTTGTTTTGTTTCTTCCTTTAGAAATGAGCATGGATCCCAGCTCGTTCCCAGGGGTGAAGCTACGACAGAAGCCGTCTATGCAGGGCTCCGGTTCATCCAGGTCCACCGACGGCAGCCCCAGCCCCGTGGGCTCCGTCCCCAGGAGAGGGGTGGCGAACGGAGGCCGCGACAGCACCGGCTACCTGGAAGAGCTGGAGAAGGAGAGGTGGGCGCCCCCCCCGTCCCGTCTCTTTACGTTGAGCCGGCCAGATAATCCGTCCGACACAGTCTGAACTGTTAGAGGGTCCGTTATCTTCCACAGGAACGCCCCCTGTCGACCTGTGTTCGGTAAAGCCAGGCGTTCGCTGAGATCATGTTAATAGTCGGGGCATCTTCGCCTCTGTCGGATCAAATCAAACGATCGACTCTGGGACGCATTCGAGTTCATGTGCAGAAAACGTTCCCTTTTACATGACATACGGATGGGATTCACAGGCGTTCGACATGTTGTGCGACCCCTATGTAATGTGCTTGCGTCTGGCTCCTCCCCCCTGGCCAGGTCTCTGCTGATGGCGGAGCTGGAGAAGGAGGAGAAGGAGAAGGACTGGTACTACGCCCAGCTGCAGAACCTCACCAAGAGGATCGATAGCCTGCCGCTGACAGAGAATGTGAGGGCACTGCCTTATAAAGCTTGGAGAGATGGTTTTGGGGGTTTGCAGTCAGAGTTGCTGACTGTCTGTGTGTTTGTGCGTTTTTTTGTGTGTGTTTTTTTCCTCCCTGTAGTTCTCGCTGCAGACAGACATGACCCGTAGACAGCTGGAGTACGAGGCCCGTCAGATCCGCGCCGCCATGGAGGAGCAGCTGGGCACCTGCCAGGACATGGAGAAGAGGGCGCAGGTGAGAGGAGGGTGGGCTCTGGGAGGGGGGGGGGGCCTGGCCCAGGGAGGAAGGAGCTGGGTGGGTGGGTGAAGAGGTTTGCACGCAAGAGGAAGGTAATGGAAAAGAAGGAGAAAGGAAAAGGGAAGAAAAATGTGAACTAGTTTTGTGAGTGGTTTAGCTCTTAGATTCACTAGAGTTGATATCAGAAAATCCTAATAAACTTGCTGTACTGTTCTGATAGTTAAGGTACGGTAAGCCAGGTTCTGAACCGGGCAAAAACGAAACGGGTCTGACAGTTTAATGGACATAGATGAGGTTGGCTGGGAAGAGATGTGGGTGGCAGTAAGTACTTGAGCGTGGTAGATTCAATATAAAGGCATTATCTCCCCATCTGCCTCTCTCATCATGTGATACCCAACCATCTCGGATGAGTGATTGTGCGGATGTCCTGTTTCTAGGTGCGGGTAGCAAGGATTCAGCAGATCGAAAAGGACATGTTGAGGATTCGACAGCACCTCCAGACTCAGTCCGCGGAACCTGAGGTACAAAAAAAACAACAACAAATTCTATTATTATCTATATATTCTTCTAATGCCCCAAAGTATGTTATATGACCAGTATTTTCCCTGGAAAGGCATGCGCCTTCATTTATAAACCTGAGTCGTCAAAATCCATCGGAGAAACCTCCCGTCGTCAGCCGGAATGGATTTTTCGAAAGCTCGACTTGATGGACATGTCCAACTGGTTTTGTGGTTAGAGCGTGTTGACTTTTAGTCATGTAAGGAAGCTCAAGCGGATTATCTGTCCGTGACCTTCAATGCCATGGCGACCCAATGGCGTCCCATTTGCCGATATCCATAAAACCCTCAGTGTAGCGTTCGTGCGTGCCGCGTAAGACTGAAGCGCTCTGTCTACATTTACACGCGATCGCGAGGCATCTCGTGGAATGCTCTCACTGTCATCCGATTCAGCGGTCGTGAGACACGGTCTTCCCTCATCCTCCGGGCGTTCTCCAGGGCTTCATCCATCCTCCAGCATCGACCTGGAGCTCATGCTCTCAACTTCACCCATCCCACATAGCTCCCTCCCTTCGTTTTACCCTAGTTGACCCAAAGTAAAAACCAACTGTACTACCCCCCCCCCATCCCCTGTCCTTGTTGTGTAGGAAAGTGCTCTAATGCACCTAGTATTTCTTTCTTTTGGAAAGAGGGAGCTTGTCAGCTCTCAGCATCGCTAGCTGGCCTGGCGGGTGAGCGTGTGCAGTCAGCGGTGACCAGCCTTCTGTTCCCGTTGGCCGCGCAGACAAGCAGCCCCATAAGGTCTGGTGTGCGCTCGCGTGCCTCTGCGTGGCACGGGCACGCCGTCCGAGCCGGGGCACTCATGCGGCGACTTGTGCTTTTTGGCAGCACGCCGACCGAACGCGCCCGCGTGTTCCACCATCAATCTGTCGATAACGGCACGTTTGTTCCTCGCCGTGTTTGTGTACAGTCTCGCCCCCTCCCCCATGTACTTGGTCTCCTGAGTGCGTACCCCGTTCCTGGGGGGATAAATCCCATAGGGACACGGTTAATTTCCCTCCCCCTCTCTCCCCCTCTCTCCCCCTCTCCGCTGTAATCCTGCAGGCTGAGCTGCGGCTTATGTAGGTCAGGGAGGAAGCCTGATGATTCTGCGAGCACTTTAGCCTGTGCTGTCTGAAGCTCTCTCTTCCTCTCCCTTGTTCTGTTTTTGTTACTCCTCTCGCTGTCTGCCCCCCCCCCACACATCCTTCTCTCCTTCTACCGATTCTTCCTCTTCCAGGTGACCGGTTTTGTATCCTCCCTGTTGACTCACGCTCTCATATTGATGCATCCGTCTCACCTCATCATCTCTCTGTTCTCTTCCTCCTCCTCCCCCCCCCCCCCCCACCAGAGCAAGCATGAGCCCACCTCCCAGAGCGAGGGAGCCCAGGCCTCTGGAGACAGTGCCATGACCAGCGCTGGCTGCGCCCAGGTAAAGACTACCCCCTCCCCCTCTTCCCATCTCAACAGTACATTCCTCCAGGGTAGACCCATCTTTAATAGATGGCTTGGTTATGCCATTCCACTTTTCGGCTCTTTAGCGAAGCTCTGCCTAAGAGCGGGAGAGAAAGGAGGGACGCTGGGCTGCCGTGAGAAGCCTGACTGCGCTAAAGTGCAGGCTGTCTTTTCAGCTAACGCTCGCAACGCTTTTGTTTTACTTTGCTTGCTTTCAGCCTCGAGGTTGCGTTCCTGGTCTCATTTGTAATATTAATGGCCCTTTTTTTATGCAGTCTGACTTCACTGTAGCTGGGTGAATATAGCACGTTGGATGAACAGTAGTGTCCCGTGGCAGTATCAATGAGGAAGATCAACCATATCCAATATCCATCGTCTTTTTGTGTGTTCTAGACAGAGCGGCCTTTTAGTCTGTGTGAAACGCTCAAAGTAACAACCTGCGCTTCTTCTTCTAGGGTTCCGGCAGTCGTCTGGATTCGGACTCGGCCAGCGAGATGAGCTGCGGAGGAAGTTACTCTGTTCCCCGGAAACTGACGAGTCACCTGGGCACCAAGGTAACCAGAGACCGCTACCCCCCCCCAGCTGGCTGCTTAAACAACCAGCTCCTCCACAACCCAGCTGGCTGCTTAGATGACTTCCTGGACAACAGTCCAGAGTCAGAACAGTTACATTCCTGCTGATTGACAATTTCATTAAGATAATCTGTTTAGATGATGGCTTACATAAATGCGATTACGATGCCTATTTGGTATAACATCCAAAAATAAGAGGCTTATTTCTGCCAACACTTTCCATATCAGTGCAACGGTTGTGCATGATATCCGGTGTAATTCCTCTCCCCTTCCCCCTCAAACAGGTGGAGATGGTGTACTCCCTTCTGTCCATGCTGGGGACCCACGACAAGGATGACATGTCCCGCACCCTCCTGGCCATGTCCAGCTCCCAGGACAGCTGCATCGCCATGCGCCAGTCGGGCTGCCTGCCCTTGCTCATCCAGCTGCTCCACGGCAACGACAAGGACTCGGTGCTGCTGGGCAACTCCCGGGGCAGCAAGGAGGCCCGCGCCCGGGCCAGCGCCGCCCTGCACAACATCATCCACTCGCAGCCGGACGACAAGCGCGGCCGGCGGGAGATCCGCGTGCTGCACCTCCTGGAGCAGATCAGGGTGTACTGCGAGACCTGCTGGGAGTGGCAGGAGAGCCATGAGAGAGGGGTGGACCAGGACAAAAACCCAAGTGAGGCCTGTTCCAACGGACAGATAAATGCACTTATGGTTCCTCACTGATAGCGTGACCAGGGCATTCGCTCATCTAAACGGATAGTGCACGTGTATTTGAAACAGAAGCCACGCAGTAGCCCTATCCATGTCATTAAGCTAACGGTGCGCTCGTGTGGTTCCTAGTGCCCTCTCCAGTGGAGCACCAGATCTGCCCAGCGGTGTGCGTTCTCATGAAGCTGTCGTTCGATGAGGAGCACAGACATGCCATGAATGAGCTTGGTAAGCACGCAGGGTACTTCACATTCACTGGCTTTTGCTTTTTTATGGGGTGCGTACAGATATAAAGGAATCTATATTGAGTTTAATGGGTGATGTTTAAACGGATGGGGCGTTTTGATTCATTCTCACAGAAGCGTGGCAATGCATCATGTGGTACACAACATAATGCGTTATGTCTCATACATACATAATGACGGCAACGCAATGTGTCAGCTGCCTTGTGTGGACTGGCTGGTCTATGACATCACATAGTAAAACATTTATTTAGTTGCCCACTGAATTATTGATTGTGATTACCGGTGCTTTGGCTTATTTCCCAGGGGGCCTGCAGGCTATCGGCGAGCTTCTGCAAGTGGACTGCGAGATTTACGGGCTCACCAGCGACCACTACAGCGTTACCCTGCGGAGATATGCGGGAATGGCCCTCACCAACCTCACATTTGGGGACGTGGCTAATAAGGTCGGCTTGCATTGATTGGTCCTTTGCCGGGGGCCACGGTTTGGAACTCGTGACAGTATGGATTGACATAGATGGCTCTGTCTGTGTTCTAAATCCTCAGGCCACCCTGTGTTCCATGAAGGGCTGCATGAGGGCCATGGTGGCACAGCTGAAGTCTGAGAGTGAGGACCTACAGCAGGTACGTAGGCAGGCTCTCAAATCCTCAAGTAGGATGACCTGCTGCAGAGAGATCATCTAGTGAAGTTTTAATCTGCAGCGGACATGAAATGAAATAAAACCATTGTATTTGGGTCAGGAGATGCCATCTTGTGTGTGCATGCTTGCTGCACTGCACTGCAATTCCAGCTTGCTTTAAGTCTTTGAAGAGATGCCCTTTGCCTGAATATAAAGTCTGAATATATATATAAGTATATACCTTTTTTCTTTTCTTTTGTTTACACACAAATAAATATGACTTCTCTGTCTCAGGTCATTGCCAGCGTGTTGAGGAACTTGTCTTGGCGTGCGGATGTGAACAGCAAGAAGACCCTGAGAGAGGTGGGCAGTGTCCGAGCTCTGATGGAGTGTGCCTTAGAGGTGCAAAAGGTGAGCCAGACCCCTCTCTAACACACCACGCTGCTACGAGTGAACAAGCGCACAGCAGACTACACCAGTATAAATCATTTCACTCCTCACCAGACCAATAACATATTTCTACAGAATTGTGGATATGAATCATAAATACGAAACGTGTCACATTTATGTCTGTTGAAGGAATCTACTCTGAAGAGTGTACTGAGTGCCCTTTGGAACCTATCAGCTCACTGCACTGAGAACAAGGCTGATATCTGTGCTGTAGAGGGAGCTTTGGCCTTCCTGGTCACTACTCTAACCTACAGGAGCCAAACCAACACCCTTGCCATTATTGAGAGTGGGGGAGGGATCCTTCGCAATGTGTCTAGTCTCATTGCTACCAACGAAGATCATAGGTAAGTTGCGTTTCAAACGACGAAAGGATACAGCAGTTGTTGTTTTTTTAGTTGGGTTATTACAGTGTCTTTCATATTTGCCCGTTGATATATTGTGTATATTTTCTGTTCATAGGCAAGTTCTAAGAGAAAACAGCTGCCTTCAGACTCTCCTTCAGCACCTTAAATCCCACAGCCTGACCATAGTAAGCAATGCTTGTGGAACTCTCTGGAACCTTTCTGCTCGGAACACGAAAGACCAAGAGGCATTGTGGGACATGGGGGCCGTGAGCATGCTGAAGAATCTCATCCACTCCAAGCATAAGATGATTGCCATGGGCAGCGCTGCGGCCTTGAGGAACCTCATGGCCAACAGGCCTGCCAAGTACAAGGATGCCAACATCATGTCCCCTGGCTCCAGCCTGCCTTCCCTCCATGTCAGGAAACAGAAAGCTCTGATCGAAGAGCTGGACGCGCAGCATCTCTCGGAAACGTTCGATAACATCGACAATTTGAGCCCCAAGGCCCACAGGGGCAAGCCAAGACACAAACCGAATGCCTATGGCGATTACGATGGCGTGTCCCGATCGGACGTGTTCAGCCCCAACAGCATGCCCGTGCGACCCCAGTACATGAACACGCCCGTTCTGTCCAGCCCGTCTTCGAGAGAGAACCGCGGGCCCGCTGACATCGTCAGGGCCGAGAGGGACCGGAGCGTGGACCGGGACAGGAGGGGAGTACCGGGGGGGCTCCACCCCGACATGGAAAACAAGAGAATGGGAATTCAAATCCCCACTACCACCGGCCAGATCGTCATGGTGATGGAGGACGTACAGACCATTCACCTAGGCCTGGACGACAGGACGCCAGAAAACCCTCAGGAGCCCCATCGTACCACCGCCACGCATGGCCATGCTAACGTGTACACCTACAGCAAACCAGATCATTCGGGCCGAGCCTGTCCAATGCCCAAGTTAGAGTACAGGGCGTCCAATGACAGCCTCAACAGTGTCAATAGCACTGATGGCTACGGCAAGAGAGGTCAGATGAAACCGTCTGTTGATTCCTATTCCGAGGACGATGAGGGTAAGTGTTGCGTCTACAGGAAATACCCAGCCGATCTCGCCCATAAGATTTACAATGCAAATCACATGGAGGATGATGACGGAGACCTGGACACGCCCATCAACTACAGTCTGAAGTACTCGGATGAACAGCTTAATTCTGGGAGGCAAAGCCCAAGCCAGAACGAGAGGTGGGCAAGGCCCAAGCACATGGAAGAGGAAATGAAACGTACTGACCAGAGGCCTGGAAGGTCCCAAAGTCCCGGCTACACATTGTACACGGAGAGCAACAGTGAAGGAGAGGAGAAACTGAAATATCAGCCTAGGTTTGTCCAGACAGAAATCCAAGCAGGGTTTAGATCTAGAAACGCAAATTGCCCCGATCAAAGCTCTCCTGGTTCCAACCAAGGAATGAATAAAAAGATCAATCAGACCATGTGCACGGTGGATGATTATGGAGATGACAAACCAACCAATTACAGTGAGAGATACTCCGAGGAGGAAGAGCCTGACGACCAGCCAACCAATTACAGTATCAAGTACAGCGAGGAGCATCACGTGGAACAACCAATAGATTACTCTCAAAAATCCCATCTCCCCATCTTCAGTCATTCAAAGCCATCCTCCACTCAGAGCTCAGTGAAAGATCACCTCAGTCAAGAGGGTTCCGCCTCTTCCGTAATATCCATTAAGAACGCAGGCAGGCAGAAACTTCATCCCTCCTCGGCCCAAGGCAGGCAGACCCGGGTCAGCCAAAAGAACCCTGCGTGCAAAGGTCCAACCATCAACCAGGAGACATTACAGACGTACTGTGTCGAGGACACGCCCATCTGTTTCTCCAGGGGAAGCTCCCTGTCTTCGTTGTCCTCGGACGAAGATGAAATGGAGAGTTGCAAGAGAAACATCAATGCCGCTAGCAACTACCCAACTCTTCCCATCACAGAGAAAGAGCCTTCCGGTCCCCAAGATCAACGTACAAATGAGAACCAGTCATCAGTGCAGTATGTCAGGATGAAGCCTACAAGGACTCATGGCCACAGTGAAGGATCCAGACACCATAAAGCTGTGGAGTTTTCGTCCGGAGCCAAGTCGCCATCAAAGAGCGGCGCCCAGACTCCCAAAAGTCCCCCAGAACACTACGTCCAGGAGACGCCCCTCATGTTCAGCAGGTGCACGTCCGTCAGCTCCTTGGACAGCTTTGAAAGCCACTCCATTGCGAGCTCTGTGCAGAGTGAGCTCTGCAGTGGGATGGTCAGCGGAATCATCAGCCCGAGCGATCTGCCCGACAGCCCGGGTCAGACGATGCCGCCCAGCAGAAGCAAAACGCCTCCGCCGCCGCCTCACCCGGCCCCCATGAAGCACAAGAAAGTAGCTCCTCTTGCTGAAAAGAGGGAGATGGCTCCGAGGCATGTTGCCGTCAACGCCGCCGTTCAAAAGGTCCAGGTGATTCAAGACGACACCCTACTGCACTTTGCGACAGAAAGCACTCCAGATGGATTCTCCTGTGCGTCGAGCCTCAGCGCGTTAAGCCTGGACGAACCGTACATTCAGAAGGACGTGGAGCTCAAGATCATGCCGCCTGTTCACGAGGACGAGCAGGGAAATGAGGCAGAGCTTGAGGCGGATGATGCAAAGGCACCCAGTGGTCAAGAGATTCACCCATCACACGAGGCAGAAAAAGACATTCTGGATGACTCTGATGACGATGACATAGAAATACTGGAAGCTTGCATCAACTCGGCCATGCCCACAAAGTCATCAAGAAAGCCTAAAAAACAATCGCCTCCATCCACATCCAGAATACCCCCACCAGTTGCTCGCAAACCAAGCCAACTTCCTGTGTATAAACTTCTCCCCCCACAGAATAGGGGACAACAACAGAAGCATGGCAACTTCCCCCATGGAGATGAAATGCCAAGAATATACTGCGTGGAGGGAACCCCTATCAATTTTTCTACAGCTACATCCCTCAGTGACCTTACCATTGATTCTCCCCCCAATGAGCTTGCCAGTTCCGAAGGTTGTGCTCCTCGCGGAGAAATGACCTCTGGTCAAAGACGAGACACACTTCCCGAAGGCAAAAGCACAGAGGAGAAGGATGCCAGTGCCACAAGTTCGACGCAAGCTGCCACAGTAGAAAACGAAGGAGATGACATCTTGGCAGAGTGCATTAGCTCAGCCATGCCAAAAGGAAAACCACACAAGCCTTTTAGAGTACAGAAAACGAACGACCAACCTCAGCACCCAACCTCCTCTCCGGTTAGTCTCGTCCAGCAGGAGGCTGAGAAAAGGAAGCCCACTTCTCCAGTTAAGCCAATGCCACAGAGTAGTGAATACAGAGCAAGGATGCTGAAGAGGCCAGATGCTCCAAACAACTTTTCTGCTGGATCATCCTATACGGATAAACACAAGGAAACCAAAAAGCAAGACCCAAAAATGGCGGGGCGCGACTTTCCAGATAAGACGCCAAATGTTGAGGAGAGAACAACTCGCCCCGGTTTTACTTTTGACTCACCTCACCACTACACACCAATAGAGGGCACGCCGTATTGCTTCTCGCGCAACGACTCCCTGAGTTCGCTGGACTTTGAAGACGACGATCTCGACCTCTCAAAGGAAAAGGCAGAACTACGAAAAGACAAGGATCAAAGGAAACCTCCGAGGCACGGCGGGGAGCCGTCCACGAGAGCAGCAGGCGCGACCGTGCCGACCGCTCCAACCAAGCCTCTGCAAAAGCCTGCCGCTTTCCCTCAGCCAGCCAAAGAAAACGCCGGCCCGGTGCCAGATGAAAAACAGAAATTTTCCATCGAAGACACCCCTGTGTGCTTCTCCAGAAACTCATCTCTCAGCTCGTTGAGCGATATTGACCAAGAAAACAACAACAAAGACCAGCCGAAAGAAGATCCAAAAGAGGTGGACGTTCCAAGACCGCAAGCTTCTGGTTACGCACCCAAAGCCTTTCACGTTGAAGACACCCCTGTCTGCTTTTCGAGGAATAGTTCACTCAGCTCCCTTAGCATTGATTCCGAGGACGATCTTCTGCAGGAATGCATAAGTTCTGCCATGCCAAAAAAGAAGAAACAGCCCACCAGGAATAAGGGAGCCGACCAAGGTTCCACGGAGGAGAAGAGTATGGATGGTATTCTGGCTGAAGAGCCTGATCTCGTCTTAGATCTTACAGATACTCACAGTCCAGTTTCTGAGCAGGCCTTGTCGCCAGACTCGGAGTCGTTCGATTGGAAGGCTATTCAAGAAGGTGCAAATTCAATCGTCAGCAGTTTGCATCAGGCAGCGGCCAGCTTGTCCAGACAAGGCTCGTCCGACTCGGACTCGATCCTCTCTCTCAAATCAGGAATCTCCATCGGATCCCCTTTCCACCTACCCTCTAATACAGATGAAAATAAGCCTGCGGTCGCCAAGGGAGGCCCTAGAATTTTAAAACCTGGTGAAAAGGGTACACTGGAAGTAAAGAAGAAAGAGGAGGAGCAAGCCAAAGGTTTAAAAGGAGGGAAGAAAGTCTACAAAAGTCTAATCACAGGAAAACCACGACCTAGCTTGGAGACTCCCTCCTCTCAGCAAAGGCAGGCCACTGTTCCCTTGATCTCTCGTGGGAGGACAATGATCCACGTCCCTGGTGTTAGAAGCAGTTCCCCGAGCACAAGCCCCGTGCAGAAGAAGCCTCCTGCACGTGGCCCCGTGTCAAAGCTGCCGACACAACTACAGACCTCTGGCAACTCACCCAGAAGCATCAAGACCCCAGGAAAAGCTGACCCCACTCCTACCAAGGAGACACCTGGATCTCAAGGAGGCTCCAGTAAAGCTTCTTCCAGATCCGGATCTAGAGACTCGACTCCATCAAGACCGGCTCAACAGTCCCTGACCAGACCTATGCAGTCACCCGGTCGCACCTCAGTTTCCCCTGGAAGAAACGGTTTGAGCCCTTCAAACAAGCTGTCCCAATTGCCACGCACGGCCTCTCCTGGTGCATCTTCAACTAAATCATCTGGATCGGGCAGGATGTCCTACCCATCTCCTGGGAGGCAGATGGGTCAACAAGGGACCAAACAGAGTGGCCTGCCAAGGAGTGCCAGTGGGATCCCAAGAAGTGAATCCGCATCCAAGAGTCTGAATCAGTGCGGAAGCGCCGGTGCCTCTAAAAAGGCAGACTTGTCCAGGATGTCATCCACGAAATCAAGTGGGAGTGAGTCCGACAGATCAGAGAAACCGGGGCTGGTTCGCCAGTCAACGTTCATCAAAGAGGCTCCTAGTCCAACGTTAAAAAGGAAATTAGAAGAGTCTGCTTCCTTTGAATCTCTGTCGCCCTCCTCGCCAAGCCAGTCTCAAACGCCTGTCTCCAGCCCGTCATTGCCGGACATGTCATTGTCTCTGCCCTTTCAGGGGAGCTGCTGGCGTAAGTCTCCTCAAAGCCAGAGCTCCTCGGAAAATGGGGACGGAAAATCCGTGAGGAAGGATATTTCTAGATCTCAGTCAGAGAGCCCCTCCCGGCTCCCCATCAACAGAACGGGAACGTGGAAGAGGGAGAACAGCAAGCATTCCTCCTCCCTTCCCAGGGTGGGCACCTGGAAGAGAACTGGAAGCTCCTCCTCCATTCTCTCTGCGTCTTCTGAATCCAGCGAAAAGGGTAAAAGCGAGGATGAGAGGCAACCACTGAGCCCTGCCCAGAAATCACCACAAGGCAAAGATGGCAGCACGTCTTTGAAAGGGACGTGGAGGAAAATGAAAGACAGCGACATGCCCCAGTCAGAAGGCCACGAGTCTTCCCTGGATTCTTGCAACATGGCCAGGAACCAGATGAGCTTAGCTGTGTCTCAGAGTGAGGATGTGTGGGTTAGGATTGAGGACTGTCCGATAAACAATCCCAGATCTGGAAAATCACCCACAGGTAACACTCCCCCTGTCATTGACAGTGTTCCAGCTAGAAAACCCACTTCTGACCGGGACATAAGCGAAACTCATCTGAAACAATCGACGGCAAGCGAGATTGTCACCGCTCGCAGGCTTGGCTCAGAGACGAATTTAAACTTGTTTCGGAGCAGCGAGAGTCTCGATAAGAAAGGGGCGGACCTCAAACTTGCTCAAAGTACCCCTTGCATAGTCCCAGACGCGCATGAACTACCTGTCGCTGAGCGCACCCCTTTCAGCTCCACCAATTCTAGCAAACACAGTTCACCCAGCGGTGCTGTGGCAGCTAGGGTCAGCCCTTTCAACTACACCCCTAGCCCCAGAAAGAGCAGTGCTGACGGAATCACGCCACGGCCATCACAGATACCCACGCCCGTCACCGCCGCTGCGAAAAAGAAAGACTCTAAAGGGGAAAGTTCTGGAGAAAGTGGGTCTTACATCGTAACCTCCGTTTGAGTCAAATGAGACCAGACTTGGGTAAACCCAGGATTTAGTCAAATGTCTTGAATATAAGATACTCCTTGACCTATGTTGTATAGAACTGAAAAATAAATTATAGGTTCATCCTAACTTTTGGTGGTAAACAGAAATATGTAAATAGTAGCTAATCACTAGAGGGTTATGTAGGTGAAGCTTATTGGAGGGGCACTGTTTCTTTGCTGGTAGAAATGTGGCTGGGACACTTGGTTATCAGAGAGGGAGACCTGTGAAGGAAAATGTATGTGAATTTGTACTGTACAGATTTTAATTATGTATGTATTTAATTTAATCTTCTGTCAAGATCATGTATCTTTCCTGACTTGGCAAAGCTAATCACTTAAAGATGCATATTTGGGATGTTTAAACACTTAAAGATGGATTTGATATTACTTAATCTTTTGTTTTTTTAATGAACATTCATTAGGTCCTAAAAGGTTTTTCATTTTTACTACTGCAAATGTATTATAAACCCTCCCTTGCATGTACTGACCCTGTTTCCAGAAGTAAAGATGAACATTTCCGTGGTCACATGATGTGTTGGTAGCTGTAGTGTAAAGTTTTACACTATTTTACGTGTTCTGAAAGTAAGGAATTAACCTCAACCTTCACAAACGTTTTGGATGAGAATATTTACATTGGAAATAGATTATATAAGAGAGTAGATAGATACATTGCTCTGCTGTCGTTTCTTGGTGAGTCGGTTGCTTTTTATGAGGCTGTCTCTGAAGGACTGAATGAACACTTCTAAAGATTAAATTATTACTGTAGGGGTTTGGTGTTTATATGGTTCTTAAAGCTCCGTTTAATTTCCCCAGTAATCACTGTAATTGATAAAGCACATAATCAGAGGATGTATTATTCTGCCAAAAAATATGACACTGTGGGAATGACTGTTTTTCTTTTTTTTATGCAATAAAGTAAATGGTTGGATATTCAAGGCAAAAAAGGCAATTTACATCATGTAATTCAACATAATAAACGTTAACATTTTTGGTGCAAAATCATATGGTGTTTCGTCTGTCTGTTTGTGTAACAACAGTATTCTTTTTTGTTGGTAATCAAGGTCTTATGTGGAAGAGTTTTTGGCCGAGGTGCTTTGCTGAAGAAATGTCTGAAGGGAAAAACATGACGATCTGAAAGTCTGGCAAGGATTTGTCTGAACAGATCAACTCCAGTCCAACGGCACTTAACATCAAATATATGCAAGAAAATGGGAAGGACAATTGTATGTTTGTACCTTATTGTAACGTTCTGTTAAAGGTCATCATACGAGCCAGCGAGAGGATTGCTGGCTTGGCTAAGAAAGAGTCAGCAATTGCTGTTTTTAATGCAGAAAAGGCCTGAGACATGACGTGAGAGAAAGAATTGTTCATTGAACTGCACAAGTTTGTAAGAGCACAAATGTTTCTCACCCTGGAAAGTGAGTGTTTAGGGAGAACGAAGAATTCAGTTATGACCTTACCATCCTCAATCTTAGCAAGCTTAAGGTCTTTCAATTCAAAAGATATCAATGTGCAGATGTGTTATACAAAGTCCATTCAGCAGTCACAAGAAATGTAGGAGTTCGGGATCATGAGAACGTGAAGATACCAATCACGGCTTTGTAGAAAGGAAATGCAAAGAAGCAATGAAGTAAAACTGAAATTAAACAATAACGTTATTGCCACATTATTGACCAGTGCCTTATTTGATGTGGCTAGAAAGATGAGACAAAGAGGGATATAGATGCATTTTAATCCAATTCTAAAGTATCAAAGTTACTAGGGGAAGAAAGTGGGAGATGCACACGAGAGGAAACTGATGATAAGGTTCAGGTTTGTACACCGTGCACTAGAAGCAGAAGGTGGCGTTGCTGCACCATTAAGCTAGATCCCAACCGCCGTAAAACACGAAGAAGAAGCTTCCGGTGTATGGAGCCAATCATTGAAATACTGGTCAGCAGAGTAAAACCAGCCCATCCATTCGGTTGTGTTTACACATGCAGCTATCCGGTTAGCAAGCTAGGCTTAGCATAACATCTTAAATAAGTGTAAAAAATGGCTCCTCTGTCTGACAATCCGGCAGATAAAGACAGGTAAGTACGTGCGAAATCATGTGACAGCCTCGAAACCGCTCTGGTTGTACTCTACTATTAGCAAGGTTTGTACTACTGACCAACCGTAGGCAGTGGTAGCACTAGCATATCCACCAGCTCGAAGTAGTAATAGACTAACTGTAGGTATATTTACACTATCATCATCGCTGCTAACAGTTTACACAACACGCAAAAGGTGGGAATGTGTATAGAACACTAACACGAATGATATATTGGTAGCTAGTAACTATGTCTGTTGCAATCCTTGGAAAATAAAGGGTAAATTATATTTCCTTATAAGAAACATCTAGCCAGCTAATCTAGTATCTCTGGTCATTCAATTAGTGCATCGTACATATTAAGTAGCTAGCTAACCAACACACACATCCACACGAAACCATTTGAATTGAACGCTAACCCTAGGCTGTAACATTTAAACTATAGGTTGACGTTGGTAGACTAGTTGGCAGCTATGTAAATTATATTGATGTGTCTTTCAGGTACATCTGCATATATCCTGCGTATGTCAATAGTAAGAAAACCCTTGCCGAGGGAAGGCGAATACCATCCGAAAAGGTAATTGCGTGAACATGATCTACTGCTAACAACTACCTCGCTAAGTGCTTTTCTAGCATTTATTCAATTGACCGTAGAATACTGCCCACTCCCCAGCAGAGTCCTACACGTTCACATCCATGACTGCAGTATGGCACGACCCCTTGACAGAGTGGTCTTTACAGAGTTAAACGTTTCTTTAGCTCACTCCATCTCTATTTTTCCTTTTGTCTCCAACAAGGCTGTGGAGAACCCTACCTGTGTTGAGATTCGAGACGTCCTCACTGCTGCAGGGGCAAATATCCTCGTTGAGGTGATGGTGGTTTTTTTGGTCAACTCGGACGCCTCGTTCACCCTCCTCGTACGGTGAAAATTAACACAGTTATGACTCTTCTTAAAACACAGAACAGCATGTATTCTCGAGAGTGGAACCGAGATGTGACGTTCAGAGGACGCGTGCGGGTCCAGCTCAAACAGGAGGATGGAACGCTCTGCTCGGATAAATTCGCAACGAGTGAGTTTTAGTTTTATTTATGATTGATTTAAAGGCACATTTCGCTGCACGCTTGTTTTGCACTAGTATCGTTCGGTGCTACTGGTGATTTGGAGACGACCGTTTAGTAGCTAGCGTCTCGGGTCTTAGCCTTTCCTATCTTCTCTCCAGGGAAAGACGTGATGCTCTACGTGGCTGAGATGATACCCAAGTTGAAGACCAGGAGCCAGAAGAGTGGAGGGGCGGACTCCGGCTCCCTGCAGGGGGAGACGGGAAAGAAAAGCAAGAAAAAAAGGAAGTGAACCACGACCGAACGACGGCAAGAAGCTGGCCAGGAAAAAGTTCGTGGGAGAGGGAGGGTAGCGAGCTGTGAGGAGCGTTTTGAAAGAACTCTACGTGTATTTTCAGAACGTTTGCAGTATTCTAAGTGTTCTTTGGACTCATTTGCTTGATGACTGCCTTATGCTGGCTCACACAAATAGGCAGTGGGAAACTGCTTCAAGATCTCACTTACTCTGAAGACTAAGTCTGTAGTATTTCCTTTTTTGAATCGGTCTCAAAGTGACTTGTGGGTCATTTTTAATAGTTTTTTTTCCCAGTTTTTGTTCCCAATCCCCACCTTAGTTTGGCTATTTATGCTTTTAAATGAATAAATTCTTTGATTTACCAAGGTAATGGTGTCTGTCCTCACTATGAACAAGTGTGTACCATGTTGTAATAACTTGATCATCTAAGCTCAAGAATAATGGGGCCAAGTGTTATACAGCAAAATCACTGATGACCACATAGTCAGAGTGGCTTGTATAGAAGATTATGAAACTAACAAAACAGTGGTATTTTATAGAATGATTCATGAATGTTGGAAATGACTCCCACACAACGATAAAAGAATAGGCTCATAAATGGAAATTCGATGGTGAATATTTGACCACAGGAGGGAGCTGGAGGTCTGTAAATGCAATCCTGAGTGGACTCAACCCAGTTGTCTATATTTTGTACTTTGTACAACATCTTTGCAAAAAAGTTGTCGAATGACTATAAGAACATTGTCCTAAAGTATGTATTTGACATATTACGTGAATCTAGTTTTTCATTCAATCATTTTCTACCGATTGTCCCCATTAGAGATCACGGTGCCGCTCGTTTCCGTTAAGGGTCATGGGTTACTGGAACCTATCTCAATGACTGGGGCCAGCTAGTTACAGGGTTGAATCGAGGAATCAAGTTTTTAACCTACTGTAGTTCATGTTGTCACCCAAGACCCCTAACAGGAACAAGCTCCACTGCATCCCTGCCAGAGATCAGCAGTAGAAAATGAATGAATGAATGTAATCAAATTAATTAATATTTCCCTAGATACAGTAGCAATCTCTTCTCAGACAAAAAAACAGTAGAAATTGCAAGTAGAGGGCATTTTACTGAATCTTCACACAAATTTCATATGCAGTTCAGAACACTAGTCAATCAAACAAGCTCATCGATCACATCTGATTCACTTGGTTGCTCCCACTACAGGTCCATAGAATCACGATACGGAGTGATGAGGGACGTTCTCTTAAGCCCTCGGTCGGCAAAGGAGAAAGAATGTCAGTGTGATCTAGTTGGGGAGCTTCAGAGGCAGCTGGACTTGCTTGGCCCTTCTGCCGCGCTCCTCGTAGAAGCTCTGCTGGTGTTGGTTCTGGAACTTGAGCCTCCTCAGCCATTCTTCCCGCAGCCTGGGGGACGACACAGCGATGAAGATCTTTGTTTACGCGACAAGCTGAGATCACAGGCGCGAGCGGATCAGAACGCAGTTAGTCATCTGCCTTCGAAAACACCTTCGCTGAACTTCAAAGGCAAACAATGTTCTTTCCCACCCACAAACACCCTGAAACTGTCCAGAGTTGGTGCGCTACTTCTCAGCATCGAGGCGGTGTGGCTTTCATGTTTACTGCTTGTGTTTTGGGGCAGACAGAACACATTGATTTACTCATTAACATACGGGCAGCTCCGCCTGCCTTTCTGCCACTCAAACCTAAACTAGAACCCTGACACATGAGCCTGCTCTCACCTACACAATGTCAATCAGACAAAGAATGCTAATTAGCATCTGTGGCATTCTGGGGCCTCCGGCAGACCAAATGTCAAGCCGCATCACACAATCATCTCTAAAATAATAGCCATCCTGTCTTAGCTCTCCCATACAGCACCGGTCCAAAGTCAACACCGAGGAAAGCTGGCGGATAAGACGCACCGTGTCGCCTCACCACCTGGCCCAATCCTCCCTCATCCCCTCATCCAGAAGCCCTAGTCTTTCCAGACTATTTTGTAACAGAGAGGATTTGGGGCTTTCGAATATACACATATTAATTCAATGAGGATGAGGCTTTGAAGCCGATTGGGTTATTACGTGTGTGAATGATCTGTATATTAATTATAGGCATGCAGGCTAGGCAGCTCAGTGAAGCTCTTCCAGCTGTTCCAAAGGCAACACACACTGGCATTGATTAGTCAGAGGACCAAAGAGGAAGGATTAAGGGAGCATTTGTATCACTGTACGTGTTAATCCCCATTGACCTTACAGCAGAGCCCAGGGTTGGCAGACGGAAGCCTGGCCAAGAAAGTCGGAATCTTGGGGCCAATCGGAGGCCTGGAGGTACCAAATCAGTTTAATAGGTTCCGATGTACTGATGTATTATGCTAGTCAGCCAGCCCGCCTGTCTACCTGCCTGCAAGCCTGTCTGTACGTTGTTATTGAAGATCTTGTACTCGCCCACCATCGATTAAAACTCATTTGCTTGTCAATTATACTTCAAGAGTGGAAAGGCGGTTGTCTTGGTTACCGAGGTTTAGGTTCAATGGAGCGTGCCAAAAAGAACAGATGCTCATTGTTATGATATTGTTGCAGATGCCACAACTCAGCAAAATTCTCCTCAAGGTGTGGAAAATCGTACCCTAAAAGACCCTAGGCATTGACAAAGTATCTGTGAAAATAATGTCCATTGCTCAAGCTTGGCATTTATGGTGCAAATGAGATCCTATAGAGAGTTGGGGGTCGAATGTCCAATTTCTCAATCGAACGTCCTTTGGAAATGGCTTTCTCCTTCTGTGCACGCCTGCCAATGAGCCCATCTGACCTATAGTCATTTGTCAAAGTGGTCTCTTATGGCAGTGTGTGAGACAGGATTTCATTGGTAATTACCTTCTATCGTCTGCTCTGATCTTACGTATTTTTTCCCAGGGTTAAAAATCCTCTTCTTCACACACTTGTTCCCCATCGATGTCAGCTATGAAGGATGCCAAGGTGTCAGTCCTGACAGAGGTACTCACTTTGATAAAGCACTCGTCTTCATTCTGGATTCCTCATTCCCCGTCAACTGGCTGTGGCTTTCGATTTTCTGCTCCCAGAACTTCTTCAGCTTATATTTATCATGGATCCGAGCCAAATTCATTCTCTGAAACAAGGAGGGAGGTCAGTTGGGGAGACGATTTGCTACTGCATGGTATTGGAAGAAGCTTTAGTTTCAAGATGACACCTGTAGGCATTTTCCAGCAAAATAATATAAGTTCAGACAGTACACTCACACTCCTGTGAAAATGGATGAGGAGACCTAGGTGGGAATCATTACCTTCAGCCTTATATTGTACATCTCATCATTGTTTAATTATGTTTGTGAGTCTCAGAATTCTGTGCCTGGCTTCCAGACACAGAGAGAACAGTCCGATGCATATTCAGTAAATACTTCATGAACTGCTGTGCCGCATTCTCATCTGTGGGCATTGAGAGGCACCTGAGATGGAACACATTTCACACTCCGTAAACACAGAGAAAGGGAGACTTACTGTTGAGGTTGAATCAGTGTCCTCTCCTCTGGGTGATGAGGAGCCGGTGACTCCTGCGCTATCAGTCTGTGCCAGTCGTCCAGAGGTGAACGTCCCACCCACAGGAGCACGCTGGTGGCTTCTAGGATGGCCGCTCGATCCTTTCTTCTCTTTCCTCCTCTCCGCTCCCTCCCTCCCTCCTTTCATCCTCTTCTCTATCCTATCTCACAGCTGTGGGGTTCTGAAACAATGACAGTCTTCGTGTTCGGCTCTGCCCTCCGGCGTTGAGAGCCAAAGGGTTTCATTGAAAAAAGGGGCCGGGATGGATTGAACTTACACGGCCCGCGCGGATTAATATGTATTTTAGGAGACCCCGGAATCTTCTGTTCACGGGGCCCAACATTCCCAGAGCTGCCAGGTTGACAGATCACAGGAAGGAAACGGCACCAGTTCCATCCAGTCGTGGTTAGGCTGACACATCTCCTCCACACGTCACCCCACATGTCTCACACGCACACACCACCCGTGGGGTCCACCTAATGACACGGGGCTTAGTGCCATACCAGGTCAGTGCCGTGGGGGCTGCAGGTTCTTAACCGAGGCTTAGGCGGCTCCCAGGCCCCACAGGGGCCCCTGCGAACGCCCTGAGGATGGCGCGAGCACCTCACCAGACAGCCAGATAGCTCCCCTTGGATGGAATGGCGTAGTTGCTTTCCTCTTGGTTGGGTTCAGTGCTTGCTTGCTCTCTTCACTGTTAAACTGCACAGGTTGACTCCCTGGAGGATGACGTTTCTTGTCCTTTTAATGTCACGGTGGGGTTCAGTTAGACCAGGAGCATTTGAGCACATCTAAACTTTGCGCTAATGTCAATACAGTTTGCTGTCATGGTAGAACACAGGTCAGATCACCGGTCTATATTTATATGTGGCACTTATCAAATCCTTATTTTATTGTCACTAAGTTGGAGGTGTCTCACCCTTAATACCTGTGATTCTGTGTGTTGTAAATGTAACAAGAACGTGTTAACACAGCAACACCTAGAACATGCTATCCAGGCTATCTTTACATTGGGTAGATTAACGCCATTGTCTTTTAATATAACATCCCTCCAGCCAACCAGACAGCGAGGCCATAGATCTTCTCTACTAAGCTACTGCTGGGCTGTGACATTAACTGAACAACACAAGGTGTTAAAGTTGGGTTTGTATCACCTCAGGGTGGGAATCTCTCTTTTCATCTGTTTGGGTTAACTAGGAGTGACATATGAGACCCATACACAGGGAAGTCATCTGGAAGGCACGACAAAACTGTGGTTTGATGTAAGGGTATTTGGCTAGTCAGCTGCCCACATGGATTTGGCCCAAAGTCAATGGGGTGTGAGACACTGCTGTTTCAGAGAGGCTGTCTGATGCTGGTTGTGTGTGTGTGTGTGTGTGTGTGTGTGTACATGAGAGGGCAGGAGCATGTGAGTGTGCGTGGTGTGTGTGTGACTGAGAGAGTATGTGAGTGCGAGTGTGCGTGGGTGTGGTGTGTGTGTGTGACTGAGAGAGAGCGAGTGTGTGTGGTGTGTGTGTGTGTGTGTGTGTGTGACTGAGAGAGCGTGAGCGTGTGGGTGTGGTGTGTGTGTGTGTGTGCTTGAGAGAGAGCGAGCATGTGAGTGTGGGTGTGGTGCGTGACTGAGAGAGAGCGAGCGTGCGAGCGTGCGCGTTTGTGTGACTGAGAGAGAGCGAGCGTGCGAGTGTGGTGTGTGCGTGTGCTTGAGAGAGAGAGAGCGAGCATGTGAGTGTGGGTGTGGTGTGTGACTGAGAGAGAGCAAGCGTGCGTGCGTGTGCATTTGTGTGACTGAGAGAGAGCGAGCGTGCGAGTGTGGTGTGTGCGTGTGTGTGACTGAGAGAGAGCGAGCGTGCGAGTGTGGTGTGTGCGTGTGTGTGACTGAGAGAGAGCGAGCGTGTGGGTGTGGTGTGCGCGTCCACTACTGGGAGAGTGTGTGCTGTGTGAATGTGGTGTGGTGTGGTGTGCGTGTGTACGAGAGGGAGAGTGTGTGCTGTGTGAGTGGTGTTTTTTTTTTACACCTGCTCTATGAATTCTTATCATCATCACCAATCAATGTTAAGCTGGGCTGGTGTGGGCTGAGCGGGAGGACGTCCAGCCGAGCGAAAGCAAACATATCGAACACACAGCCAGATATACATCTTCTAACTTCTGAAACATTCCAGTCCGTCTAAGGTCAGAACTCCAACTGCCAGACCCATTTTAGAGTCTCCCCATGTCCACTTACACACTCTAGGCACAGTTTGAGGACATGAATTATCTACGACAAACCAACAGCCAGGAGCAGCATGGGTTATTAAAATGTCCCCTCCCTTATTTCAGAGGGGACATGCTGGATTGTTTGTCCCTAGATATCTGGGTACAGGCCCATAGCCAGCTCTGATACCTCGTCATAAGCCTCACGTACTGCTCCCCTGCAGCAGCCGTAAAGTGGAGAGGCTGTTTAAGTGCAGCCTGATCACTGCAGGGCTGGTAAGTGCCTGGCAAGGACACTTCACTGACTTTACAGGCCTTGTGAGTTTCATTGCTGCCAAATAAAGCAGCTTTTGGCAATCAGGAAGGGCAGCGCGTGGGTGTTTGACCGCTGCTTGGTGCTTTCTCTGTCCATCGCTCATTCTCTAAGACTCTCTTTCCTTTTGTCTCCATCTTTCTCGAGGTCTGTCAGTCTTTGTCTCTCCGGGTCCCTTGCACCGCCTGTCTTTTTCTATCTCTCAGCCTCTCTCCCCACATCTCTGTCTCTCTCGCCTCATGGCTGTCTCTCCTCATCTCTGTCTCTCTCCCCTCATCTCTGTCTCTCTCCCCTCATCTCTGTCTCTCCTCATCTCTGTCTCTCTCCCCTCATCTCTGTCTCTCCTCATCTCTGTCTCTCTCCCCTCATCTCTGTCTCTCTCCCCTCATCTCTGTCTCTCTCCCTCCGAACCGCACATGTTCACAAGCGAACGATAGAAATATTTTACAGATTAACAAGCCTGCTTGCTAATAGGATGTCTCTAGACTTGACATATTGGCCTAGAGGGATTCTCAGTAGCTCCAGAATCGGAGAGAGGTTATGAGAAGTAAGTTGAAACAGCCAACACAGACTATGTATGGTACAGATTTGAAACAACACCCCGTCGTTTTTCATTGTTAGCGCTGTGTAAATACAATATATTGTGTTGCAAAATGTATGACATAACTTACTTTATTATACATGATACTGCTTTGGGTGGCTGTGGCTGTGGCTCCAGGGGTAGAGAGAGCCGTCTGTTAATATGGGTTGGCCGTTCGATACCAGACTCCTCCAGGCCATTAGATGAAGTGTCCTTAAGCAAGACTCTGAACCCAAGTTGCTCCCGAGGGAAAGGCTGGACTGTTTCATAGCGTCTAGAAAAGCGCTATATAAATGCAGTCTCTTTACCATGTATTCCCAACCACACACACACATTCTCTCCGTGTCTCCCTTGAATCGTCTGCCTCTCTCTCTTAACCCATCTCTCCACACTGCGAACGAGCCACCAGTCATGTAATACGGGCTTGGAGCACCTCAGTGCAGAGAAAATAAAAGGTGACTTCATGGAAATTCCCAGAGTACGTTGAGAGAATAGATTTATTGGAAGCTTGGCATTTATTTCAGGCTGATCATCAGAGGTGTGGAGGTCGTCATCCATGTCGCTCTCACCGACTGCTACTGTTCAACAACCAGGCGGTCAAAGCTTTGGGAAACGAGAGCAGGTTTGCATTGGTTTCTGGCTGGTACTCACTCTAACCACAGACGAACAGACAGACAGGCAGGTAGGTAAACGGCCAGACAGACAGGCAGGTAGGTAAACGCTCAGACAGACAGGCAAGTGGGCTGGAAAAAAAGAATTTTGGCGGTGGCAAGAAAAAGAATGCTTGGCCTTTCAAACGTATATATTTGGATTCTTACTCAGCTGAGACGTTACTTTGGAGGGTAAAGGTGTCCAATATTTGTATTGCCTCCTCTGGTGATGACCAAAGACTGACAGTGCCCTTCTCAGCGTTATAGGAATGTTCGGTCTCTCTCCACATGGGGGCAATGTTGAGCTGAGGACTGTTTCATTACCACCTTACACTCAGTGTTTTGTGACTGTGCTTCCTCTCAGCCAAAATTGTGCTTAATTACATGATCTCGTTATCGTTTGCAGCACTGCATGTTGCAGTCAGATGGCGTTCCGTGTCAGTGGATAGCATCCTAGCTTCAGTCAGGTGAGGGCAATTGACGTCATCCCTCTCCTTCTCCGTTTCAACCTTATTTCCCTGGTTCCTTGTTGTTCCTCGCACCGAGGCAAGCACAGTTTAGCCACGAGAACACGTTTCATCCTCCGCACGACATTCCTTAGCTGTCATTTCAGCTAGCGCCTGTGGTGACAGTGCAGCGCTTTGAAGTACTAGGAAGTTATTCCACTATAAAGACCTGCCAGTCTCTCCCCCTGTCTAAGAACACTTCAAAACCCAAACAGCAGACAGCCCAGCTCTCACATCTGAGTGAAGCCAAAAGTGCGCAGTGAGAAAGGAGGAAAATAGGTTAGTAGTGCTCATGTTACTGACACAGTCATCATTTAATGTACCTAATAATAGTCCGCCTGACAGCGTTCACATCAAGCGTTGGTGCTTTCCTAATACAAAGTTCTCTCGGAGCAAATGGACACAAACACTATCCTCAGAACTGTCAGATCACATTTATAAACAGGAAATTGGTACATATTGCACATCAGAGGATTTTCGCAGCGGTATCCAGTCCGCTCCAGTTTGAACCGTCTCTGTGTTGTTTGGGATCTTCCTCTAGATGGCAGTATTCTGTATTCAACTGTTTTTGGACAATATGCACAAAAAAAGGAGGATTTCAAATTTCACCCAAACGTTTGCAATACATCACACAGACACCTTAAGACTCGCTCTGCACTCTCTTTTGTCAGGAACATAAACGATCATGGCCATTTTTAGACAAACTTTCCCAGTGATAAAGTACTTAGCTCTGGACAATGTGTATTTTTACATCACTTTTGGAAAGACTGACTTTCCTGCAGAATCATTTATCTCCGATATGTTGTTGCTGCTTTGAGTGTGTGAGTGAGGGAACTGTCGCTTACAGGGTGACAAATAGCTGAATCCTAACAAATTACTGTCAGCGTGTGATAAATGCTCGATCCGAAACCTATCGTTTGAAATATTCTTCTAATCAGATTTGGAGTTTGCAAAAGTAAATGGTATACAGAACATATCTAGAAGTCTTTGTCTCCTGTTTCTAAGTTCAGAGCCAGGATCAGATGATAGACTATGGATGCCACCTGGCTACGAAACCCAACATGGCCTTTGGCCTTCATCCACACAACTACCTCCCACAATGACCTTACATACACATGCTGTCCCATCTAGCATCTGTAACCACGTTTTTGTCATTGCACTGGATGTAAGTGACGTTAAGTTCAGAAAAATTATTCTGCAGTATTCTGTGTATAATTACCATGCCTGTTGGCTGAGAAGCGGTGTTTAATAATGGTGCTGGGGAAAAAACCCAGACTGTTCTTTGGTTCTGACCTAAAACACTGTAGAACGATGCGCATCCGAACATCGATCTACTGTTTTATAAAGGCACTAGCTGTACCAAGTCGATACGGATGAAACCGCTTGCCAGAGAAGGAAATGTAAATGTGACATCTAGCTCTTTTTACAACCATAAGAGGTGTGTAATGTGTTGCCAATGTCTTGAAACTCACAACAACTCCTCCGCTCCCATGGACTTTAATGGAGTTTAAGAATTCCACCCTGATATGTAATTTCCTTTTTTAACAGCCGTGAAGGATGGGGGCTGAGATGCAGGTTAAGGAGGAGAAGAAGGGGGAAGCTAAGGGATGTGAGTTGGTGGATCCATTAGACAGTAAACACAGTGAAGTATTGGGCATAGTGATTTGCTGTTTGTTTAAGGTGTGTTCGAGTGCGGGTGTGCTTCTGAGTGTGTCTAGGAGAGTTTTAGAAGCTCTGACCCATTGGGCTTTGAGAGTGTATTATTGACGACTGAACCATATTGATTTACAGGTGGCCAGGGAGAGTGCGTGCCTGTGTGTTTGTGTGTGCGTGCGCACGCGCGCACATGCGTGTGTTTGTGCGTCAGTGATTCTGACGGCTGTGTAACTTAGTGGTATCTGAAGTGGAGATGAATGTCTGATTCAGGGGAGGAGTAGGGGGACTTAGACAAAAAGATGTCCTTTTTTTTTAAAGAACAGGCTTTGTGTAAGGTTTGTTTTTCCTTTTCTGGAAGTCAGAAGTTTATCCAAGGTTTTACACGATGTAAGCTCTATTCTCTCCTGACGGAACAGGAGGATAGAGGCTTCTGAGTGCTTTCAGCTGAACTATTTGTCCAGACAGAATAGTAAATAAACCGTTTTTTCCCCGTGTTCCTTGCAAATTTGGAGCTGTTTGAATCGCTTGTCGATGCTCACATTAGGAAAGGGGACCTTTTGACCTCAGCATCATCCGGAGATTTCTCTTTTTTGGATTATTCTTCGTTCTCGGAAGTGACCAATCAAACTGGTTGAGCGTCTTAGGGATGTGATCATAGTATTTCATCTTCAATGCTAAACTGTGAGCCAAACTTATCCTAGCGTTGATCATCAAATTTGACTCTTAAGCTGTCTTTGTGGTGGCGGGAATGCAAGTGTCCAGGAAATAATGTAGCTAGGAATCTGTATCTGGGCCGGAAGGTAATACTGCATCGGCACCGGTATGAATTATCCACTAATATGTGACTTCAATGACCAGAAGCAAATCGAAGTAGCTTCCCAGTGGGGTAATAAGCAGAGAGAGAGAGGAAGAGCAAGAGAGAGAGACCGGGTAAGAAAGAGAGACAGTGTGAGAATGTGCGTGTGATTCTAAATAAACGGTAAATGTACTGCATTCGTATAGCGTTTCTCTAAGCGAGAAATAGAGAGAGAGAGAGAGAGAGAGAGATGAGAGAGAGAGAGAGAGAGAGAGAGAGAGCGAGCAAAAGACAGATAAGAGAGTTGGAGATAGAGGGAGAGACAGTGGCAGAGACAGGGGGAGAGACAGAGAGAGACAGTGGCAGAGACAGATACAGTGGTGGAGACAGAAGGAGAGACAGTGGTAGAGACAGAAGGAGAGACAGAGGGAGAGACAGAGGGAGAGACAGAGGCAGAGACAGAGGAAGAGACAGAGGGAGAGAGAGGGAGACAGTGGGAGAGACAGAGGGAGAGACAGAGGGAGAGACAGTGGCAAAGGGAGAGGGAGAGAGAAGGAGAGACAGTGGGAGAGACAGAGGCAGAGAAAAAGGTAAAGACAGAGGGAGAGACAGAGGGAGAGACGGTGGTTCCAGCTCTCTTCATGACTGTCTAATCCCACAGACGGCTGATCATCCAGAGACGATGTGGTTCTGATTATTCACCTTTGCTACAGCTGCTTCAAACCCTCCAACCTGGCTGCCATGCTCTGACAAAACTGCTCGTGAGAAATCAACCGACCTCAATTTCTTCCCTCACGCCCTCTTTTTTCCCTCCCTCCTTCCTGTCCTCTCTTTTACTTTTTGGCCTCTCGCCCTTTTGCTTGTGTTCCTGCCGCCTACTCCTAGGCTCTGCTCCATTTTACTCTCCCTTTTTCAGTTCCCTCCTCGACGTCTCTCCTTTCCTCCTCAGTTATCTCCCTCCCCCCTCCCACCCTCCCCTCTCACCCATAATGACTCCGGGTCACAGACAGGTACAGCCCCCCTCTTAAAGAATAGAAATGTTTGGTGTCTGCTGAGAGTGCACTGTGGGAAGAGGGGCAGGTGGGTCTTATAATTACTGTTGCCTTTTCCAGCACACTGTGTGTCAAAGTAATTTCAGCAAAGGCATGTTTGTGCTGTGTTTTTTCATTTCACCATGGAACCTTTTTTCTCTTAGCATCTGACCTGGTTCAGCGACACAGGGATGCCACAAACCCGTCAACATCTCCAAAAGTTCCCTCTTTGAAATAAATGAATTCAGGTCCAATTCTGTTTTTGTTACCATTTCCAAATGTGATGTCTGCTGTGGCGGCTTCGGGCAGCAGTGAGAGAAACGGGTGAAATAAATTACGTTTCCTGTGCTTTGTGTAAACAGACAAATAATTGGAGTCCATATCTTTATGTCTTTTATCATACATGACTTGGGAGCACAACAAGGCACTGGTAATTAGCTCTGTATCATTGCAATACATTTACCCCGAGATAAAACAACTGCAACCTACCCTTGCTGCACACATGGTGGGCGCAGCACTACAGACAACACTCCTCATTAAGTCTGACAGTACATGAATCATATCAAATATATTCATCAGCTTCCTTATTGGGCAAGAGGGAATTCAAAAAACGAAAGCAACCACATGAAAGAGCGTCCATGAAAACTAAAGGGATGAAAGGTGTGAAGTGAGGAGGTGAGCGGTGAAGAGAATAAGAGCTCCATCCTGGGGAGGTTTGGATCACTGTGGGATACCTGGACAGGGATGTGACACGCAGGGGACAGGAAGGGGCACGCTGTACCGTGCGCTGCACAGCCGTCGTGCCTCTCCGTGCGCACAGCCCGGTTGGAGGTTTGGCGATGGGGCTGATGAGCTACACCCCCCTCCCCCCCACCCCCTCCCACCAGCCATCCCTGGATGGTCTGCTCTGGATGCCCTGCTGGCAGCTGGAGACGAACCAGATGGCCTTGGGGGAGGGCAGAGGAGGAGGGGGGGCAACTGTGAGCAGTGCAGTGGTATCTGCTCGCCTAAGACCAGCGGAGGGGGGCCAGAGAGATAACACAATCACCTTCAGATACCAGAGAGCACAGGAAGAGAAGAGGGAAGAGGGGCATCATAAACAGGCCACAGTACAGTACCGGTATCATTTAGTCCGCCCTCCTATCACTGTCTTCCTCTGCAACCTTTTAAGAATGCCATCCCTTCCCCCTCTGCTTGTTAAAGGTAAATACTTTCCCTGGCAGTGTGACGTATGTTGTTTTCTGTTGTGTGGGTGTAAGGCTGACAGCACTCGCCTGCTAGTCCCCCCTCACCCTTCCCTGAGAGGCTCCAGAAGCTTCACTGACGGGAACCCTATTCCCTCCGCTGTCCGAACCCCCCCGGAATCCCCCCCCCCCTCCCCAATGCGATCCAATGGCTGTTTACTAAGCACGACCTCTGTTTACCACCACTAAACAGAAACCTTTACCACTTTCACACAGGGGACACGCTGATCCTGGAAGTGGAGAGAGGGAGAGAGAAAGAGAGATGGACCCCGGAATGAACGATTAATGAAAACTTCTTGGATTGAGGACTGGTGATCATTTTAGAACAATCATTAATTGATCTGTGTAGGGGTGAGGTAATTCACAGGAAAAGCAACACAAAGTTAAAGAAAGCATGAGAAAGGCCATTAAGCTCCAAAGTCTGTTTTGTTCACAATATGAAAACATGGCTTTCCTGAAAGAGCAAAGAGGCTTTGCCAACACAGCAATCAAAAGTACATTAATATTTCAAATGGATGCATTAGGGCTGAATGTGTCATATATCCCTTCAAGCACGGCAAAAACAAACGTAATGCATGTTTGCAAGAAAGTTGGGTGAGATTAGTTAGATATTTACCCAAAGTAACTTTCAATCTATATATGCGTTCACGTATCAAATATTTGACAGGCAAAAATATGCTTCGACTTGACATTTAAGAGTAGCTAAATTCAGACTAAAATTGCAAAGAAATTAGACTTCAGGCACGGAGTTCTCTCTCTGACTGAGTGCTTGCACTTAGAAAGGTGATGGAGAGGCATCCTTCTTGCTCTTATCAAGTCTAGATAGGACTGTCTCTTTTACTTTAAATAACTCCACCTACTCTAGGCCAAGACAGCTGGTGAGATAGCAAGACCAAAATGCATGAAGGAAATAAGACAATACCATCTTTTTTGTTGATTAACCGAAATAAATGTTTATCTTTGCTTTTTCTCTTTGATTTTTCAATCCCCGATAATCCATGGATTACACAATTAAGTCTAGTCACACTTCTTTTAAAAGGCTCTTTTTCTGCGCGTGACTTCACTACTGTCATAAATACCATGCTATTGCGTTTAAAGCGTTGCTGAAAATCACGAACCGTATACCATATCCCCAATACTCATGTCTACACAACTTAATTCAACAAGTGCTTACAAGTTATCAAACTGTTCCCCTAACCACACCCTATCTTCCAAGCTGACGCAGTAGGAGACAGGCTACACCCCATGACTGCATCTCTATAGAATGCTAGGGATTTCCTGCAAGTAATCCTGTGCATCCTCAAGCTCATTAATTCTCATGCTCTCTCTCTTTCTTTCTCGCTCTCTCTCACACAAACTCACACAGACGCACACCATCTGTAAGCTGCTCAAACATCATGATTGTGTATGGGGGTCATTGACTCAGTGCTAGCGGGGTGCAGGAGATAGAGCTGAAGAAGACTTTATCTCAGCCAAAGGCTGCCTGGATTAAAGACTTGTTATGAGCCATGGGGGTCCACCACAAAACTACACTGCTGGAATTTCACCATTAGTCCTTTTTTGTTGAAATTAGCTGCGACTCCATTGTCTAACCACGACTTGATCCATAGTAAAGAGCGGATATTGATGAGAATAGTGTAGTGGTCAACAAAAAGTGTTATCCTGTTAAAGGGTGGAGACGTGACACAGGGGGTCCAGCTATGAAGCTTTTGCTTAGACAGATAACCTGGCTTTGGGAGCTGAGAGTGGAGACAGGAGCAGCTCAATAAATCACTGTGGTGTATAGAGGGATTAGGTTGGGGCAGTTAGGTAGCTAGCACCTCTTTACCACAACAACTCTATCAGACTGAGTTTGAGGATTTACCCTGACTGGCTACACTCCAATGTCAATTGTTCTTAATCTTCCATTTACGTCTTTCCAAAAAAAATAAAAACAAATCTTTCCCTGCCACTACAAATTAATGAATACTCTTTTTGCTTTTTAAAATACAATCACCTTGCACAAGAGGCATTTTAGAAAATATCCCATCCACAGAATCTCTCCGATGACTCAAATTCGGGAATAAGGTTTCAAAAGAGGACGAATACACATATATACCCCATCTCAATACACTTCCATTGAGTAGGATGTGTGTGAGCATGTGTTGAGGGGGGCAGGGACAGGGGGCATCACCTGGTGGTTTTGGGTTCCCCTAGGAGTGTCAGACCCAGCAGCCTGCAGAATACTCTGGTGACACACATGGAAAGACGCACTCTAAGGTAGCTCATCCTGTCCGTCCAGACAAAGGCCTCTCGATCGCATCTGAGGGCTCTGTGCTGACACCTCTTAAGAGGCAAGAAGACAGGCCTCAGCCCGGACATGGAAAAGCGTTTTAGACACAATTAAAGTTTGATTAACATGAACGTCGACCTTAGATCCTTCCTGCCACATCTGACTTGAATGGGGTAATAACTTGTTTAACTTTTCACATCTAGAGGGGACATTAGTGTGGTGAAAATATTTTGTAAACGTCAGACATTAGCTACATAATTGGTCTGTTTATTCATATTAAAACATACATTTGGAAAGTTCAGCTGCATTCAATATCCAATTCAATCAAAGTACCGACCAGACAGGTTATTAGGCAAACCAATAAATCGACTTTTCAAAGAATAATTCAAGTTGTCCTATCTCACGCATGAGTACATGAGAAGTCAATATCAAATCAACGTGTCAATTTTAATGACAACCCATTCGATTCCTATCACATTCCCCACAAACATATCTAGCTGAGCATGACTAACACAACAAGCAGGAACGCCACCCACGGTGATCGATTGGCCGGTGTATACTTGTTTAACTTAGATAAGGGGAAATGGACGTGAGGGTCAACGATCACAAGTCACTCGTGCTTAATGAAACTCTCACTTTCACTGAAAGAGGCAGAAACAAGAGCCTGATCAGCAAATGCTAGTTATCCATCAGTTATCAATTTTGAAGGTTTTCTTCTACTATAAAAAAACAAACACGGGAAAGGTAGTATTACAATTTGTGCTTTCAAACAGATACTTCATTGCTGTTGCAAAAAAAACAAAAAAAGTCTACATAATATTGCATCGTCTAACCACTGTAGATTGACTAAAGCCTAGATAAATGTAGAACAAACATACTCATATTTTCCATAAAACATTATTATGTACAGCGTCTTTCAATTTAGACGGTTGCCTTTTATACAGCAGGATGTTCAGACTTCCACTGGAAGGAAAATTCATTTCAGCGTGGCAGACGTATTGCTGCCCTGAAACACCAGGAGTCGTTTCACAAGAGCTATTTGTGGCCGAATCCATGAATCCTCTCTAAGCTCACAAACAAACAAAAACTAAAAGTAGTGTGATGCACTGGAAGAACACGGCCTGCTGTATTCTGACGCCAGATGAGCGGCTCCACTGCACTTCCTGGGAGTTATCTGAAAATAGAGGGGAGGGAAAGAAACGTTGCGTAAGTACAGGAACCTGGAGTAGAGACATGCAAATCAGGGCTATTGGGCCGTTCGCACGTCCCGAAACCTGAAAACCCAGCCTCTGAATAATCTCTGGTAGGTCCCACCGGTGGAAGCAGCCTAGCACCCTCGGAGACCATTCTGAAAATTGACTTCACTGTGGGTCATTCTCAGCTGCATACTGGCTCTCAGGATACCTGACCCTAAATGCCCCCTTGAATAAATGGCAGATATGCCTCTTGTTTTAATTATCATCAACAAAGTGAAGTTTAACTGGTAAAAAAAAACTGTTAATACATACTATACCTATGTGGAAAGGATCGTGATCACAATAAACAGGTATGAAAAGTCTTTTGGGAAGTACAATTTAGATTCTAGTCGTTACTTAGCCCGAGAAAAAGCACTAAACTCAACTCTCTGCCACATACACATTCATTATGCTGAGATGAACGGACTTACCACAATCGTCATGGAAGACGTCGTGGAAACAGTGCAGGAGTCCATATCCACACCTGCAGTACGAGCAGCCCTTCTTCACCCAATCTCCTTGAGGAATCACGCCACAGGTCCTGCTCGTGACGACGGTGGGAGGAAAGTTAGCAAGGTAGGAAGCAACACCAACTATATGCTTAGTGTCATGCATTTATCGACGTTCTTGATTCATACCTGATTCTTTTGTCGTATTCACAACTCCGTCCGGTAAAGTATGGAGGACATGCGCAAAAGCTCCCCAAGATGCAGGTCCCACCGTTTTTACAACAGTCTCGACTTTGTTTGGAGCCTTTGGACAAAATAAAGTATTATTTCTGGTGACAAATGTCCTTCAAAAAGGTGTGAGAGAAAAGGTGTGAGAGAGAAAGGGGTTTCCATGTTTGTAAATCACGCATCTGATTGACACTGTCCAGAGCACTGGGCAACACGTTCACACGCATTCCTTCTGTCTAATGTATCAAGGGACAATAAAACCCAGAGGCTTGGCCGATGGCAGGTCGACAAGCAACAACGACAACAAAAACGCCATAACTTAATCAAATGCTCTAAAGTCAAGCCAACAGACATAACAAAATACACCCAAATCACCACATACTTCCTGTGAGGCCGACGAAGGGAAGAACGGATCCAGCATCCCGATGTTTAGCGTTTCCGTCTGGCGAGTTCCTCTCAGTGAATTGGTTCAGGTGTCCAGGGTGCTGAGCTTTCCCGGAGTCTTGCGTTCTGTTGCATTCAGGTCCATCACAAGCTAGGATGAAATATATTATTATTAATTCAGTTACACCACCTCGTCGGAGTCCAAACCAGGATTTTGTCAGAAAACCGTTGTTTAGCCTACCTGTAGCAACCGTGATGACCTGGAAGGTAACTACCGTAGACAGTAGAGTCCTAAAACACATTTAAAACAGGTTATACCCTTTAACGAACAGATCTTTTTTTATTTCTACGAAACCGGTGTTGTCGTGACTAAATATTATTTAACCGCATTGATCCCAATTTACCTGAAGAGTTGGATTGGACTCATGTTTCTCCTTTACGTGCACAATACCACCGTAGTACAACTCAGCAGCAACTTTAGACCTTATTTAAGGCTCTCCCGAACACTAAGTTAGTAGTACTTTTCCAACTCCACACGCCCAAAAGCTTGCCAGGTGATGCTCTCTGTCGCGCTCTAGCCTACCCACAATTCTGGCCATCCGACTTGAAGGCAAATGTCTCAACCCCTTTCTCAAAGACCAATTAGCACCTATTGCCCTGCCTTCTTCAGTCCCATACACAAACATGAGATCACACCCACCTCCGGAATCTGGAAATGCAAATTACCTAGCGGCCCTGGCTCTGTTGGTTAAGTCTAAAACTGTCAATGACGATGCTTTCATCCTATAAGCATTTAAATAACAGCAAGAGATTGCCACACCGATATAACCTCACGCCGTGGCCTTTTGTCAATACCACTTTATGTTTAGATTACCAAAGAATATTTCATAATACAAGTACGCTTAATACAATATACAAGTACAATCTGATACAATATAGATGACATCAATGAAAATCAGGCAGATTTAGTGTTGGACACAACAAACGGTAAGCATAGCAATAGAGGCAGAATAGCAATCAAACTTGTTAAAGCATGCAACACAACACAGACATATTTTTGCGGCCCTGATAGTTTCCCCAATCTGCTTCCAGCTGTACAAGGAGATCTCAGAGAGAAAGGAATGGGTAGTCAGTTCAACTGAGGCCATTTGCATGCACTAAGAGAGGGTAGGGACAGCTTAGATATCTGCATAGGCTGCCTGTATGCATATCAATGCGTCATACATTTCACAGACTAAGTCTCTTTGCCAGCTGCCTTACCATAACAGTGAATCAAGTTCTTGACTTCCTGGATGCTCCCCCTCCTCCCCCTCCCCCCTCCCCAGTGTCACGGTTTTCTAAGTGAGAAGTGACCTTACTACAGATTTGCAGGTACTGAGAGATGCCAGACATTGACTATGCTAGTTGTAACAGCAGGATCTAGATCACACAGTACAGTAGAGTCAATGCAACGGGCATCTGTGTTTAGACCTGGGACATGAAAAGCAATCAGTGTTATCAAGTACCAGTGTTTTCTTTACGGTCAGTGTGCACCACAGCGGTGGGTGAAACATTGGCCCTTCTACCTCATCAAATGTACACGAACAACAGCACGCGTATCTTATCTAAATGTTGCCGGGTGCAAGGCTTGCTATGGTCACGGACCTACAATCGTCAGACAATAACAGATGCATCACTGCTTCCTTCTCAGAAGAAAAGTTGCATGAACAAACGCAGATCCCCACGTATATTCTTTTTAAAACCTGCTTTGCGATGATACCGTGGAAGAGCAGATAATTGGTGTGTGGCTCGATGTAGAGGTCTGACAAATGCTCCCAAGACTAATGAACAGACAGACTTAGTTAAGGACGCTGCAGTCACCTGGATGTCTGTTCTCTCCTAAGGAACCGCCAGTTTTAATTAGACCGCATCTGCATGTTCCCGCTACGTGAGTGGTCTTTACTGAATCTGGGAGCAGGGGAGCTAGAATCCTGCTTTTACAGAAGAGATTTGTGTCTATTGCAAGATTTAATTTGCATTTCCTGTTTCTACATGTCTAAATGTCTACAAATTGTGATTGAGATAGACATAGAATCTGCAATGACGAACCCTACTCAACGCAGACTAACTAGTCTCTTGACATTTTTGGAAAAAAAAGTTTTCTAGAAATATAAAGTGAATTCATTGAACGGAACCAGTGTACATATGAATTTAAGTGAAGTGCGTTTCAGTGATCATTATCATTTACAGATCCATGTTGAATGTCAAATAATCGAGAGGAATTCTATTCAAACGGTGTCTTTCTGTGATGCAGTTTGTCAAAACCTCAACCCTGGTACATTAAGTTGTCATGAGCTTGGTGGGGGGTGGCGGGGCTGAGCGAAGCAACCTGATAAAGCCAAGTGCCAGAATGAAATGATGACCCACGTGTCTGTGCAGCTGCTGGAATCTGACTTGTCTTAAATCAAGCACAGGGCCGGTAGTTCATGTGGCGATAGCAATGCCTCAGACAGCGTCCAGGGGGAGGGGGTGGAGTGGTCAGTGCTCGTCCATGAACCGATAATAGGCGACCTTGCCCACGCTGATAAACAAATAGTCCCATCTGTCATTCTATCAAACACGTCAGAAGGGTTTTCCGATGGAGGGCAACAATATGGCGTGAGACTTTCCAACATACGTAAAGACTCTCATCCTGCAGTTGAAAAAGTGTAATTGAGTAAAAATAGATTTCACAATAATTAAATGTGTTCGCCCTGAGGTAGACGAGAGATAATTTCATTTGGAGATAATGAAAAGAATTCTAGGAATTTAATGAAAAATGTCAACTATGCGCGAGACCCATGTTAGGTGTATGTGAGTGTGCATGTGCGTGTGTGAGTGGGGTTAATTAATGATGAATTATGGCGAAAGTCTCCGATGATGAATCAGAGACAAATTATGTTCGCTAATGACTGCAAAGAAGAGAAGGCCGTTTGTTGGTTTTCAAGGTCACAGATCTTAAAAAAAAAAAAAGAAAGACTTTGTACCTTTTTTTCTCTATGGTTACCTTGAGGGTGCTTGGTTGTGACAGAAATAGGAGGGAGTCAAAAGGTGATTTACTCTGTCTATGCCCAGGTGCATTGGTGTCTGGCGAAGCTGACAACCTGTCATGTTTCCTGTCAGGAGCATATGTGAGGTAATTAGAGTGACAGAGATGGGAAAAGGGGAATTGCAGGTACTGATTTATACCTGAGATGCAATGCTAAAACTACACACCAGAAACTGTTATATAAAATGCAACAGTGAGACTGGCCAGACCTTGAAAAACAAAATCCTCCAGGTTTAATCTATAAAGTTATTACATTCAGTATATTCACAAGTATGTTCTGTAAATAGAACACATACAATTGAAGCAGCATACATTCTTGCTCCATTGCATAAGTAGGCAAAAAAAGGTTGTGGCTATGATGCTGCTAAATAACAAACTATGCGAGGAGTCAAGACATGATCGGTATTCCTGAACAAGCGCTTGACTTGCTGAGGAAGTTCATTAAGTTTCCTCCAGGAGCTAATCGTGGTGTGATTAGCACCTGACTTGAACAGTCTTTGGTTTCTTCATGAGACACCTTCAAATGCAGAGGTTCTTAGACAGGATCAAAGGGCAGCAGCTTCTTCGTCCAGTGTTCCATTCTCAACATACCTTTGCTCTTGGGAGCCTCCTGCTGGCAGGCGGTGATTTCACACGTTGCTTTTTACAAGCTCGCCAAAATGGTGACAAGCGCTTGTAAAATGTCAATATATGCCAATTCTATCGCGTATGCAGCTCTTGTGGACAGCCCTTGCTTGAGAGGATTTCTCTCCCCATTAAGGCTTAGTAACTCACTGAGCTCCCCCAGTATTTAATGTCACAGCCAATCATTTCTTTATTCTGGGTCAGCTTCTGAGAGGTAGGCAATTTTAGTTAAGCCTGAATGTGTGATATATAATTCAAACATATCACATGGCAATGTGTGTGTCTGCGTTAGGCTTTGCCTGACTCAGCACCTAATGTGTTCCACCGTCACCCAGCTGAAGCTCTTGTTTTCCTGACAAGGGATTTGAATATAAAAGGCCTGCGCATGACCAGGGGTGCGGACCAGATGGCTGTGGCTGGACCAGAGCTCGATCACTTACAGGTGCGATTTGATGGCCTGCCATCTCTCTGGGTGAGAATTAGTGCAGTCTTTACTCACACTGTGCATCTGGATCTGTTTTTCAAGAACATGCAAATATCCGTCCGTCTTTGAGTCTGGTGCATCTCCAGCCTCCCCTGTACCGCCAGCTCACCACCTCCTATCCTATTTCTCCCCTGGTTCTCGGGTTCGCTCTCACCTCGCACTCACATGTCTCTCCGTCCCCCCTCGCTTCCTCTTTACGGCCTGTCTGGACAGTGTGTTACTGTGCATGTTTGGGCATCGGGTCTGCAGGAACACCTCCGGAGCTTGGCAGTCCCAGAGCTGTCACTCTCCACCCTGTTGGAACCTGTCCAGATCTCCCAACTCAGCCAGTTGGACCGTCGTCATGATTTATGGATTCAACAAGGGTGGGCGATTAGCACCGTGCTCAGCGGCAAAGTCAAGCATGCCGTACTTCTACACTTCTTCCAGCCGCTTCTTTGGACATCGCTGCCCTTTTCGCCACCTCAGACAGGGTCGTTTGAGTCATACTCGCAAGACTAGGATCAACGTCAACACTGAATGGATGCTTTTTAGAGGGCACCGCATAGCTTGTTGTGTTTGTGATAACGGTGGATGATATGGATGGAGTTCCGTTGGCCAAAGCCCAACTCCCTTAATGAAACCTTGTTACAACTTGCTTCGTGATACGCTTCGGCTGCAACGCTTGAATATGAATGTTTGACAGACTTGATTAACATTTGAGGTAAAAATCAGTTGATATGACGGAAGAAAAAACAATTATTACCAGCAAAGGCTGTCAGCGGCCCTATTGAGTAGACTGTGAATGACATTGCTCTTTACTCATCCAAACTGAAAGGCCACGCCACTCAAGTTGTCAACCGTTCGGAAAAAAACCCATGAAATAAAGTAATAAGGAACAAAACAGCTTGGTTGATTTTGAATGTGATGAGTAATTATACATTTTAAACATACTTTTAACCCCAAACAGATATACAGAACGATCATTCAAATAGTAAGGATAGAGTAAACAGATCATTAGTAAGAAAGCACAGTTTAATGACAATTGAAGACTAAGATAGTTCTTGCTTCAATACAAATAGTCAATTGTTAAGTACAGAGGGGTCAACTGTAGATGTTATATTACATCCCATTTATACTGAAGGCCACCTAACTGAATACCATATGCATTCATTCAGTTGAAGTTAAATAGGTTAAACTGGGTTAGAATGTTCTCTATGTATGTGCATTGACATATGATACTGTAGCACATCCCTGTAAATTATGGAACACCATGTGCAGGCCTATTTATACCCATGTGCACAGCATACATAATGCTATTAATACGCATGTGCAGAGTATGTTAGATGGAGTCGTATATACATACATGCTATTAACAGCACTTTCTAACTTGAGAAAGTGATCGTTAGCTGAGTAACTAAGCTTGGATGACGTATTCGCCATAATGAGAATGAGTCCAAATGCAACCAGGGTGCAAGACTTGATGCACGTTTGATATGGTTTGGCTCCAGTTGGCAGTGTAGGCTCCACTCTTCTCATAAATGCCAAATGACATGTAATGTCATAAATACTTGAGGTCCTAACAGAACGAAAAGCATGCATCATCTACAATGACCTGCTGCCGCTGTGCTAAGATGGTTCACAATCAAGAAAAAAAAGCTAAAAAAAGCTGTATGATACAGCCGGAATGAAGTTTTATTTGTTCAAGAGATACCTAGCTGCGTGCTACTGCAAATTATATTTCTCAACTGTATTTATATCTAAAGTCTGTTAAACGTTCCCTTGTGTGCGGTACAAGCAGATGTATTGTGACTGAGTGGGTGTGCCATTGGTGGGAATCTGCCATGCAACAGCTGCAGTCTACCCCAGAAGTCTCAGCGTCAGATGCAATGAGGCAACCTTTGGTGAATAAAAGATAAGTTCCTGAAATGTTTTACATTTCTTAAGCAGTTTTTGTCTTCAATTTTAATGCAGGAAGTGCAGGGGGGCCATCTCCCTGGGTGATATAAATAGCAGGTCCAAGCTGGTCACACGGGGCCAGGTTAATTACAGTTGACACTTAGCGATATATAGGAGCTGCGCCCTGAGCCTGTGAACAGGTTGTTCTCAAGTTCAACAGAACACAACCACTGGTAAGCAATCCTTTCCTCAGTTTCTCATTACTCAAACTAGAAAAGCATTTTTTAATGTTTGAATTATCAGTGACTGATTATGTAAAGAGGCTCAATTTGTTGTGAAAGTCATGAATGGAAGCTCTTTCTTGTCTTTTGACAAGGAACATCTTTTTGTGTTAGAACAGGACCATAAACTTACATACATCTGAAAATGGGTTCAATACTTTGGTTTTTGCATGTGAAATACATTTTATTTTTCACCACAAAATTAGTATAACGTAAATGGAATTTTTTATGGCTATTGTTGACCTGAATTTCCTTGTAAAAATGTTTTTTTCACACTTCCTTTTGACTTTACAAAAGCATTTGGGTAAAATACATGTCTTTTAGAAAACAAAATGTTGCATGATACTTTTTGTGATTGGAATGGTTATTGATAACAATTCATGACTTCATTAACTAACTAGGATATCATGGCCATTCCTGAAGTTCATATTGGTGACCTAATTGAAAAGCCCATGACATCCCCAACTGGATAAAATACAATAAATACAAAGGGCATTATGACAGCAAAGTTGCTAAACCCCAATGCCAATTATCATTAGAATGGAAATAACACTATGGAAAATCTACAGCTGGAATTTTTGTAGTTTTTGCAAGAAACATTTAATACAAGTTTAAAACGTTGCTTTGTCTTCTATTTTCTTACTTACCTGCTCTCAATTTCTTCTGCATAGCACAGACAGACACAACTAAATATAAAGGTTGTTTGGTATGACTGTTGTCATTAAAGCATCACATCTTTTCTGTTGCCTAGAGAGAAACCGCCATCATGACGACAGTGGATAAGATGGCGGAGGTGACTGGGTGCGATGCATCTATTATGAAAAACGTGTGGGAGATCAGACTCAGAGAGTATGGTCAGAAAATACAGACGGAGCAGGAGAGAGTGGAGAAGAGTGCTCTGGAGACGTAAGTTCACCATCTTAGGAACACAACTCTGTCATCAGGAAAGTATACAGTAGAACTGACAGCTTGAAATGTATACACGCACACACATGGATCAAGTATCATACCCTATACTGGGACAACCCAAGCTCAATTGGAACAGCTGAGGTTGAGAAAAAGGCAGCATGGGTGCCTTGCGATATTGTTACATTGAAATAGTTTTGTAATCATGCCCGTACACACATGCATACATACAGGCACACAAACTCACACGCGCATTCAGAGTCAGTCCTATGAAGTGGCATGCCACCAATATTCCTATGGCAAAGTCTGATATCGAATCTGATCTTGGAACCTAACTTCCATCATTTTCCCTATGGATGGTCATGGACTGTGGTGACACTGCTCTCCTTCAGACTGCATGAGCGTGATCCGCTTATGTAATATTGCATCACTATGTCAAGACGGTTTGTCTGTGGAGTATATTTAGCATGTGACAAGCCGCACAATTCATAAGAGCCATAGAGCTCTTCAGAACCATACAGCCTATAAGAAAATGCAACATTTTAAAGTTTTTTTGTGATAGATATTACAATCTCTTTCTCTATATATATATTTATTTATATATCAGCATGCCTCTATGGAGATTATTTATTGCTAGCTATCTCAATTTGACAGTCTCAGACTGTTTTGAAATGTTATGTTTTATTTATCCCCAAGGGTATACACTTTGTGCTCCGAAATTTACAATTTCCACTCACAGCTGTCTTTTAAGAAATCCCCAACTCATCAACCTTTTTTGTCCCTCAAGCAGTCTGCAGGGACACTTGCTGATGGGCATAGCACTGATACAGGATTAATCATTTGCTGTCGTTTTCTTTTGCTCTTCTTATCCTTTGGGGGGGGTGGAGGGTTGAAGTGATCAGTCGGCAATAGTTTTCTTTTTCAATGTATGGCAAGACCGAAGCTGTTTCTTCCTAACCTTTCAGGCTTCCTGTTCATAGTTCTAGTACTTTGTGAAAAGCCGTAAGATAAATGTGGTGTCATTATGAACCAGTATGAGGTCCACTCATTCATGTCAAACTAAAGTGACATTGTGACAACACAAATAACAGCATTGGTGCACAAAAACATAATGATGCAAATATCAGACCGAACGTTGATTTGATTGAGATGTGGTTTGACGTGATTGCTCCTCTGGTGTTTTGCAGAATCAATAAAGATTGGCAGAAACGTATGACATCGAATCAAAAGTATCCCAAGAGGTTGGCGAGGAAACCGAAAGCAGTGGAGACGACCGAGCCACAGCCTTACATGAGCAAACGCATGGGTGCAGATACCGGCAGAGGTTCTGGATATCTTGGTGCTCAGAACCAAAGAGCCGGCCCTGCTGCAGTCAGCAAAAGCCTGTTAAAAAGTGACAAGATTCAAAGGCTGATCTCTCTGTCCAGCAGTCAACCAAGTTCAATGATTTGGTCCAAGTCATGGAGATTCTCCATTCCACTGCCCCAACCTGAAGAAGGCAGTACGTCACCAACAGACTGGGGTAAATCTTGGCAATTTATGAAGCTCCAGCCCCATATTGAGGGTAAACCATGGACAGAGGCAAATGGCCCCAGATCTGACCACGAAAAAGTCCATATATGGCAGAAGCCAATGAGGATGATGGATTCACAGCACTTCGAGGAAAGCCTGCAATTACCAGAATGGGAAAAGTCCTGGAAATATACCAAGCCTGAAAGCAATCTGAAATCAGGAACCAAGGATGACGGTGACAATAAATCTGGGTTGCATAGCTCCAAAAGCAGAATGTTAGAAATGCTTGTTGAATCACAACACCACAATGTGGCATTGTCTTCATCGGAGTGGAATGAATCTTGGAAGTCAACAAAACCTCCAAAAGATGGTGAGGTCCACACCAATGGACCCACTAATGGCCCCCTTAATGAGCCTCAGAAGGATGGGAAATCAGGATCCCAGAGTATAGAGAGTTGGAAGTTCATAAACCGCCAGCTTCACGTCACCGATACCTCAAAACAGACATCAAACAACTCAGAGTGGGCGGACTCATGGAGGGCTGCGAAGATGGTGTCAAACAATAACAAGAAGGCAAAGTCTCCGGAACATTTCCAATATGGTGAGTCACAGGATTTCAAACATGACCACCAGGTCATTATGTCTGTTTCACGTCAGCACAAGTACAGACACCTCTTGGGCGATCAGTTATGTGACGAAGACAAGCCTTTGTCTGAATGGGAAAAGTCCTGGAAGACGACAAAAAATCTCTCAAAACCAAGTGCGGAGGCAACCTTGAAGGCAGCGGAACCAAAGGAAAAGCCCATGGCTCAGAATCAAAAGGTTGGAATGTCAAAGACAGACAATGAAAAAATGGCTGGGTTGCAGCAGAGCATGCATAAAACAACCATTATGTCGAAAAAGAGCAAATACAGAAATCTCTTGAGTCATCTTTTGATAGATGACATGCCCTATGAGTGGAATGAAGCCTGGAAATTCACGAAGCCTCAGCCGTCCAAGGAGACAGTGCAGTGGTTAACTACTGGAATGGCAGATGCCTCTATGATACTGAAGCAACACATGAAGAAAAGATCTCTGACTGATTGGTCAGAATCCTGGAAATCTGCTAGACCTCACTCCCACCATGCAATGCCCTCTGTGACTGAATGGAAAGAGTCCTGGTTTTCAAGATATCAACCTCACGCAAGACGAGAACACTGGATCAAGGAAGCTGGGCTCAAGGAGTTTGACAAGCAACATCCCAAATATGAGGTTTTCAACCTGCCTCAGAGGACTTCAGCTGAAAAGATGTTTTACCACTTGCAGGATGTCGACAAGAGTATGAGAAGTGCAGAGTGGAAGGAGTCATGGAAATCTCTGAAGCATCAAATCCAACTGGAGAGGATGAGAACCAGGCCTCACAGATCCAGGCCTTTCAGAGAACCGGCGAGAGAAGAACGGCCTGCGTCTGAGTGGGCTACCTCTTGGCGATTCACAAATCTAACTTTAAATCAAGAGAGTGACCTGTGGCAGCAGGGGTGGTCGAACATGCCACCTATCCGACCCAACAGGAACACCGAGCAGTTCAACCTCATGCCTGAGGAGGTCCCACTCAATGGACCAATAGCAGCAAGAGGTTGGGGTGAGTCCTGGAGATCTTCCAGACGCCACCATCAGAGTGCGGTAGACCAGCCAAGACCATCTACACATGTAGATGCGCAGCCTCCTAGGAGAAGGAGGTCTGTGGCTGACTGGGAGGAATCCTGGATGGTTTCTAACACACAGTTCCACCATGACAGACCCTCCATGACCGAGTGGACCGACTCCTGGAGATGTGCTGTCTTCCACACTGATATCACAGGGCAGGAACAGCCAAGACAGAACTGGCTAGACGAATCGATGGAAATCAAACCGAGGAAAGAAAAGCTCAAAGTGCCAAGAGCCATGACCCGCATGAGCAGATCTTTTGAGACTCAGGTCTTCAATGAGAGGTATCCTAAACCCCAGTGGAATGAGGCTTGGAAGGCAGCAACACTTCAACATCACCACCAGAAATCTAACAATGTCACGGAAACAGCCAAATCCTCATTATTCCACCTAAACCACACAAATCTATCTCCACCAGACTGGAAAAACTCATGGAAATTTGTTTGTATGCAATTCAATCAGAAAAAGGAATCATGGGATATGGAACGTGCCATGTACATCATGGCTGTCCATTCAGAAAGGGAATCACAGACACTTGTGGAGTGTGACGAGGATGTGAATCATATCCAGCCTCAAATGGGCAGTCACACATCCAAGTGGGGAAAGTCATGGAAAATGGCCAATCCCATGCCAAACATGGAGAAAGGATCATGGATACATAGCCATGCAAACCAGTCAGAATATGTGGTCCTGTGGTCAAGAAGCAACAGCATGAAGTCGCTTTACACAGCTCTTAAAGAAACAGCCACTCTAAGACTGTGGGGAAAATCATGGAGATTCTTAAAGATTGAGGGTAAAGGAGATGCAAAGGCTGGTAAAGTAAAGTCGAATAGCTCTAACGGATCTGTGATTGGTGCTCCGAAAATCAAAACAAGGAAGCACATATACAGTCACATAGATAAAGAGAAGCCTGCTGAACGGAGATGGACTGACAGTCATAAGTTAATGAAAACTCAGCCACGCCCAAGGAGAGATGCTTTCATGAAAATGCCCAAGGTGGTAACAAAAGAAGACGGAGAATTCACACAGAAGTGGGCCGAATCTTGGCGGTTCTCAGACCAGCCAGTGGTAGAAAAGACAGAGGTGACTGCAACTCTCTCTACCTGGGGAGAATCCTGGAAGTTCTTCATTGCTTCTTATCCACCACAGAATGGACCCAAGTCCAAGTAAGACACAGAATATGAATGCAGGGCTTGACAAGGAGTTGATGAAAACCTTTTTTGATTTGCTAACATATTATTAGCATGAATAATTGTCACCATCATCTGCCGCACGTGGCACACACAGACACACACACTGAATGATATGCTGTAGGAAAGAAAGATGCATGGAAGGAAAATATTTGCAGGTTGAGTACAGATGGTTTGGAAAGGTCTTGATGATTTTCAATGGGAATGACATGTAGGTATGTAGCAAAGACTTGTAAATTGCATAGCTGAATGCAATTTACGATCAACATGTTCTTTTTTGAATAAATAAATAAATCAAGTTTTGTCATTTTACATTTCACCTTTGTTTCATTCTTAAATCATCATTCATTCATTCATTTTATACTGCTAATCCCTTGCAGGGATTTCAGTGCCACTTGTTCCCATTAGGGGTCATGGGTGACTAGAGCCTATCCCAGTAACTTTGGGCCACAGGCGGGGTACATCCTGGACTGGGGCCAACAAGTCGCAGGGCTATAAATTACAATTGTCATGATCAATATTATACCGGTTAATGATATACTATGTAGTGGTGACAAAGCACACTTGATTATTTGTTACAATTACACAAGTAATTATGTTGGATTACCATTGTAAAGTAATTAAGAAATACAAATATTCACACTTAGTTTTCAAGCCATTAAATATTTTACTTAAAGGCCAAGGAGCCAGACTACAGTCAACATATTATGTTTAACAACAGTATATTTGCAAAATGTAATTAAAACGACAAGTTAGGCCTAAATCATACGTACGTTTCATATTAGCTACCAAAATCTCTTTTTTCCACAAACAATATGCGGTGAGATAAAACACATATTTCGCTAGTAGTATAGTTAATAGTACACCTAACTATCCATTTCAGACATGATGATCCCTGCATAAAAGTAGCTGCTCACTTAAACCAGAATCTATTCTTTAGATTGTGGAATAAAGTAGTTTCCATGAAGAAGTGGGTCAGCAGGATGCTAGCAGAGTGGAAAATACATGTTTTGTGTTGAGACGAAGCTTCATCAGAGCCTGTTGATGGAGGGGCCCACAGTGGAGCTCAAGGGAGGGGCCCTTGAAGGAGCTGCACCAGGAGACCCATGGCAAAGCTGCAGGACAGGCCTTATGAGCAGCATTCTCTCTCCTCAGTCAATTCAACAGGTCCTGAAGTGAACAGTCAGACACAGGCTGCCCGTTGAAGAATGTAACAAAAGGGTCGGGTCTCCATTCACATTTTTCACTTTCACAATTAGTTTCTAGGATGGTGTTTAGGGTCATCGTAACCTTTGGGTGTCTGGAACCACAAATGATAGGTGTCTGTTTTACTTAGTCAGTAAAACTTTAGCACCAGAAAAACTAGGGCACTTTTAAGAAAAACGATCACCATGTATCCTTTGGATAGAAATAGAAGTTGTTGCCTGTTGCCATAAGTTTCTCCCATCCTTATCTTATAACACTGTACACCACTCAGATGAAGAGAGAGTATTTAGGTCATGCATGATCAGATGAAAACCAACCGTACACAGTACAGAACGAACACACGATACGAAAGTGTTGGCTTTCTAGTAGATGCGCCAATGTGACAAGTTAGAAGTTCAAAGGTCAACACTAATTAATAACCGAATCACATTTTGTCTCATAAGAATCTTGACGCCAAGCCAATGCTTCAGTTGAATGTAATTTGATATACATTTGCGATTGTTTATCAGTACAGATATATCTGTTAAATGACTGATAATTCATCTGACATCTGTCAAATGTTGCTGTTCGTAAACATGTGTTATGAAACTCAGACTGGTTGATAGGATGCACACGTTTGTAATTTATCTGCATTTTAAATGCATTTTTAAATGGATTTCTCGGTGTAGCTATTTCTAATACTTTACATTGTTTTTCTTTAAGATGGGGCACTTGATTCAATTAATTCAGTATAAGGATATCTAAAACACAATGTACGTGCAACATATTTATATCTATGCGCGAAGGTTATTTACATTATGTAACCAAAGAAATGTGGGCCGGCTCAACTGGACATTTTGTGCTAAGCTAATTATATTTCTATATGGAACATGCTACCTCTCCAGATATTATTAGAATGACACTTGAAGAAGGGGATATATACCTGACATGTATGTAGACTGCAGCTGCACTTGCCAAATACCATCACAATCTCTTTTTCTGTTTTGGAAAACTGCCAAATGTCAGGCAGCAGGGTCCTATGAAAAGCACAAGTCCTAAGAGGTTCATCTGATTCACATGTTGGATTGCAATTCATTTTGATAATTGCTTTCAATGAATCTGTCGGTGCTCCTCTCTCACAGAGATAATATAACGAAACACAAGGAGAGAATCGTCCAGGGAAATGGAGTTTCGCAAGTCAACAGATCAATACCGCTACCTTGTGCTCATGCATGAACGCGCAGGTGCACGAACGCACACACGGCTGTGTTGTGCACACATACGGCGGGAGCACATCTGCACTTAAACACGGATGCGCACACGCACACGCACGCACACTTCTTCTCACAGAAACACACTGGGGAATATTGTTGAATGCACATGGAGGCACAGAAGCAAAAAGAACACATACCCAATTCATCAAGTAGATTCTAACACTTCAACACCGTGTCTCATTCCACTCCATGGGGATGTCTGAGGAAAGATTGTCTGGGGACTAAATTAAACCTATTAACCAATCAATTTACAGTTCATTTACAGAATTTCAGACAGAGCATCTAGCCCTACTCGGTCTGACTCTGATAATGCTTTGCAAAGTGAATTAGCTAGCTCTTTTTTGTGGCTGTTGAACAGGTTTGTCACTGGGGTTCCAGCAGTAAGGGTAAGAAAAGAGTTGGCAGGTCACTGGTGTTTATGGATGGAGCCCACGTGTTGACAAAGGGCAAAGACTATAATGTTGGCAACTCCGATCACTGCTCTTGAGAGCAACTTGATTTCAGTGGTCACAAGTGTCAAATTGGCAAATTTGCCAACCATGCCAATCATATGTTGACAACATGGTCGAGGACTGGGGCAGGTGTACGTCTGCGGGGAGGGGCGGTGGTTACACCTGGAATTAGCTTTTGGAAGAATCCGAAGCTATCGTACGTCACACAGGTGCCTGTGTCTGTGATTATGCTTGTTAGATATCACACTAACATTTGCATAATCCCTGTCACACTCCATAGCACGTTTAATTACACCAGCAGTGGGGTAATTTCCTCTCCCCAAGGACCATTCTACAACCTCTAATATGTTAAAAGGTGTTCCACTTTATCTTGGAGAATCCACAATCCTGGTTAGTCTCTCTGACCTCAGTATTTAAGAGTTCATGTGAATAGCATTAGCTAATGCTAACTATATTTTTTGGGTGGTTAAAAACATGGACGGTATATACCGTTCCTCAGTAACATGCACCTTAAAATAAAGACAATGACAGCTGGTCACTGCAATGCATTACAAAGCACTACATTGCCTGAATGACCTGTGTGTTTGGGAGTTGTAACGTGGTTTCGATCAATTTGGCTCCCAATTGAAGTGAGATTTGTTTGTTTCTCTGTCGCATTAACACTTTATGATTGAGAGCTGACCCTCATTACTGTTACATGTGCTGGAAGAAAGCCGCCAACGTGACTTCAATACTATTCCGGTTGTATCGGGCTGCATCTATCAACATGCACATGGAATAAGACAGTGGATGGTTGCTTTTACACTACAAATCATTTTATCATAACGATAAAAGTGTTATATCCCCTGTGTGTGTGTGTGTGTGGATCATGTTAACGACAGCAGCGTGAGGTGTGTGTGTTTCACCAGGCACGTGTGAGGTTTGTGAGGCCACGAATATGACACTGGAAACTGTAATGACTTTGGCTGTGGCACCTGTTGTATGGATGAAATGTGTAGAACAAGAACAGAATGCTGTCACTTCTGAGGTATCCCACCAGAATAGATATTAGGACAGAGCTATAGCATGGCTGCGTGCAGTGCAAACGACACTCTGGGGAAATACCGCCTTATTCAGAAGCACCCAACTCCCTTCAACGACAACAAATAATTCAATAATCCGACAAATATTCTTTAATCGCTCGTTATGGTAGTTGTGCAGTGAGACTGGCATCACCTGGTGGGAGCTCTCACGCAGCTGTCACTCTCGGTCCCCATGTGTCTCCACCCAAGCCCCTTTCCGCCTCACGCACACCAGCAAACCCACAACCCCAACCCACACATGCTCTGCTGTGTAAGGAATAGCAGGGGGCTCGTAATGGCCGGGCCACAGGACTCCTTCTCCAGAGAAGGGGAACTGCAGCCAACTCCAGAGAGGCCTCATAGGGATTGAGCAGTTGAATAATGCCCACTAAGGCTCACTGCAGTACACTGACTGTATTATGATGTATGTCTCTCTGCAAAGGACACTGTCAGAGAAACACAGCTAACAAAGTCTTACTTAGTTGCACAATGGGGAGAGTGAGGGAACCCGCAGCTGGCTCCACATATCCTCTCATAAGTTCTTGCTTTTTGGTTGAGAACCGTAAACTGTGCACAGTTTTCCCAGTGCGGGCGTTCAGCTGTCAAAAATAACTGCTCTAAGGCCAGACCGTTCGTTAAGTACTTCTTTTAATGCTCCACGCTGTTATTCGATATGGCAAGAGAATTGTCCTCATCACGTGTGATGCGATGAGAACAAAAATAATGGCATTCCAAACTATCGTGCCTATAACTGGACTGTTGCCAATCTTGTAGCTTGGACATAGTATCCACTTTGATAAAAATAGAATTTTGGAGAGCCACGGTCATAGAGCCTAGTCATCCCACCCTCTCATGTGGTTATATATCAGCTCCTCCTTTCCCCTGTAAAACCATTGTGGAACATCCACAGAGAAGACAAGGTTCTATATAATAAGGAAAGTAGACCATAGGTAAGTTTGTTTAGAATGTTTATTCTAGAAATATTGACACAATGCAATGTTTAGTGAGCATTTGTTTGGATGTTGACTCTGCTGAAAACTGAAACTGCCATTCAAACCTTGACAGCACAGTTTTAAGTGAATGCAATGAAGGGCACTGGTTTTTTAGCACAACCCTGCTTGTTATTCTTCTATACTTTGCCACTTGGGAAAAATAATGAAATGGTTGTTAGGTTGCATGAGCCCAAAACAGTGTCAGTGTTGACAGTCTGGTGTGCAACTCTAGCCAGCAAGCTAAGACTGTTAATTATAGCTTTGCATGTAACACACCAACATTCTGAAACTTTGCTTGCCTCTAGCTGCATGACACTGTTCACAAGGGCAGGATCTTCGCTGTCTTTGAATCTCAGTGCAACATGTCTTTTTAATGGCAAGTCTGTTGGAAAGTCTGTCCCTCATGAGCCAGCATCTAGAAATTAATCAAAAGGAAAACGCCTGATTTTCCATGGGACGTCTGGACAGGGATGTCATGATGTGGGGGCGGTCACTCGAATGATGTGTCCCTTTGTTGCTTCCTGTCAGCAGGTGAGATGCAGGACAGGGCAGAGGTGACCGTGTATGACAACTTCCAGCTCAAAGACCAGTGGGAGAAAAGAGCCCAGCTGTTAAGTGACAAAGACAATCAGGAGAAGGAAAGGAAGGAAAAAAGTGCTCTCAATGGGTAAGATGATGTTATTAGTGGAGGAATTTCTGACTCGATCTACGATTTCCCCGCCCGCTGTAAGTGAAAGGCAATCAGATATGTCTGCGTCTGTGAGACAGGTGAGATGACGCCGAGAATGGGAAAAATGTGGATGTAAAGGCGATTTAAATTGAGATTATGGATCCCGCTTTCCCTTTGAGACGGGGGTTTATGTGCTCATGGAGACGTGTCATAGACTCCGAGCAATTCAAATAGACTGCCACTGTTGGCTGCACCGACAGTAGCGTTTAGTTGTCACCCCTTTTTTTCTCTCTATCTCTTCCCTCTGAAAGTCAATGTATTGAATTACATTATTAAGGTTCTCCCTGCTGTTTCCTTACCTGCTGTGGCCTTCATCATGTCACCCACAGGCTTTTTAAGCAGTGGCAGTATCGCATGGCCGTCAGAACCGGCACGGCTCCCGTCTCAGAAAAGAAAGGAAAAGGAAGTGACATGTCAGACTTCAGGAAGTATGTGGTGAGGGCGTCCGGAGAGGAAGTGGATATGGCTGTTTTGGAAGCCAAATTTAAGGTGAAACCTCCTCCAAAGAAGCCTGCACCACCCCCTCCGTCCCCACCACCGAAGAAGAAAGCACCCCCACCAGCGAGGAAGCAGAGGCCTCCAAAACCAGAGGAAAAGAAGCCAGAGCCGCCCAAGAAGCCGGTGCTGAGAGAGAAGCCAAAGCCTGCACCGATCAAAGAAAATCTCTCGGCAGGCTGGGGAGACTCCTGGAAGATGCTGAAATCTCCCCTCCACCAGCAGAGGAGCGTGGAATCCAAGCAGGATTCCGTGGCACCCCGACAAACGAACGACAAATCATACAAGTCCCAGGAGCATGACTTCAACAAGCATTGGGGATCTGAAGCGGAATGGAAAGAATCGTGGAAGCAGTTGAAAAACAATTCGAATGAAGTTTCAATGGAAAACATGTCGTTCTTTGAGATAATATCACAGGGGAAGTGGTGGAGAACCTACGAGGAGATTGAAACCTTCGCTCTTCCTGTCTGGGCTGGCACCTGGAAGACGGTCAACTTTAAACTGGGCCAGACTCCGGAGGATTGGGATCAGAAATGGCCCCAATACAAACGGGAACCGAGCGATAAACTTCTGAAGGCTCAGTTTCTGGAAGACACTGTCAGTTTACCTGGCTGGGAAGAGTGTTGGAAGACATCCAAGCCTGATGTTAAACATGAAACGGAGAAGGCAAAATTACAAATCCCAAATGTCTTCTTACCAGGTTGGAATGATTCTTGGAAGACCAGCAATACGGGTGTCAAACACGATGATCAGGCACCACCAAGTATGAGAGACTGGCGAGACTCGTGGAGCTACTGCCAAGAGCACAAGTGGTGCTTGGCCTCCATGGAATCCCGCTATCGTCATTATGTCATGATGATGGCGAAACGCAGACTGGCCAATGAGCTGAGGGGCAGTCTGCTCGACGAGGAAATTCCCTCGGAGTGGATGGAATCCTGGAAATCACCTCAATGTCAGTCTCAGGCAGAAGAAGAATATGAATCTGAACCCGTTGCTGAGCAGGACATGTCCGATGTACCGCTGCATCTCCAGTTCCACAAGATTAATACGTCTTTCCCATCCTGGTCTGAGTCATGGAAGGTTTCGTCTGCGCCTGCAGCAGGTGACGAGGAAGAGCAGTCGTCCACTGATTGGAAGGATTCCTGGAAACTGTCCAGTCCTAATATTACCGCTGATTCACAGAGCCATGAAGATGTCATGTTTTTGTCTACAGAGCATAAGACACACAGATACATGGGTGTTGAGCATGCTGAAGACGCAATGGGCCAGGATGAGTGGTCAGAGAGCTGGAAAACGACCAAGCCTGAACCACAGCAGAAGGGAGAGGAAGAGAACGCGTCGGACAGAAACTATGACCTCTCTAAACATTCACCACTAGTGATAGACATCCCTTTGTATGACTGGACAGAGTCATGGAGGCTCTTAACTTCCTTCAAGCCTTGCAACTCATATTCACTTGCCAGGTGGAAAGAGTCGTGGCGACTCAGCAATCTGAATCATACCGAACAGCTGGACCAAGGCCCTGAGTCTCGGTTTTACAGACAAAATGGCCCCAAACATCACCAGCACCTGCACGAGGTGGAGCTACCACTGGCCGAGTGGAACAACTCCTGGAAGTACCTCAAGTCAGACACTCTGGACCCGAACATGAGCAGAGAGGACAGTGGGGAGTGGGGCCAGAGCTGGAGGGTTCTCAACCCGCAGCTCTACCTGAAGAAGGAGGCCTGGTGTGATCAGGCAACACCTGAACCGGAACCCTTCGGTGATCTACGTCTGCAATTTACCTTCTTGTCCAGGGAGGATCGAATGTTGCTGAAGCCTGAATTGAGTCCGTCAGAGTGGTCCGAGTCCTGGAGGTTCCTGAAGCAAGAAGCAGATACGAAATCTAAGTGAAATGAAGAATATTGCAGAAAACTAAAAACAAAAAAAACATACCGTGTAGACAACATCATAATTGATAGTGTATCTTTAGCTCTAGGTATTGCTTTGCAATGACTGATTAGATGCACCTAAAAAATACTACAGTGTGATTTTGAAATCCCAATGCATAAAAACATAACAAAAAAATCTATCTGCCTCGTTTCCATTCAATAATCACAAATTGCAATGCCATTTACATAATATCAATATCTATGATTAGTAGGTCGCCATGCATACGGTCAGCTGTAATTACACATGGAACATTGGATTTCCTGTTGATGACTCATGCAAAAAGAACAGATAATGATCCCAATAAACACACCTGCATCATCACAAAGCACAACATGAGCAACTAGCACAGTTTAACAGTTGTGAGTGAAAAAGTGTCAAGTTAAATTGAAGTTGAATTAAAATCATGTTAAATTAATTTGGCTTTCCACTATGAATTCCAGAATGCCAATGGTAAGCAATAAATGTTCTACATGTTCCAGCACGGGCATCAGTTCTACTGCAGTGACAGGCTGAACGTTATGGTTCCACAAGGCTAATCTTATGCAACTTCTGTATGCAAAAAACACATGTGGGAGAATTTACATGTAGCCATCTGTAACATGGGAACACATCTTGGCAGCACCATCAATCCACCAGGTAAAAATAGATCAGGTTTTCAGCGCCATAGAATACTCCATGTTGTATGTATGTCAGTAAGAGCAGACATTCGGATTTGTGCGGCCCATGATTGGAGCATGGCGGATTATTTCATGTTCCTATTTCCAAATAGCGTGTAGTGAGTGTGGTAAAAGCCCTTTTTTCCATCCGAAGAATTCACTCTTTATCTGACCCCTTATCCAACATATGCACAGATCATTTAAAGTCTGCCAGGATTACCTTCCTAAATTATGGACAATGGTAAAACAAAACATACAAAAAAATTATGTTTCGTGTAATGTTAGTAACCTTAATTGACAGTCAAGATTTGGACTCTATCGAACCTTTTTTTTTTCTTCTTTTGAGGCCTTTCCCAAAGCGCAGTCACCACATAAAATATAGATTGGGTTGCCTTTAATACAGCATAATATTAACCATCAATACATCGGAGACCATGGCTTGAAATAAAAAGGGCCTTTGACATGCTTTCCTCTTCTTCTCAATGAGGAAGAGTTGTCAATGCTTTAAAAAAATGTGTTTCCTGCCAAATAGTGAGAAGAAAATCGGAAAATCCTATTTAATTTTGTACCCATATTTTAACATGCTCTTTGGGAATAAGATGGCCAAGACTTAGACAGGGCTTGTATATTTGGGTTATAACTTTATAAAACTTTGGTTATCAAGGGAACATCATATATTTATCATTGTCAGATTAACAAAGTGGTCTGATTTCTGTTTTGTATTGTATTTCTGAAGTTAAGCTTATCAACTGTTCGCCAGAAATATAAAACCTGTAGTGGAGAAGGGCTGTCATGAAAGCCTAGCTGTTTATTTCCGAAAGAACTACAGTCATTGCTTTTGAGCTCAAGAAATAACTTCCAACATGGCAAATTTAAAATGAAACGACTGTGGAGTCTTTATATGCACGGCTATGGTGGGTGGAAATAGGTTAAGTAACCTCTGTTTCCGAAGAGTATGCAGAGAAGGCGGGTTGAACAGATAAAGCATACAATATTCACTGTGGCTGTCTGTTCTCGTCTCCCTGTAGTGTTTCTTTAATGCACTTTGGATTATAGTGGACAGATTTGAGAGAAATGAAAGAAATTATGAACCGACAGCGGCATTAGAAATAAGTGCTGACAAGCTGCACTGAGGTCCCTACCTGAAGTGGAAGAGGACAGAAAGAGAAATTAATGTTTTGGACAGCGGTTGCGCTACACAAATGTGAAACAACTTAAAGCTTGTTATCAAGGCCTGACCATATTTCCAGTAATCAGATAGAGGTCATTATCATACAGCAAGCTTGAACCTCAGCAGGGGTGAAGGTCCATATTTGACTTGAAGGGCGAAACATTTGCTCAGATCAGAATTTTGCAAATGGATGAGAAGTGCCGTAAAGGATAGATAGAATTCTGTCATCACATAGTTGGCAAGTGGTCGCTCTGAAACTTCAACATTGCTCTCTGTCTTTGGAAAGTTGATCAAGATCCACATGCTTCCAACTTCAGTTTATAATCACAGGGACCTTTCTGATCAGCACATTATAGGAATTGAAATACAATCTGTGTAGTGACCCTGTTTATATTAGGAATTGACAACGTTTGCCTATATTGTTTATCGTCTTTCTGACATTTTTGAAAGAAAACATTGTTCATAGTATCACCCCAAATGTATACCACTGTCATCTACTAATGTAAACTGGCTACGAGAGGTTTATGTGCCATTTAAGAATGTCACCATGAAGTTTAGTATGGGATGAAGTATGGTGCGATGGGCCTGAAGGTTCATAGATCAATCCCCAAAAGACACGCCACTCTTTGAAAGATTGAAGGACACAGCCGTATACCTTTGCAGCCAATTACGTATGTGTGTTCAGAGATGACTCAAACCAGGCACTACATCATTTTTAATGACCTGGTTATTCCTCTAATTTGTTTGTGTAACCTATCATCTTTCTATAAATGTGTTTGAAAATAACAAATGAAGGATTGTTGGTAGTGAGAAATTACGACTCTCTCTCCCTCCCTCGCGCTCTCTCTCAAATTTATATGAAGTCTAATAATGAGAATTCCTTTTGTACAGTATGTTTTTTTCTCCCATGGCCCAATCTGTGAACTGGAGCTACTGGAGTTGTTTGCTAATGAGGCTAATCACTTGTCATCTCTCCCAGTTGGACTCCTTTACTGCTATGCTAACATAATTAGTCTGTAGAACACAAGCAGGAGAAGAAATCTTGGGACAATCGGGAGTAATTGTTTGTCCCCGCTGTGTCACCAAACCCAGGATTGATTTTCCTTTTTGTCAGAGCACCCATATTTGGATCCTCCAACAAGCGCGTAAACCAAATCTCAAAACCAAATTTCTGTACAGCTTTGATCTGTTAAATGTCTCATCTCCTCAGCAGGCAGCTCCGAAGCTTAGTTGGGGTAAAATATGATCTAATCCTTTTCATGTCAGGGTTTTGTCAGGGTTTTGGGCTTCTGTGGAGGCAGAGGGTCTGTAAGTTGTTCGTGTTTGGTACATCTATGCTCTGGGTGGAGCTGAGCAGACACTGAAAACAGCAATGAGCCACCATTTCCCTCAGAGGGTTTTTTGGGGGGATGGGGCAGGGGTACTATTATTACTCCAATGGCATGTAGTCTATCTCTGCCTGCCATCCTTAAGATGGCTATTACCACTGTCTCATGGGGCTGTGACAGGTCCCTCACCTGTCAGCAGATAATTACATGTACAGAGAAACAGAGAGAGAGAGAGAAAGAGGGGAAGAGAGCAGGGAGGGGAGGATGAGGGAGGGAGGGAGAATCATTCGCTTCACCATCTGGGGGGTGAGGTGTGGGGGGATGGGAGGGTGGAAATGCCACATTTCTGTTCCCTAATACTGTTTTAAAATAGTTAAGAATCCCATATGTCTAACTGATTCTTCACTGCTTCACTGGAGGGGATCCAGTTCAAGTGATTACCTAAGGATAAATGATTCCAGCACAAACACTTGCCATTTGGAAAACTGGCTTTCAGCAACCAGTCTAAAAAAAGACAGAGTACAGTGAGGCTGAGGATTGTCATACAGTATCTGCTGATCATTTGAAGTCTTGCTTTTAGAGGGCTCATACAATGCATTTTTAGTAGTGTGAGAATTTAAAGTATTGCTGAACGTACAGTTGCTTTTTTTGTGGCTATGAACCGCTACATATAACATCAAATGTAAGCAGTGAAAATCTGGGTAGAGCTACATCACAACAGTCATTTCAATCCCCTTAAACTGTACCAGGACATTTACAACAAGAAATGTCAGCTAACACCTCTCCTGAAGCAACATTGTATCGCACAACTAGCCACAGGCGTCTTCCTCGTTATGATGTCCAGGTGCTTAGTATTGTCATTTTCTTTCCCTGGGAAGATACCGTCCTACCACACTACACACCTCCAAAGGAACTTTGATTTCACTGATCCCAGGCATTTGGGATCTTCACAGCCCTGCCTATGAAGAGTGTCTCTCTTCATCTATAGAAGTGGCTGAGCACTGATCTTCTGATATATGATCTCTCCTCGTTCACTCTTTCCTGTGGTACTTTTCCCTTTCTTCTTTTTCTTGTTATTTTGATGACTGGTTTTATCGCTCTCACCCCCTCCTGTCAACATCCACCAATCCCAGACCTGTTCGGGGGCCTAGCTGTGAGCCACTGGGCCAAACACGAAAGCTCTCAGGGCAACAAAATCCAGAACTTCACCTGTGTGATACCAGGAGAAATCTGTATACCATGTTTTCATAACCCCTGAGTGGTGACCTCTTGTGTGAGTAAATGTTAGTTTTTTTTGGGCGCCAAGTCCCCCCCACCAAAAGCTTTCTCTTTTGTTTCATACCATTTTCTTTGCAGTCCCAACAGTGGCCATTTGCCTTTCTGCTTCACGCAAATCTAAGGCATTAGGTTAATAACAGAGGGGCTGATCTATCTCTGGGCATCATTTGCGAGTCATGTTCCAAACGTAATTCCTGTAATTCCCCTACTTTGACTCCACTGACTCAGTTCTCTTGAGAGACATTCTCATTTTACCCCTTTTTCTTGCACAGCCGGTAACACTGCCCCAGTGGCTTTTCAAACGTAATGTGACCGCACTGTCTCCGCTCTCTTCTCACTAATCACTCGACCATGCTGAGGAAAATGTTAGAGTCATGAAGAAAAATGATTGAAGTATTTCCCTCCAGAAATAGCACATCTTATCAAACAGCAGCGTCTGCCAGTGCACAGATGGTTTTATGTAAAGGAAGGGTGTGTTGGAGAGGGACAAAGTTGGCAGAAAGGCACGCAGGCAGTCAGAACTGAGCTTAGTTACATGATTGTTTGTGGGTTTGTTTACAATAAACACGATGAACGCTGAGCACAATCAAATGCTCATGAGGATATGTTTGAGGGCAAGGACATGTAAATCAGCCATTAACTTCATTTTATAATAAAATACACAAAATGTTACAGAATCCTATTTAACATGAAATTCCTCTGAATATACAAGAGTTTGTTAATAATACATCAGCCATCTGCAAGGATTATGTTTAATTGTCATTAATTTTATAGACTAAATAATTAGTTTGCTGGCAAAATGCCATTAGGCCCCTGTGTAAAGCAATAAGTCCAAAGCGGAAGGGGAAAAAACAGTCTTTTGAATTTACCTGAATGCCTGATTCGGCCCTCCGTTATATTACTTGATATCAGTCATTAGCAACTGGGGGTTTATAGTTTAATCAGAAACAACACTTTGAGTTCACCCTAACTGTGTGTGTATGTCTGTGTCAAATAGCTCTTCGTTAATTGCGATGTTGTAATGCTTTTCGGATTCACATATACATAATTTTAGAAAGGCAATCACCCAGACTATCGTTTCATGATCCAATCAAAGCTAGCTGATGTAAACCCTGCTGACGTTATTGCAGGACCAATTCTGCAAGCATAGCATTATTTCTGACTCTAGGTGGACAACAGAAGATGTTGAGAGGGAGAAGGAATCCATTCAGGTCAACACAAAAGTCATTTATTTAGCAAATTGGAAAAACATGCACAAATACACTCTTTCTCTGTCATGATGTTGACTTAACCGTGACCTAGTCCTATAAACCTTCTTACCAAAATTGAAAGCGCCATACAAATAGAGCATGCAGAAAGTATAGCATAATATCAAGAATCGAAAGTGCATTATTCTAACATTGTTTCAGCAGTGAGAGTCAAACATTTGTCTGCAAGTACGTGTCAGCTACCAGGCACGGAGAATAACGATAATATGTTGACTACAGTGCAACAATAATGTCTGCAATATTACATAGTACAGTGCAACATAACCATACATTTCTCCAAAGCAACATCAAACAATTTCCTGGATACGGTCTCTTGCAAGACAGTGGTGCAACGAGGCCTCAAAAATAACTTGCAGAAATGACAAATTTACAACATCACAAGATGAAATGGACTACAAAGCACTTCTCGGCAGTACATATGTGCAGTATGTTTAGACCTTCAACGCTGCCTTCAAATCAAACTTTACTTGTGTAGCCCTTTATACAAATTGCTCATATATCAAACTTGGCCACCTTCTTTGACCTACACTTCCAAAGGATTCAAAGTAATATGGTTATGTCTTCATAAAGCCGACAATATTCTTTCTCTATAGTGCTTGCAATTTTCAGACTGAATTGCACACTGCTCTTGACAGAAAACACAGGCAAAATCTTCCGGCCACACAAAACGTCCACCGCCTCCACAAATGTTTTGTCTACAGAAAATAAGAGAACCAATATCCCTGTGTAATTCCTTGGCTCCTCTTGCAGGGGGCAAACAGAGTGGAGGGGATCGCTATCCTGAGGAGGAAGCGCGAAGACAAAACATGTCTGTCTCCAGAGTAGCCCATCTGATCCCACAGAGATTTATGGAAGAGCCTTTTTCAGCCCTGATACCCTTCTGCGAGAGGAGGGAGCCATGGGGTGAGTTTGTCTTCCTCAGAGCGCTTGTGTCAGGTGTGTCTGGCAGAACTATCTCAGATCAGCGTCGGGAGAAGGCACCTCACACTGTCTGAGAGGAGAAGAATTCTTGCGCTCTCGAGAGTGTCATGGGACAGATGGAAAGGGCTGGGAATCGGGTGAGCACAAAGCCTGCTGCGTTGGAGATGGAGAGCGAGAGGAAGAGCGAGAGAGAGAGAGAGCGAGAGAGAGAGAAAGAGAAGGGAGCAGGGGGTGCAGGGAAGATAAGGGTTTTGCCTGTCACCGCATCTGCTCTGTACCTTAATGGATGCTGGGGAGGTTTGGCTGAGCAGGCTGCCAATCCCCTCACATAAGGAGTTCAATCTGAGGAACAACAGAGCTGAAAATATCATTTTAGAACCCCCGTCTGTAGAAGGGTGGATCCCTCTATTGAAGAGACCCATTTCAACATACAATGCATTTCCATTGTTAACCCAACATATAAACCACAATCTGTGATAGAGACAAACGGTTACACCCCACAAACTGATTATTGGTTGTTATTGAAAACTGTGCAAATAGATAAACTAATCTCTAACACTTCATATCTAAACTTGCTGCAGAAAAGGAAATGATTTCCCTGCACTTATTCAACCAAGTGGCAGCGTGGTTGGAGCTCTTACCTCCCAATAAGGAGAGCGTGGGTTCGATTCTTGGGCCAAATCCAACATCAGATGATCCGTCTGAGTCTGTATGTTCTCTCCAGGCACTCTGGCTTCCTCCCACAGTCCAAAGCCATGCATATTATAGGTTAATTGGAAATTCTGAATTGCCTCTAGTGAATGAATGTGAGAGTGAATGGTTCTGTGTTAGCCCTGTGACTTATTGGCCACAGTCCAAGGTGCATCCTCCCTATGGCCTGAAGTTACTGGAATAGGCTCCCCAACAATTGCCACTGCACTCCCTACCAGGGATCAGCAGTAGAAAATGAATGAATATTCAACCAAGAATCACAGTTTACGATTCGATTGCTTCTGAAACTCCTGTTGAGACACTTGGTCCCGGGCACTCATTGAATGCTGTGTACCTGAGTCAGACACAACACCATCGATGAAAACCTACAAAACGCATCAAAGATACAATGTATGTTTTGCTTATAGGCAATATTGAGTGTTTGTGATGGGAGATAAAACATGGGAGGGGTACTGAGGGTTGGAATGGTTCTACAATTTCAAATCTAAAAGGATATTTTGAAGAGGACTTGCGCTTCCCCTGATTTACGAACACAATACTGCAGCCTAGAGAATTATTCTCCTTGTACTTCAAAAGTTTTGCTGAATTGCCTTCTTTCGGGTATACTCGCTAATTGATGTTGTGTATAGGTTGATGAAACAATCAGTGCGCCATTAACTTTGCAACAGCATTCCCTGGAAGCTACAACAACCGGACAATTGATCTGCCCTCTTGCCTCGCAGAGAATTGAAAGTTATTGAGGAGAGAATAAAAAGCTTGAGAAAGGAGAGGAACTTGTTATTATTATTGGCATCTCTCTCTCTCTCTCTCTCTCTTTTTATTATCACTCGATGAAACTGGCTCAGATAAAAGTATGATTCCGAAAAAGAAACTACAGTGGATAACCTACTACTGTTGTCATGAATGCTTAAATGGCCAGTTGTTGGTATCTAATTTTCTATTAATCTGTGGTAACAACCTGTCTGTCTTTTAAAATTTGTTGTAATACATAGCCTATTATATAATACACTGCCAGGATTTTTTTTCACATAGGACAAAAAAACAAAGTGAAACTTATTTCCTACAAAACATCAAACTAGACCATCCGGGGTGTTTTCATGCGACATGTTTCTGATGGGTGGAAAAAGAGAATATTGGATGTCAAGCACTGCACTGGACATGTTCAAGAGACATTTTAATGATCCTTCCCTTTAAGTGTCCTGTGAGGAGATCAAGGCTGTCTTTTAAGTTTGTCTCCGGCCCCCTAGCACTTCTTCCCAGGAAGAGACTTCATGGTGCTTTCCTTAGACCCAGATGGCCCAACAGTCCAGGCACCTAGCTGGAAGATCTATGGCTTTCTTGCAACGGTTCAACATGTCAGATCCCTCTCACAGTCCCTTCTCTGCTAAGATCCGGAGATCCATGCCCATCTTTCCACTCCGGGGGTGGTTCCCCCCCCGCATCACATAGCCACAGCGCAGGCCAACGGCCTTTCTGGTACCGCCCCAGGTTCTGTGGGCTGCTACTTTAAAGCACTGTAAAAACTCACAGAGAAGGATAGTGATGCTGCAGCAGGGTACCACCACACACACACACTCACACACACAGAGATATGCACACACACAGACACACACATAGAACACACGCAGACATACACATACATCCAAGAATTTCTTTTAATGATTTAACTTCATTAGTTATTTTGACCTCAAATGTCACCACGCAGACAAGAGCTAAGGAAGGAGGGATATTACGAAAGAATGGATTTGTCTTCATTATTCAGCAACGCTAGTTCCATCTGCTAACTCGTGTTGGTTTCAACATTTTGAATTGCGGCTCAGTGTCAGAAAGCTTTATGCCTGTTCGCCCAAGCTGAATTACTAGCTTTATGGGACCAAAATAAAGATCCGCATCATATCACTACCGTTCCCCTTTTCCCTTCAAAGGTAGCTGCTTCAGTGGAGGAAGCAACAACAGCAATCTAACTTAAAAAAATTCTATATAAGTAGTATAGTCATCATTAAAAATGACTTTTTGGTCATTTAAAGAAGACTGCTTCTTTGAGGGACAGAAATGTAATTGAACTTTCTGAAGCGCACCACACTGCACCGGATCTGGCTGAACTCACCATACCCACTTTTTTGGTTGTTGCACAGAGTAAAACAGAAATTTATCAATATTATTCAAGCATGTTTTTAAGCAAATTATTAAATGTTCATAATTCTGCTCTAATCGACTGAAAATGTTAGCACTTATTTGCACGGCTGACATGCACAGCTTTTCATGTCTAAAGTTAATGCCTGTTAATTGCACCGCTGCTCCCAATACTCTTCCAAGCCTGAAACGTTAATTCACACTTAGCCAAGGGGTGCTTATAATTAGACAATCCTTTATAAATGTGATTACAATGTTACCATTCAAAAAACCTTTTCGAGGGTTGCATGTGCATGAAAGGAATTTTTCAAAGTATATAGACATATTCGTGACACCATTTTTGTACAATGTAACAAACCTTCCCAAAACTTCAAATAATTACACCAGCAGGCATTGCGTTAATTTAACACGACTATAGTGTTTGACCACTGTCTCTGAGCCTTTAGCATCCATTGTTTTATTCCTGTGAGGGCCCATCCGTGATTTTGACTGCAGTCTTGCAAGACCGGCAGCCAAGTTTTTTATGATCGTTGCATAGCTGGATGCATTCTCGGTGAACATTGCTTTAGCATCAACTCTGCTACAGACATCTCTCATTCTTTTTTTACGTTCCTCTCAGATTTCTGCCATTTACAGATCTTTGAAAATGAAATGAACGGAACAAGTTGTTGGCCACCAACGTGTCTGAGGCAAACAAATGAGAAAATATCATTTTAGCTTATTGCATTTGGTTGGAGTTTGACAGACAAGGGAAAGTTATGGACAGATATAAAACCTACACTGATTTGTGAATCAATTTCTTCCCAGTCTAAATGCACAGCACAAGCTAATTGGAAGTGCCCAGTCAAACAGAAAATTAACTGGGTGAAAAAAATTGTCATCCAGTTTGGTAATCTGAAAAGTGGCAACGAGCAATTGTTGCTCCAGAAAGGGTAAATATTAATGAGACCAGAGGCATAATATGGCCAGGAACCTACTTGTGCTTGCATTGAAAAACATTGAATGTTAATATGAACTGCCTTCACGAAAAACCTTTGCAAAATAGTAGGCCAGTATGGTAGTAGTAATTGTATTTTAAGTTTATAAGTTAAGTAAGTGAGTTTAATAAGTTAAGGTTAGTTATTTAGAATTAGTTGTGTAGGCTGGCAGACATCGTGCACCCAACACTCATGAGCTAAAAATTGGACTTTGCTGGATGTGTCTCACACCTCATTGTGTAACTTCCTGTTGCATCGGTGCTCAAATTCTGTTAATGAATCATTCAGTAAAGATTAAGATGTGCTCTGATCGGTTATACTTCCAGATGATGGTTGGGTGTAAAAAGGACCATTATTCTTTTGAGGAATTTTCATCTTGCTCTCTTTATCTTCTTGCTCAGATAGCAAGTCAAATAACTGAAGTTACATCCAATTTGGCAGCTATTAAAATACTGTCCGGTTCACCACTCTGATACAGCCCTCTCCCCATATGGTCCTGCCTAGGAAAATGCCCTAACAACTACAGTCTGTGTCTGTGTTTGGTCACGCAAAAAGCACATTGGTAACTGACCACAAAATGAGAAAGAAACATATAATTCCAGACCACACCACAAGGGAACAATAAATGTTTACTTTAAAAAATACGTGGACAAAAACTATCTCTGAACATTCGTTCCCAATCTTACATTTGAAAAACTGTCTCATGAGGTCTTATATGACGTGTATTGAGTTTTGTTGCCTGGTATGCAAAGGGGACATCGTATCCAGGTTCAAAAGTTTACGAGTACCCTCTTCTCAATTCTGAAGTCGTCAATTGGTGCGTGGTCAAGACAAAGGGAGCCGCTCATATTACTCTTGTGTTATACACTGAATAGAGCTCCACCTATCAAAGGTATCCAGTTATGTAAGCGATAGCGTTCTTTTCCCAGGCACAGTCTAAAGAGGGCCTCAGGAGAAGAGAATAGGTGCTGGTTTGGCAGTTGGCCAAACCGCTAAGAGGTTGCGAACACTTGGAGTTGAAACAGCTGGTTCTCTCCCCTGTCCTCTGCAGGCTCTGTTCAAGGCAAGAAAATAAAAGCAGATCTTATCCCTCTTCATCTGATTATCCTCACTGCTGTTGAAATCAAAGTGGCAAGCATGTAGTCATTCAGTCAAAGCCAATCCTTCCCTCTCCTGTTACAAGATCCCCTGCGATCGTTTGAATTGGAAACTTGACCAAACGGAAAACAACAACTTGCGCTATAGTTAGGAATATATACATAGGAATGAGACAAGTTGCCTTAAATCCAGATACATAGTTTATTACAGACGATATAAGTAATTCAGGCTCCAATAAACATATTCGTAATAATAAAGCGTCATCAATAGTATCCAGCAGACCAAGAAACAGGGTGATTCTCACAACACACAGAGAATGTGAACAGAGCAATATCAAATCCATGAACCCTGATAGGCAATTGTAATAAATGTAGAAAAATATGATATTTCACAATTTACCTGAGGGCAGCATAACTGGGTGAGATTACGAACAGTTAATAGACGGTGACTCCATGGCCAATGTGAATGCTGATTTGTGGATTTAATAGGTTTTTCTCAATGGCTTGAGCGCATTTTTCTAAACCATATTCATTTTCAAAAGCAGTAAACATTCAGACCAAAACTGATTCGCAAACTCTTAAAAACACATGACACAAAATCAACAGTCTTCATGAAAATAAAGAACTTGACATCTAAAGACAAGAAGGTTTGACCAATCATTACAGAATGGGCCAAAATGACAACTAATGAACTTCCTATAATGCACATCGTTTTGTATGTCTGTGCCTTTGATTGACTGCAGTGAACAACCTCATAGAAAAGTAAACACGTTTGACATTCATTTTTTGTCTGAAATAACCACAAAATATCCACAACATAATCTTCAAATATAAGGACATTAAAGCAACTAACTAAAGCAGAAACAATGTCAGTTGGGAGCAGTATATTCAGAAGCGTAAGTAAATTTTACACTTTATCATTTTGCATTTTACGAATCCCATCTTTGCACTTCATATTCTGAGAATACAACAAAAAACAACACTGCAGCGACAGAAATACTGCAAAAACATGTCAAAAAAATACAAACAAAACCAAATCAAACAGAATGTTTTTTGCCCACAATCCCACAAGGAAAGTATTCCTTCCATGGTGTATTGCAAGGGTTTTCTGTTATACAAGAATTAAGACTTCTGGTTGAACAATCGGGCAAATAGATTTTGTGCTAAGAAGAGGTTCGTGGTTATGTGAGTAATTTGTGTTCAATGACATTTTAATGTTTTAATTGTGTTTGACATGTGCGTTTAGCATTTACAATGTGTGTGAAAGCTATGTGAAATAGTCAGTTTTGCAAAAATAGAACGCCTCAGTGTTCCTCAGGTGTCAAAACAAGGCAACATAGCAATGAACACTTGACATGAGTCACGCTTGAACAGTGTACACACAATTGAGGATTTTATTTTGTGTCTGAAAAACATGGAGTAGGAGTTTCAAATAGTCGCACGGTATTGGCCTTGCCTGAAAAGATGAATGCATTGTGTTTATAACTCCTCTATCCTCTTAAAATGCTAAACATCATTGCTGCAAAGTTGTTGATGCTGTTGGATTAGAAAATGATGGTGGCCCCCATATCTCCCAGTGCTCATCTCTTGAAATTAAATAATTAATGTTGTTTCATTATTTGCTGTCAGTACACAGACCATGCATTCAATATTTACATTCAATTGCACTTAATACACCAGCAGCTCTGCTTCAGAGACACCTAGTGCAAAATGTATGTTGTGCATACAATGAACCGTTGTATAATGCAAGGGACTTGAAATAGAAATGTTAAATTAGAGGTCAAAAACATGTGCAAGAGGAGGGAAAAACATTTTCATATTACTTGCTACAACAAATTCATTTTACCACGTGGAAGAAAGAGGGAAAAAAGGGAAAAAATGTTTCAACTTATAAGAGATGGTGGTGCTGTCAGACCTTGATCTAATGTGAGAAGGAGCTTGTCTTGGGACACAAGTATCTGATCCATGATCAACATGGATCTTGCAAGGGGCAGTGGTGTCTCTAGGGGAAAGAGATTTGTAGGCAATGGCTCTACATCTGAAAATAGAATTCATCAAGTTATAAGCACAGGATGTGGAAAATTAGGCATATTTGATTCATCCTCACAGAGAAACATTTCCTTTAAGAATTGTGACAGTGTTAAAAGTAAACAGGCAGAGAATCAGTACATCGAAGGCATCGTCATCATTAAAGGTATCATTATTCTGGGGAATGACTTAGCCTTTGAAATTACCTGAGATCTCCAACCATTTCAAAAAGATAAAATTGTAGGGCTTGACGTAAATACATGGCTGATATAGAATTCACAAGCTTGCTGCTGTGAAATTGGCCTGGTTTGCCCGCCACTAAAATTGACTACTACTAACAACAAACATTTAAACTAGGGGCTCCTCCAATGTCTTATTCAGAAGGGGGTTCAAAACCCCCTTGAGGGCAAAATTTTCTCCTCCCTTTCCTTTAGTGTGTGTTATCAGTTGCAGTGGTCCACGTGGCCTAGGCTAGGACACACGCTCCCTACTGTTATTCTTCCTGTTTTTACGAGTTTAATCGCAACGGCTAAATTCACCGTTAGGAACAGGCTTTCTCACCTTCGGGAAATGTGGATGCAGGAAACACACACGAGGAGAATATGAGGGATGAGGGACTGATCATGTGAATGTAAAGTGTCTGTGTAAGAACTAAAAAAACAGAAGAAGAGAGAGAGAGCGGGGAGAAAAGGGAGTTGTGCAGTGGGTTGCCCAGGGGAAAGAGTAATCGCGTCTCTGAGATACAGTACAAGAAGGATTCAAATTGCCGCTTCAGTCCCAGATCTTTGTGCGGTACATGTCAGCATGTCTAACTGCGGTGCAAAGGGCCTTGTGGCTAGAATGTGGACAGCCGCTTTTCTTAGGGTTTTTTTTTTAAAGCCATGCACATGCTATACTGGATGATTTATAATTAGTCCTTCAGAGACATCCTTTGTCTCAGCTAAGCTAACAGTGGATCAAACTGAGGTTGTGACCACAGTCTCTGTTTACATAATTTCAATAAATCGAGGCTCCAAATATTTTCCTGCTAGATATGACAGACAGTTTCAACGTCAGTTAACTAGCTTGTGTAATGTACGCAGCGGGTATTCAATCAAAAACAAAGTTTAACAAATGAGGGTGGTTCACTAAAAATGCAAATGATTTAATTAAAGTTCTCACAGATGGAAGAATATTTGAATGCTCGAACCTTGAAATCCCTCCAGATACTGCTCGATGTTCGGGGTCTGTCTAAGCTCCGTCAGAAACAGAACCCACACTCTGATCACTGCATTGGCACTGGCACTGCAAAAAAGGAGCCGTCTCTTATGAGGAGTTTGAGGTTGAGTTTCAACTTTTCATTAGTTATGAAACCTGTATGTCCTTGATTATGCTTCATTGTAAGTTTGCATGCACTTCCTTGAAATTATTTCTGGTAAATTTTTACAGTGGATGATCAATGTAGGCATTTAGTGTAAACCCTCAAGGGTAAGAAGGTTCCTCTGACAAAGGGGGTAATTAATGACGCAATTAATGATCTCCTGGACCTGGTGGGCAGGGAAAAAACCCGTGTAGAAACACATTGTCCATCTTGCTTAAGTTTTCCATATGTGTCAGGTCTTTCTCTCCTCGTGAATGTCAGGAGAAAAGTGATCTATGAAAGACCACTTCAGATTGCGAGGTAATAAGAGTGCTTCGGTGCTGCTGTGTGATAATTGGAGCTAAGTGGTGCACTAGTCCTGGACTTCAGCCCGGTCACTCGCTCCACACCAGTCCTGACGTAACTCCGGTCATGGCTTCACTCTTCAGGAAATCTTCTTCCCTTTGTCGCCCCAGGTTCAACCTCTTCTGACTCATGCGATGGTTCCCTTTCATAAGCACCGCGTTAGCCGGCGTTGCCGCTGAAAAGCACGTTTTTCGAGGGCGCAGGTGCATGGTACTTACACTTGAGGAGTGAGTTCAACCAATTGGTCAGTTACACCCAGCCCAGTAGAACTCACTTCAGACAGAAACCTAAGCTGATCGAGTTGAGCTGGATGGAGGTTCCAGCGAGGTAGCGTACATTATCTTATCACTCACCAGTGTGTTCTTTTTGTGCCCATTCTGGGGTTCAAACTATGGTCCTCTGACTCACGCACGTGATAATCACCTCTTAGCTACGCCGCTGCACAGGAGTGTGGTATAAAAACTGGAGGAGTGATTTTAACCAACAGCTTACACGAGAGGGTGAGCTACATTGAATCGAAAACTAGCCCATGTCTAGCATTTCATATCTAAAGAAAATGACCCGCACATTTATTACAGAAATGGCCAAAGAGCCAAACTTTTTGGACAAGGACAATTGTCTCGATGTCTTGTGGAAAAGCCCTTGGTAGAAACACAAAAGTAGGATAAGAAAACGTATGGCTAAGTCAACACACTAAGGGCTGTGGCCTGCCCTGTGCCTCCATGCATATGTAATAGCACATGGAAGCGGTTAACTACAGGCTGACACACTCATTTATCTTGAGCTTCGAGTTATTATGGCACTATAAACACTATATGCTCGAACGGAGCCTATTTGTCTTGAGGGCTGTGTACTCGTGCCCTTCACTTGTATTGGGAAGTATTACCAGTATGACGCAGGCCGTGTTTCCAAAGACAGGGCCTGTGGGAATTCAATCTGTTTGTGCGCTAGTGTAATCTGATTGCACTGCTTCTATAAAGGCCATGTAATGAAACAAAAATGACGCCTTCATCTTCAATTTGAAGAGATTTTTTTTTACAATATTAATAAGCAACAAATTAAAGACTTGGTTCGCCTTTTTGCGTTGGAAGGAGTTTGGTGGGTAGTATGTTGCACCTCTACACCTCTTGAAACAAGGATGTCAACTGATTGTCTTGGTATAGGGAGATAGAAAGCTTACCACTGCAGGATCCCACTCTAAAGAAAAATGCTCACCAGGTATTGTTTGAAATTGCTGTGATGAGGGAGAACAGATGAGCTCTCAGACAAGGTGTTTTTTGGAAAGGTTTTCCGGTGCTGGCTTGAGATTCTGGCTAGAAGGGTCAAAGGTTATCTCTCTAAGATAGATTTGGAATTCACAGACTCTGTGTTCCACTTTCTGGGGATTTTTTAAGAAAAGAGAATCGGATAATCAAAACAAAGGATACTATAAAATCAACTTATGTGTGCACTTACCTTCCCATATCTTTCAAAACAAAAGTTCAAGAAAGCATCGGCAATAACATTTACATGTATATTTCTTTCACAAATACATTAAAGAGATGGTAGTTTTTACATTAACATTTTAGATAGACAGACAGACTGATATATTTTTATTTCATAAACCTGTCTAAAATCCTTCCCTAAAAAAAACACACGATGTACATGTTACCTACACCCCCATGGTAGATCCTCCAACCTGTTCTGTGGTGGAACGTACTTTTAGCCAGCATTCCCTGGGCCTTCATCATCCTATCCCAGACTGTTTTGGCCAATCAGTACTTTCATCTAGTTATGCCCCTTCCACCTAATTAGCTGGGTATTGAGGTCCCTCTGTTCCATGTGTTTTTGTGGGGTTTTGTACTGACGTTATGCTTTGTTATGCACCTTTACGAAGAGCTTAGTTTATTCTGAGTTACGTCCAGTGTGTAATGATTAGTTTGTGTTTATTCCTGGGCCCAAAATGAAACCCCATTACCGCCCTGAGTGATGGACACACAGTTAAGCACTATCCTATAAGAATCACAATATCATATATCGGACAAAAATATCTAGAGCAATGCTGAACAGACGAACCTCTTACCTGCCACTTAAAGCCAGTAGCAGCAGTATAAGTGGACTATGGAGAGTCAATGAGCTCGCAAGGAGCTCATTGAGACGAAATATCAATGTGGGAGCAAATCCACTTTTAGCCCACATCCATTTTGGCTGTTACATAGTAAATTCCTTGGCGATGTGATCTCTTGAAAATTATTATTTACCATTGTCTTCACGAAGCAATAGCTTATTGTTAATCACCAATATATTTAAGTTGTTGTTTTTTGTTATTGGTACATGTTATTGGTACATGTTATTGGTACATGTTATTGGTACATGTTATTGGTACATGTTATTGGTACATGTTATTGGTACATGTATTTCATACATGGAAGTTTCATTTACATTTTTCACCCTTATCACAGTTTCTCCCACAGTTTCACACTTCTCTATTCAGGGGGGCAAAGTGAATTCAAAACAGATGGTGAAAGAAGTTCACATCAACCACAGAGAAGCATCTTACATTTTCACCACCGATTCAAAGTCTATTGGAATGGCCTACAAACAGTGTGGTAACTGGAGTGGCAAAGCCACCAATAGCCTGCAGAGACGGATGTGCAGCACGACAGGTCTGTGATAGTAATGTAACAGTTTACTACGACCGATAACTCAAATTGAACACTGTTCATGCAACATTCTGAGCCTGGATTGTACGTGATGTCGGTCAGATTCCGGGAGCGATGCATCCGCATGTTCGTGGAAATCAGATGACAGACCAATCACAGGTTTGAGTTTCAAGCGTCTTATATTCTGTCAACAGAGAGAGAGAGAGAGAGAGAGAGAGAGAGAGAGAGAGAAAGAGAGAAAGAGAGAGAGAGTGGGGTCTAAATGGTTTGGTTTTGTAGTTGATAGCATCAAAGCTAAGGAAGACTACCATTGGTCAATTAAATACAAGATGAATGTGACAGTATGTTCTACTTCTTTTGCATGCAAAAGATGCTAAATTGTTTGTTCACATCCAGCATTCATACTGAAATACAGAAAAACAAACTCAAGGTGTATTCATCAAAAGGAATTGTTAGGCAAGTATGAAATGCATTTCCTTTCCAACAAATCATTATCAGGTGTTCCAAGCTAAGTATAACCTAAAGGAACCATGTGTGTGAGATTTCCTGTTGTCATCACCAAACTCGGCTATTTTGTAGCATGTTTTTCTTTTTTACTTTAGAGATAACGCATTTGACGGCACTTCTGTGTGAGATTGCCAGAACAGAAAGAATCTGTTCTTCAAAGATTGCTCATGAAATTCATTTCATGTATTGCTGTCTCCCAGTACAGCCACATTTGAGAGTCTCTTCGGTCTAAAGCTTCAGAATTTACCACGCTTTTTTTTTTGTTGCAGAATGTTCAAACTAGTTTAGTCATTTTAAGGCCTTTACGGCATTGTTACTTTGGATCACTCTCACTTCCTTACTTTAACTACAAAGGTCTTAACTCATGCATAATATACACAACTGTTTTCCCACCTCCATCAGAACAAACATGGAGTTCTACAACAGTGAAATATCCAAATGTATGACGCGATGGGGTAATATCCCTGAGGGATGTGTGTTTGATTTGCAGTAGATTGGTGTATGCTGGAGGTGGTGGCACCACAATATGCTGGGTCCCTGGAGGAACCTGACCTGTTCAGTCAGATATCTCATCCAATTGTATACCTGTCTATTAGAAGGGATCTTCTCTTTAATCATTGCTCATCAAACATGCATTTTGTTTTGGGGAAAAGAAGTGCCTTCGTCTGCAGTATCTATTGTCTGCCACTGGCCTAAACAGGACGCATGAAAATGCTGCTCCGACAAACTTTGCAACTGAATGTAAAAGGTCAGCAATTGTGCTGTAGACTTGAGGAGAAGGCTTGATGTGTGATTTCCAGACCTGACAGTGTGCTTTCCATGTAAGAGGATATTTGACATGCTGTGGCAGTCACAGCACAGCGAACTCAAGATGGTGATGTCTATATCACCATCTTGAAAAGTAAGACTAAGATGGAGTAAGGTGAGACAGGCTATAATCTAAAACCAAAAAAGGGGGGACAATTGCCAGTGTAGTATACTTTACCCAAAACCCACACTCACACTCACACAGTCACTCACTCCCAGAAATCACCCATCAAACATTTGGAATGTTTATCAAATATACTAACTGGATGTTCAAACATTTGATTTTCTTTTTTCTTCTGACGGAAGCAACTACAGGTTCAGCAGATGGTGGTTTGTCTGCCAAGACACATCACAAGACAAACACAATTGATATGTATGTGACAGTTTGATCATGGCAAATAATAAAGAAGGGATTATCTTTGTTTTCGCACAAAAAAAGTCATTAAGTCCAACAAACGCACTGACATTCAGAAGTTATTGTTCCCCTGCTCGTTTCATTAAAAGGGTTTTGAGAGACTTGACCAGGGTGCTCTGTAGTTGAATGAGAATTGAAGCGTTCTTTAGACCTTCAAAAAGTGGTCGAAAGCAAAAACAAGAAGTCACACACACCGTCAGTATCTTTATTGTATTATTGTAGTATTGTGTGAACACGGGCTGCATGTTTGAACACAGCACGCATGCGAAGACACGAGCGTTCGTGAGACGCGTAGAAACGTGGTTAGAGGTCAGGCGACCTATCAGGACGTTCTTTACTTTCTCCAGCCATGGGAGTTGTCTTTTACTGCCATAGCAGTAAAGGTGTGGAATGGGCCTCCTGAATTTGTAAACTTTATAGCCCCCATCTTCTATGCAGTAATCATTGATCAAATTAACCTCTCTATTATGGACTCGCTGGCTTGGGGATTGGCTGTGCAGCATTACTGTATAAATGTGGTCCTAGAATGCAGCTCAGCTATTTCTGATAGCCGATGAAGAGAGGACATCTCCACGCAGGCCCTACTCATCATCATTTTAACGAGTCTGGAAATACTGTCCAACTTGAGCGGTGCTTCATGTTCCCATCGACTCTGTATCTGTGGGTGAATCCTATGCAGGGAGACGCTATGTTCTCAGTTAGCCTGGCGGCACGGGGGGAAGCCATCAGGGTAGTAACAGCCTCAGAGGCTCCACTTCCAAGGACTCATTAGCCCCTCTGCAGTTCTTCGAAGTCATCTCCATCCTCAGAAAAGAAAACACGGATGGGGACATTCATGTATCTGCTCGGTCGCCTGCAAACAAAATGCTGAATTTCTTGTTAAAGCAACAATCTTGCTGTGAGTTTTTTTTTCTTCCTTTTTTAATCTGGAGGTGTTGGGACTTTTAATTTGACAGGCAATATTAAGATGGAACAGAAACGCATCAGAGGATCATATTATGGAGCTTGTTAAATAACCTTGTGTAGAAGATCAAATGACAGAGCTGACTTTAGAGGTTCAAAACGGTTCATTATTATTTTTTGATCGAGTTATAGACAACTCGATTTTAAGAAATAGCACAATATTAGGTCTTCAAAGGAATAAGATAGTAGAATATGAATAATGTGGAAAATGGACGGTGTTTAATTAGGTTTTTATATTTGGGGAGCTCAATTATTCCAACCTCAACATTATCAATTTCAAAGTGTCTTTTAAAAAAGATTTCCTATGGCTATTCAATTGACAGCAAGGGTTTAAATGGACAGAAAATCCCCTACAACCACTATTAGAATTAAACTGGTCTGAAATGAAAAACAAAGTTGGAGAATGATTGCAATAATAGCTTTAATATTTTCACATCCGCTTCTTTCTAATTAAAGCTTCATAAGAGAGGTAAGGAGGGTCGGAGAAACTGCTAGAAAGAATATAAAGGTCCAACAGCAATGCTCTAGGAGGAAAGGAAGGATATGAACAACATTAATAATGAAGGCAAAAGTGACAGACAGAAAGGAGATGGACAGCGGTGCGTTCGCAGACGGGCTGCCGCGTCTTCCGGCCCACCCAGGAGACGAGCTCCATCTGCACCACAGGGTCAAGCTGACATCTCTGTGGCACGGGTCTGACACGTCTCTTCTGACTGGCAGGCTACCACACCGTGGCGTACATTTATGATGATAATATATGCGCCACGCCATGCCGCTGCTTCCTTGTCCGTCTCTGTCCCATGAATGCCAATGAATGGATGTTTCGCATGCTTTAACATGAAACCCCATTCCTCAGGGGTTAATGATGCACACGAGCAAGAAGCCACTGAACAAACAAGCTCGACAGCCTGGCCGTGCCAGCCCTCCGACGTTGATATTTGGGTGGGATTTCATTTTCAGCTCCCGTCCCGAACACATCCGTCTCTCCGCACGCGAGGGTTGGGAGGGTGCAAATGGGGTCAACAGGAGTGCATCAACCATTTACCGAACAGATCAAACAATCGAAGAGCCGAACTACATTTAAATCCTTCTGTCTTTCATGTGTTTGGATTAATTATTGGCCGGGCCTTGTTTTGAGAAGGCATTGACTGCCAAAGAGATGAGATTCAATACTTTCTACAGGGCTCTGTGAAAGATCTCAATTAAGATAGGTCTGAGTGAATACAGCTCAAAGTGCTGAGCTACCTCCCTGAGTCTGACAATGAAGAGAGGCAATTTAAAAAACCATGGGAAAATGCTGGAGGGGGGGAACGACAGCAAACCAACTGCATAAAAGGTCCTCTGAGGGTGGTGTCAGAGTTGCACAATGCCTTTCGTTATTTACCAAACTCTTTCATCCATTGTTTCAGGGGCTCAAGACTGCTGTGACATGCAGCAGCGAGACAGCGTTGTGTGATGCGTCTTCATGTCGGTGTCAGGACTGGTTGATCGGAAGAGAACGGGCCGCACAATGGTAGACGTGTGGAAATGGATTTCGAATGGAAACGTCTACTTTATGCGAATGTGTTTCTGTATAAGGCTTGACAGCATTGGCAGAGAGGGGCAGGAGTGGATATCAATACATGGGCGTAAAAACACAGTAGGCCTAAATGAGGACAAGAATCTGAGATATTAGAAATGATGCATGTAAACAGTCCAGGCTATTTAAAGGGACACTCCATAGAAGTGGGCATTGACTCACTCTCGGTACAGTAACAGCCTTGGGACTGAGGTGAGCAGCCAAGTGATGAACACAGCAAGAATCCTAAGCATCAGCTCAATGAGCCAAAAGTCAAGTTTTCGGGGCCTAAACGTTTGATCACCTTATTTGAATTCTCTCTGTACAGGGGCAAAGGTGCCAATTTTCCTTGACATTTGGGCCTTGATGACAGACAGGAGAATGCTCTGTTACTCCTTAATAGGATTTAGACTAAAAGGCCAACCTTGGCTGAACGACAATGAAATCCCTGACATTTCTCCCCAGTGCTACATCAATAACTAGACCAACTAATGCACTGACTTCATAGAAAATAAATATATTACTCCCGATATAAAATCCTAATACTGTATATTTCAAATCAAACATGCAGAAACTTTTAAAATATATGGTCAGTTTATTATTTCCTAACAAATTGCATGACTCACTTTTTGACAGCCAGTGCTTCAGCTCCCATGTGTAAAAGGCAATAAAATATTGATATGTTCTGTCTATTTGCATTAGTGTGATCTATGTTTGCCAAGTCATGGGAAATGGGAGAAACTTATCTTGCCTCTCTAAATATGACAAACATTTGACCTTTAAATGGACACAAAGGACATGGTTTTAATTATAGTCTAAATGTCAGTCTGTGTCTGAAGGTGAACCATGGTGAAATGATATATATTTGTTTTATTTCATTCATATCCTTTGGGTCTGTAAATGGTAAAATACAACCTTGGTTTTGCTCAAACTGGACTTGGCTGGACGTGCTTCTGTGTTATTCACTCTGGTGAAGCGGTCGCTGGTTCAGTAGTCACAGGAAACAAGATGGAAATACAGCCGACTTTAGAAGATGTCTAAGTTTGAAAATGTCCAGCAGCCATAGTTGAACTGGTGGTTTGTCATCGTGGTGCAAACGCGAAATGTCTTGAACCAAATCAGACTTTAAATCCCCAGACGGAGGCAACAGACATGCTGCGAAGAGCAAACAACAACAAAATATGTTTTGAGTTCATTAGCATTTTGTAATAAGCCTTCGCCTAGCAATTAGCCAGCGAGTTACTTTTTCTTCCATATTTTCTCGGCATCTTCAAATACCTTAGGGGGACTCTGCAGTTCATATTCTGCAGAACAGGTGCAGCATAATAGCCAAAGGCTCAGCATTTGTGTCCACAATGTAAGGCCGGCTTTCACGGAACAGAAATACAAACGTTGGACAACCATTGGACAAACATAGCATTACACCCAATGTCAAAATGTAATCTATCAGAGTAGCCTCATTGAGAATGAAAGAATACAATAACAAATGGTATTAAATCCAAATGATCTTCTCATTGCTTGATTGCATGCTTGGTTAGATTGATTTACTGACTCCCTAGCTAAGAGAATTTTGACCAAAGCTGGAGGAACAGTAAAGGTATCTGAAGGTGTTTTAGTGGAGTTTGAAGAGCATGTGTAGATATGTTTACCAACATATCTAAGTTTGTTTACCATGTCAACTCTTTGTGTTTGCATCTTTGCTTAATCACTTACAACAAGCTCCACTGGGGAAAAAAGTCTGACGTTCAGATTGCCTTTTAATTTCCATAATAGCTGCTGAGTTGCTGAAAGGGGGCCTTTCCCCTGGTGAATGTGAAATGAACGATTTCTATGTTTCTCTTCAATGAGCATAAATACGGTGAACAGATAGCAGACATCATTTATTATGCTCTAGATCCTGGTTAGACCATCTAGCAATTATCAAAGTGAGAAGACTTGAATAACTTTCAAAAAAATAATGTTTTTTACTCTCATTTCAAATCTGAGGTATAGGAGCAGACAGATATGAATTAGTTGTGTGACGATTGATTTCATGTCATTCCACTGTTTCCAGGGTCCACTCAGCCCTTGTTTAAAATGTAAAAATAAAAAGCCCAAAGTTCTCAAAAATCATATCGAATAGATTAAAAGTTTTTTCTTCAGATTCAACACAAAGACAATGTAGGGGTTAATACATGTCAAAGGAATATTTAACCGGGTTACACTGGAGTAAGGGATCATATGACCTTGGGAACATAGTTATGCTCAATTTGATATTGATTATTAGTATTTGGGTTGGTGTAGATTTGTTCATAGACTGCTGTCACAATAACCCCACTAAAGGTATGAGCCGTATCGTTGTTTGTATTTCAACATAATTTCTACTCAATTTCTCCAATATCAGAAGATTTTTGATGCCTACTTGTCCTTTCTGGTTTTGTGGGTTGCAGTGTACAGCAATCTACCAAGAACTGACTCCACAGGAGAGCAATGAAGCACAAATTCAGAAAAGCCTACAGCCATCGTGAGAAAATTAGTCCCATTTGAAACGTATTACTTTCCAATGGCTGAACACATTCTTTCTCCTCCAAATCTGAAAGGTGACAACATTTGCTCAAACAATGCGTATTAAGAACTTAAACCACAAGGGCTCATCTTCTTGGGCCAAAATAAAGATTCGTTAATTGTTGGGAAGATGGTTTAGAGAGTAATCTCTGAACCGCACCTCACTGCATCCAACACATCTACTCCCTCTGCCATCTCACATAGGGCACACAATCAGCAGCCCCCCTCTTATTTATCAAGGCCACCTTTCTTTCTCTCTCTATTCTTCTCGCAGTTTTGAAGTGTTTTAACATGCGAACACCCACCATTTAGAAACAATTGTCGTCTGCTGCCAGTTATGTAAAATTCCGATTCGATTTTTTTAGGGAGGCCCTGTCATTGTTGATTGTGTCATTTGGTTGCTGTTCGATAGCGATAAAGCTTTGGTGGAGAGCAATCTCTACTGGATTCAATTGGGACCTAGTGGACCGGAAAGCTTTAGCTTACCCAGCAACGAGCGGATTTGCCAAAAGTGGTATTTCTCTGCTTTGCTCCTCAAACATAGCTGGGAATCTGTTCAAAGAGGCCCGTGCCTGAGTGAGGAAAATATATTAACATGGCGTTCAGGAGAAACAGAGTGAGATATCTCTGCTTGACTGCTGGCTCTTTGGCTCAGTACAAATACACAATTTTGGAATACTGTTTGGCCTCAAATCAGCTTACTGTTTTACTACAGAGGAAGTTAGTGTCTGGGCTTTTGTTGAGGATATGTGGCAAGTCAAAAATACCTTTTGAAAACATGAGCCATAATTACAAAAAAAAAAAAAAAATCAGCCACATCATTCACATCTGTGGTGCATAGTGTGTTGACATCTTCCAATGGTTGGTACAGTAGAGAACCAGTAACCTGCTGGCAAGATGTAATCTTGACATGTTTAGCTGTGTGGACTATTCAGTCTGACCATGATGACATTGTGGAGGTCTCTGCAATGTGTCATCTTTTTAATGCAACATGCTCTAATCAAAAGATTAAAGGGTAAATCTTCTTCTGTAAATAGGGTCCATTTTAGGCTTACTGCATGTCGCAGCGCTTCTCCAGGACTTTGTGTCTTAAGCCTTTTGAATTAGAATTCTTAATTACAGTACTTCAGAGAACAGAAGTGGTGAGGGTTCTCGATTACCCAGAACAAAATGTCCATTTCAGAACATGTTGTACATGAAAGAGTTTAGGGGGTAAGAAATACAATTCTGAAGTGTCTGTTGATCCTGAGGTCATAGCTTCAGAAAAGTATTTTTAACAGCAGGTTTGTCTTTTGTACATTTGTTGTAGAACACATTGTCCTCTATTGAACTCTAGTTTCATTAAGTGGGACACAGAACAAAAAAAGCTAAACAGTCATGAAGTTTATGCAAACTCTCATGGCAATTTTCTTCTTTTACGGTCCTGTTATTATTCATGGAAAGCAACTTGAAGCAGTTACTTTATTTATAGCCAAAATCCAATATCTCTTTTGGCTTAAAGTAAAGTACAGTAAAAGTCCTTTTCTCCTCAACGTTTCACGCTGGCTTTACAGTGAGCAATAAGCCATACCATGCACTAAAAGGCATTTCAAGTAAACCATGGGCTTTTAGTTGCTAATGCAGCACATCTGTGTGCATGGTTCCTTTAAATGGTTGTGTTATGACAAGCACGGTTTCTGACAAACACTATGTGAAAAAAGGAAAATATGCTTTTTAGACAACTTTTTTGTCATTTTAGTGCCACACAAGGTAATGTCTCAATCAGTTTTTTTTGCATCCACAGTTACATTTCTAATGGATTTCAATACATACAGTGTTCCTGTTTCTATTGAGGAAAAAAATACACAAATTTGTATGGTGTGAATTTCGGGCTATTTTGACACCTATTTGCATAACATTTGAATGATGAAACTTATGCTAATTTGTCCGCCTGTTTGATGTGTCTGAGGACACATTTCAAAAGGAGAGAGCCAGGGAAACTGAGAGCACTTAGTCCCCAAAAGCAAAGGCATAATCAGCGAAAGGATGACCTCCCTGTCCAAACAGATGGCTCTTCCTCTTTGCCAGCCAGAATGCACGAGGGGGGACAGGGGGGGGGACGGGGGACGTAGGCAGAGATTTTCCAGACAAAGTCTTGCAAGTACAGAACTTCTGAAACAACTTTTCTCTGGGATTATTCTGGAGCGGTTGGAGGTGATTTTTTGGAAAAGTTGAAAGGTATTTGAAACATAGATGAAATGTAAATGGATAAGAGACAAGAACGCATGCTGGTTCGACTGGGTTCAATGCGCGCGTCGTCGTGTGCATGCTCGTGCAAGTGTGTGCATCTGCACCAGTGGAAATAAATAAGTGACCGATTCAACTTGGCTACACTGCTAAGAAAAACCCATCAGCTTCTCATCTTGTCAAAGGTCGTTGTGTCACCAGTGGATAACTTATTGACTATCTATTCTGATACCGAAGGGATTTATAAGGGGATCATCGGACCTACTCGAACACAAGTACCCCCGTTCCCACTCACGTTTCCATGGGAACGAAGTAAGGGCAAGCTCTTATCCTTGCTACTGGGTGGACAAAATGACACCCCCCCTTCAACCCCTGTGATACAATTTGGTCATTATTTGTTTTTCCAGGCAACAGGAAAATGTTAGGTGGAGGAAAATACCATATCTGTGGTAGCTCTGAGCCTAACCTTAAGTATCCAGGTAAGACTGAGCTGGAAAAGGACTCAACAACCCACCCTGTCAGTCAATCACCCCAGCCTACTGTCACAATAAGCTTCCTGCCTCCGTCTTCTCCGAAATTCATCATTTCAGTTCAGGTCCCACGGACTGTTGGTAAAAGGCTGACATGAGTTGACATGCGATCCAGTTATGTGATCCATTAAAAGACAACCTATTGTGCTCCTGCGAAACAGTTACATTATCAGAACTCCCATTAAACGAGTGGAATTTTAAAATAGAAGGTCATTGTGGTTCATGAAACACAGACTGAAAAGAATGCTCCTTGCCTGGAACTGAAATATGCAGGAGAGGTAACATTCTCATTCCAAGTGACATCAGACCGCGTCTTCATAAAAGGCTGTTAAGTAACCATTCCTTTGGGAGATGAGTAATAGTATCAAACTGATAAAAAGGCAACTTAACAAGTCCTGGACTGTTCTGTGCCATTGAAAACAAGGTCACCATATAGGCCTAATGATGCAGAGATAGAGAAGTCGAAATGAAGATAGTAACTGTATGCATCTCGATGTCACAACCTAAGGGACAGTGAATCAAACTTTGTATAACTGTTACTGTAAAACATTTCTGTATTTTAACTTGCATGTCAATCTGTTTTACTCTATGCTATTGCTATTTTGTCACATTAGAACTGTCTCGATAAATGTCTGTTAAAATGTCCCTTAAATGTGGACTGCTTTGGCAATACTGCTGTACCTGAACTGTCATGCCAATAAAGCATTCTGAACTGAACTGAGAGAGAGAGCGAGAGAGTGAGAAAGAGAGAGAGATTGGAAAATATGCCCAGAACATTCACGTAGAGAGCATTTGGTTACCAGATCCCACACAGTGTTCAATTTAATTACAAGGTGGTACGGTCCATATATGTGTCAAAAAATCAAACATGGTTGCTCGATTAGAACCCCATCTACTCCACATTCATTATAGATTTCCAAATGTAAACATTTAAATCTTAAGAATACAGTCACAGGCCATTCCATATCAACACTAACTGAATGCAAGTATCCAATACAGTGATATCTACCATACCTTACACATACTTTCATTACTTGTATGCGACGATGGACCATAACTTAGTTGGGGCTGTAAGCTATCCCCATGGTAACAGAATCAGACTTTGCTATCTTTCCGGTGGACAGCAGGCGGTTTTTTATCCCAACCCTATCTGGTAAGCTCAGATTCATGACCGAGTCCACAGCAGCCAGGCGGATGCTGTGCTTGTCTCAGGGAGAAGCCAATTGATTCCTGACACCGTGGCGTTCGGTCATGATCATCGGAGACAAGAGCGTTCTTGAGATCTGAGTTAAATAAGCTACATATGAAGAATACACAAGGCTGTTGTTATTTATGGCGTTGTGTGTGTGTGTGTTTGTTTGTTTGTGGTCTGTGTGTTTATGAATGCGTACAGTGTTCCCCTTGTCTTACGCTACTCCATATCTACTTTGGAATGTGAACTCTCAGTTTCTATTTACACTGTTGGCAGCACTTGGTTTGCTCTCTCATTTCCTCCCAGCCACTATTCAGCTCTCATTCCAGCACACCTGGCTCTATTTAAATTTTAATACCTTCTTGCGGCATTCATTAAGAGTGTAATTGTCCTGCTTCTTCATTACGTGCCCTTGCCCATAGCTTCAGAGAACGTAGCTACACTGTTTCTCGCTTATGCGCTGCTAATGACCGAAGGCTGGGAACACAGCTTCCTCTGCAGATTGAACATGGAGGTTTGGAGAGCAATCACCGTCCCTGATGTCTTCTGCAGATGCATGAATTCATTTCGGATCTGGGCCTCCTCCGATTGGAATCACACTGTCACCTTCAGTAGCAGAAAATGTTCATTCTTTCCGATTCTTCCGACCGGCAGCGGTTCATGGGAGCTACTGCTGTTACAAAGAATTTAAGTTTGTTTGCAAAGGTTAGTCACAAAAATGTATGGAATTGAAGCCTTTGATGATCAAGTATAATTTTCGGATTGTGAAGTTATTTTAAGTGTCAATTTGGGCCACCGGTGAAATAGGCCAATTTATAAATTCATTTAAACTGTGCTCTTTATTGAAGGGGATAAGGGTTCCAGTTCATCTACCCTGTGACCCTTCTCCATCCTAGCTGGCCAATGGGAGACTGAACACCCTGTTCATATACACATCGAAGACTCTGGTCTTGACTAATCATTTGATCCAAGGGGACTGTACACAGCACATACATGTATATAAGCTCTCTGTGCCGTAAATAAGTACATGCAAAATTAACCCTTTTGTTGTATTTAAGATGCAGTTATTAGATTTGCACACTCTTCCACCAACATTATTTAGGCTATTGATACAAAGACCTGGTAAGCCTTGTTTGTCTCATGGCGAATGCTGTCATAGTTGACACTCCAACTCTTTCAGAGTAGGATACAGCCTTCATTTCACATTCTGTGGATTCTTGGCTATTCCTCTTTACAAGGAATAACACCTTGTTCAGAATGAACTCTTTTGCCACAGAATAACAAGTGAGCTGGGACAGACACACGTGAGAACCTGTTAAGTGCACATTTTTCATTTAAAAAAACTTGGTGCATCTGTAAAGCACCCACGGTAGAAGTAAATTACTTCCATATCTTTATCCTTTCTAATTATTTCCATGCTATACAGACCGCCTTGTATGTATTAATCTGTATGATTTTATCGCTTGACTTTCATCATGCAATCAGGCCTAATCTCCGCTGACAACTGGTTGGTGATCAATATAAGAGGGAGCCAAAAATAAGACACAGCCCCTTAGAGAGCTCTTTGTGCAAGTCACTGAGAGAATCAGAGGCTGAAAGAAAAAAACCCCCACTTCACAGCATAATACCCATGCAGCAGTTTAGCTCCACGTTCTCCAATTGGAATTCATGCCTGTCCCTGAGCCCATGTTAACGGCTCGACAGTTATCAAACCATTAATTAAGGCTGCGTCAAATCTACCTTTGGAACCCGGTGTGAGTTAGGGCTAAAGACTGTAAAGGGGGTAACTGCCTAGCTTGACATTCTTGTTTTCAACATGCATGAGAGACTTAGAAGGCATTCTCTTCAGGGACGGAGTGAAAGAGGCTTTGTTCAAACACAGACTTCTCTCAACCTGTTTGAGACCCTCTGCTGTATTAAAGGATTGTGTAAAGCATTGCAAGATTGTCAAGCAGTTTGAATAGCATCTGCATTCAAACTGAATATTAAAACAAAAGCCAAGCCATTCCCGCCTTTGAAAAATTGATTTTCTCTGTTTCGCTGCATACATCAGCCGCAGCTTATCGCAAATACACCGTTCACTTTTCTAACCCTCTGGTGGGGACCAGCTCTGACATGTGCGGTGACCAACATGCTGCGATGTCAACAAGGCTCAGGCGTCCACCTGCCTGCGACCCCATCAAAAACATAAACATCAGCATGAAGCATTGATCTGACGCCAAGATGGCCTCATCCTGACCAATAAACATGAGCACTATACTGTAAGAGCTCAGGGAGATGTAGACATGGGGGAGGAGAGAAAACCATCCACATCTCTTGTTTGTTTCAGATATATCTCGCCGCCTAACACTCTAGCACACACATTCTCCACTCACAATATAATTCTCTTGGCTGTTTGACTGCCGTAATCTGGTTCTTCCAGCACGTAGGATTTATTCTTGTGTTATTCCTGGCCCCCAGAGAGCCATGTGAAAGGGACTGTGGCGCTGGAGGTTGTCTGACAGGCTGGGGTGTGCACACGTCTGTGAGAGATGCCAGCTGGCCAGCACTTCCTGTGGTGACATTCTGAAGATAAAGGTGAGTAACTTTCTGCAGCGGAAAATAGCTAATACCAATGCTGAGTGTAACAAGGTTTCTTGGACTATATGTTGATTTACACACGCTTCTTGAGATCCCAATAGGTCCCTGACTCATACAACACCAATGGATTCAGGTAAAATAGTGCCAGATGTGCTAGAGTTCTGAATCAGCACATTTTTCTACCTCCATGCTGAAATGACTGGACAGCTAGATAAGGGCTATAGTGTGGCTTGGCATGATTTGAAAGGAATTTCAGATCGCAAATGAATTTCAGGGACTGATTGCTAGTTTTGACTGAGTGAGAAGGGAGGGATGGAGATAGAAATAGATAGTTAGAGAGGGACTGGGTGTGTGTGTGTGTGTGTGTTTGTGTGTGATAGGTAATCTTTATCCAATCATAGAATTCTTTCTGCTGAACAAAGGGAACAAAAATCAGTAGAAAGTAGAGCAACTCTGAGCATCCAGAAAACTTACATTTTATTCCAAACTGCAATCAAAGATTCTTTTGAAGAGCTTTGATTGGGAAAAGAATCGGAATGACAGTGCATCCGTTATCACTTGAGCAAGTACGACAAAAACAGAACACCAAAATCTGCCATAAAATGGCTTCCAGACAGAGAGAAATTGTGAATCATCAAAATGGACACAGGATGAGAAGGGGGGAAAAACTGGTAAGAGAACCAAACTTCGCTTTTACATTTTCTTATCAGCATTTGCAAGCGACAAACTGAAATGCTACAAATGACAAATTTTCAAAGAGATCGGAATACATTAAACGGCCTGTTAACTGTGGGGGCTTTCAGAGAATTTGTTCCTTTCACATGTTCATGGCTTTGTGACAGCAGCCCATGCTTCGGTTTATTGATAATAAATGATAAAATGGACATGAAGGATCCAATTTAAGCCGTTTCAGAATGGTTTGTTCTTCAAAGTCACCATTGTTTGATGCCAATTTTCTTCTGATTAGAGACTCACAACGATGTCTTGGAACTATTGTCTCCTTTTGCCTTCAAAAAAGAATGGCAAATGTTGTCGTTAACAGCTGCAGTGCTTGAAGAAAACAAAGACAAACTGATCACAGCATTGGAAAAACAGATTCATTATGAATTGTTTTTAGTATCTTTAAGATTTGAGTATCCACACTCCTTGTCATTCTCTGCCCTCTGTATTAGTCCAAAGAAAACACAATATCCTACTTATTATTACACTATTTGATTTAATGCCAGAGACAAGCGATCAAGCAGTTTCTACGCTCCACATTTGATCTTAGAAGACTGCACGGAGATCTGTCTGCTCTGCACAGGACCAAACATTTGATGGAATCTTGGATCTATCTAAGTTTTATCTATTGATGTGTTTGAGACCTTACACAATGGAGATCTCCAACCTGGATCTGGGCTTATCAAAGAGAAGAATAAAAGTCACTCTGGATTTATATGTCTGAAGGATCCCAAAGGGCTCCTATTCATACGCTGAATAACTGGGAGAAGTGTGGAATCACAGTTTACTGACCCCCTGCAAGGATGTGATGGTGGTTCGCTTTTCATGCAGGCAACAGAATGTTTCCCGTATTAGTTGGAATGCGCTTCCATGTCCTGGCTCTGATGGAAGGCATGGGAGTGTGTGGGTGTGGCCCTTCCTGTCCAATCATCACTTGAGGAGAGCAATGCTAGCCTGGCAAGAGGAGCCCATGTGACTCGCAGATCAGAGTAAGCAGAGCCGCTGGAAGCTGCCTTATGAATAAGTCTAGTGTTCTGATGGGTTTTCGTATGCATTCTGTTTGCAGTCACAAAACGCTACAGCAGGAACAGATAGGTACATATCGGGACTAAAATGACCGACGTCACACAAGTCAATAGTAACTCCACTGTCTTTGTGTCTTTTGTGAACTTAATGAGTGATAACATTTGTTATAAAAAACACCTGATCTGTTTATTTGACAAAGGGAGGGTCCAGTCAGCTGAAGTCTCTCATCCTCTTAATTTCCAAACCCATTGTTTTGATAAGAACCCAGTCAACTTGGAGGACTATGAGTAAGTTAGTCAAGCTTGTGAATTGCAGGTAGAGACATGGATAAACACATTGTACAGATTCATGATGTGATTCAGTTGGACTGTACTCCTAAAAGGTGGCCGTACAAGTACGGATTTCTAATGGAACTGGCCTCAATTTAACATTGATCTGAAAGTATTCCGCTTCATTGGAAGAGCCCGGTCTGCTAGAATATGGAGCTTTCTCAAAACTTCTGACAGCTGAAGATTGACCCGATGTGAATGCACAGAGAAAAAAGTAAAGAAACGGTATAGGGATTGACATTTGCTCCTTAACTCCCGAATGAAAAACAGCGCAACCACCCAAAATCCATCTCATGTCAGGTGTAGGAAGGGGAGGGATTTTGGCAGAGAAACTGCATGAAATCCTGTCATGACAATGAAAAAAAAGAATAGATTATTTTCTCCTTTCCTCAAATATGTTCTGCCCGACTGTCGCCCTATGACGTGAGCAACACTTAATTTGTTATATATGATCCTACTCATTCTAACATTGGAGAGCACGAATACGAGAGAAACAGGAGACCCAAAACAAATAACCATCTAGGGATTCTCTCTCTCCAAGGGTTTATAAAAGACTACCTTTGTACATGTCAGTAAATTGCTGACTATGTTGTAAAATAAATTAACAATGGCCATATGTTATCGTAGCTGGACGACCATATTGTTAACAACTTAATCAATAGTGCCAATGCTGGTCATGATTATGCATAAAAAACTAAGTGATCTTCAATAATGGGATTGGCATCATGATAAACAGTGTGGGCTATGATACGCAGCAACAGGACCTGTGTGTTTTTGTACTCTGTCAGACATCTCCTTGTTATTCTCTCACAAGGAATGGTTAAGATACCTGCCAAGATCTAGCAAGCGGAGGAGCCATTGTGCGCATGAACATACCAAGGATACCAATGTCAACAGCTCTTTCAAGTGTTCCTGTTGCATGTCCAAGGGTTGAGCTTGTTGCCAAAAAGGGTCAGTAAATTACACGGTTTTCTTCAATTAGCAATCAATTAAAAAGGGATTTGGTTCCTTTTGTCACATATTAGGCCATTGAAGAGAGCTGAGACACACAGATTCTGCTGGATTTACAAGGACGTCTTTATGCCTTTCAAGGAGGCCTCTGATTTGCATGTTCATGGAAGGGCAAGACTAAAGAGAATGCTTCAAATTCTTAATTCCGCTGTTGTTTTCCCAAAGGTCACTGAACAGGAAGTTGTGACAAATGGCCAAAGGTTAACCTTTTAGTTTTCTGAGAAACGAATTCAACCGTTCCCACCAATCTGTGGTGAAGATCTTGTAAGGCTGTAGTCAAATCATAGAGGACTGAGTTGAATGATGCTAGCTGATCTGGACTGGGCACAGTGCCTTTTGCTTAAAATATTCAGTACAAAAGGGACATTTCATTTAATTGTGCAGGCAGGCATTTGTCTTTAATGCTAAAGAGACAAACTATAAGGAGACACGACAAAAAGAAAAAAGAATCTAAAAGAAACTATGCAGGGTCTTGAAAAAACATTATTTATATCAATATTGAACACATGTGAACAGAATATATGGTTTCCAAAAAATAAATATAAAAAGCATTTTATTTTTGTATTTTATACCGCATTTCATTGGTCTCACATACCAATGAATCTATACCATGTTCAAGGGCCCACAAACACACATACAGACCTTTACCACGAAGGTATCTCTGTTGCAGGCCCGGTCGTGGCTCAGATGCAAGACTCAACAGAATATGTTCACTGCCAAAGGAGTAACGACAACAACAATGGTGATAAGTGGCAACAGGACCTGATTGTTTTTGTTTTTTTCATAAATCCTTCTCTTTATATGTCGTGTAGTTTTCGGTTAGTGAGCAACCACACTTTTGTTGGGGTTACATGTGGAATTCTTGAATGACAAATGAAGGTTATTTGTGCACTATGTATGCTAATCAAAGAACCTCACAAGCAACCAGTCAAGGTCAGTGGTCAGCTAGGCATAATGCATTGTCTAACAGTCAGATGGGCTGGTCTAATGACAAGATCATTTTACAAATGTAATGTTTATTAGTCCACATTTTTAATCTTTGGAGGATTCCTCCTCATTTTGTTAAATGTATTTTAAAGTATGAGAATTCACATTGCAAAACACACATGGTTCAAAATTGGCATCTTGTCATATATTTTCTCATTTTATATTGAATAAGTTCTATTCATTAGGTATTATGTATTTAAGCCATCATTAGGATCTTTTAGAATGTTTTATTGTCATCAGTTATGCAATGTTTTTTATAGTTAATTATTGAACAATATGCAGTTAAATATCTCAATGCATACTGTGAACTCTGGAATAATTATCACAGCATCCGGATTAATTTGCAATTGTGATTTGTCAAAAAAATATATTACGTTATGTGTGATGCTTTTTCTAGACCAAACCAGTAAATTAATTATCCACCATGACGATTAAAGTAAATTATGTTTGTAATTAGGAAGAAGGAGAATGAACATGACTTTAAACAAATTAATGATTGAATAATTGTAGTTACTTAAAGCAGGTGAGTAGCGATTGCTATGCAAAGGGTGGACCGCACTATCATTCACCACTGAGAGAGAGGAAGAAAGCAAAATCAATTTTCAAACTGCATCTCTAGGCTCCCTGTCTTTGGTTCACATCACAATTATCACAGTCTCTGGGTAATTGCCATTCTCCAACTCTGGCTCTCCATGTGAACATAGCAAACTATTCGACTGTTCCTTCAACTGACCAGCTTCTCATTGCCACTGCAAATATACCACAACTTGAGGAACGCTGACACGCTGGAGGGAACACAAGCCAACGAATACGCAGTCCGTCGTCGTAGTCCATGTGTTCATCACATGCATGGCCATTGAGAAGGACTGACTCCAAACACTTTTTTTCCCCTCAAATCAGATTCTGTACTGCAGAGCATTTCAGATGTCACAGTACTCAGAGCGAAAGATTTTAGCTTAGGCCTGTGCATTACGGTGACAGAGTTCAACTGCAAATTATAACAAATTACATCTTGACATTTGAGTGAGTATTTGAAAGGAAATTGTAAATGTAAAAATGAAAGGTGCTAGTCATTTTTTTATGTACAAGTGCTTAATCTGGATTATGTTTTGACACAGGTATAAGTATGCCTCTGGACAGCACTAACGCAATTCAAGATTTAAATGGAAGGTAAATCAGAAAGTAAACAGAAATTCTACCTTTGTTCTTGAATCGCACACTGCCTGTGATGCATGGTGTAGAACGCAAGGACGCCAATATAAACAAAGGCAACCACACCATTTCTGAGTTTAGAAAGTAGCCAAACTGGCCACGAATTAGGAATTCAAGAAACACGCTTCACGACATTTGCTGATAGGAGTTCACTCAGCTAGCACTGAGCTGGATGTGGTCAGAAGGCGGTGATCTCTGTTCTCTCCGCTGATGTCATGATGTGATACATAAAGCTGTGATGCTGTGGGGTTCTCTATCACTGTCAATCTCTCCCACACCCCTTCTAGACAGCCCCTTGTACTCTGATAGGAGCAGGCCAAAAGGACGGAGCACTGGGACATGCTCTGGGAGTTAATGGGTATTTACATGGGAAGATAAATAGTTTGCTCAGATCAACTCGGCTCCTGTCAGCAGTGGAAAGGCAAAAGGAAGCAGGTGTCAGTCGTGACAGGCAGGGTTTCTGTTGAGGAAATAGCCAACGCACCGTGACAAGACAAGCCGGGCTGGGAAACAGTTCTGCACACAGGACTCGAGCAAGAGATTGGAGAGGGAGGAAATTGTGTTGGAGAGAGGAAATTAATTCTAATCTTGAAATATACCCCAGGGCAATGTTAAATGCATTAAGGGTTATTCAAGAGAGGGAAATATGTTATTAGAAATGACTAATTGTCAAAACTGCCTGCATAAGAGCAATATCCTTTCATGTGTCTCAATCATGTGACTTTACCATATTTGGAATAAATCCTACCATGTGGGTGCTATCCTGAAGCCTTGCAGGCAAATTCACACTTAAGTATCGAACTCTATCTCTATGACACAAGACACACATACAGAAGAGCAAGATTCTGCTCATTGATCCAGATACCCTCGTAGTCTGATGGACACAACCTCCCTCAAGTCCACAATCCAGCTCTCCTCCACCAACGTTCCACCTGAGGACTCCTGCCAATCAGAGCTGATGCAGGAGATATGCTCTGGGGTCATCTTGGCCCTGAGACTCTCTGGCGTGAACCACCAGGTCTAATATCTCGCTCCACAACACACTCGATTCTGTGCAGTTATGTCAAACTCGACCCTAAGTGCTCGCAAAACAGTAGATACGCGCATTTTGTCTGGTCGGGCGGTTGAGTTATCACACGTGGAAAGATGCTCATGGATCGACTGTTGAAAAATCCAAAAACTGACCATTTATCAAGATTCACATGTTCAGCGATCTCATCGTCATATGCAGAGGAAAACGTAATTACTTTATGACTGTGTTTCAACCGCAGCAGACGATTGATGGATCAATACCCTACCATCGCATTTATAATGTCATTAGAGTGACTCATCCCAATCCCTTCATTGTCTATTCTAATGAATTCCTTCACTTAGTTGAGCGTGGGCTGTAGGTCCAGTTTAAATCATTCTTAACCATCCAGACACATTCAGTGAATAAACTCAAGGAACAAGGACATCTTTAAACACCGACAACCTTCCAAATAGGTTGATTACATCAGGTTCCATCCTTCAAGCACAAGGTTTGCCCAGCGTCAAGTATTTTTTGTACTCTGCCAACTCCATAGCCCAGTAGGGTAGGTGGTACACACCTCACACCACACCACAGGGTTGGTGAGATTCCCAGACCACCTGAGGCTCTGGAATGAGGTCACAGTGGGTTAGTGGCTGTTCTGACCGGGCCGCTGGCCTTGATGAATTACTGGTCCAGAGAGCCAATACCATGTTCCCTCAATGTCAAGCCTTGTCAAGCCTTAGAAGCTTCACAGAGACACTGGCCGTTTGTTTAGCATTCCTCAAACTGTCAGGCCAGCGGATCGTGAAGCTTAGTGGTATGGGAACACCTGGCTCTAAAGGCCAATATGGTCGTCACACGAGAGAAACTAAATCGCTTAAAATGGAATGCATGGATCAATACTGTATATTTAAAAGGACAGTTCACACTAAAATCCAAATTACCATTTTTCCCTCTTACCTGTAGTGCTGCTTACTATGCATCTAGATTGTTTTGGTTTTGAGGCGGAATTGGTCATAGAGTTGTCTGCATTCTCTCCAGGGAAATCTTTACAATATGAATAGATTTACAGGTTTTCAGATGGAAATTGCCATGGTAATATATTAATTTAAACGTAGCATGTTGGCAAAAATTCACTGATAGTGTACAAACACAAATCCATTTGATAATAAGGTTTCATTTGGACCTAATTTGATCTAATCTGCGGTGTCTTTTATTACGAGGTCAGAGGAGGAAAAGCCTAGGCAACAAGCCAATACTCTGGGGTAATTAGGATCTAGAAGATAATGAAATGCTGGTAGTTGTTACTCACCTTTGTGAACTGGTTTACATAAGTAAGATTTCAGTGAGATGGGAATTACAGGAGATTTGTTTTAACATTTATATTCAGCGTCGACTGGACAGAATAGCTCAACGTTACACTTTGCATCTCTCAACTCTTGGCAATACAATTTAGAGTACACAGTAAACAATTAGTCAATACTGCAGAAATACATGAATTTAATTTGAGTCTTGAGTGACTTGAAATAGAAGCAAAGAACCTTGAGCTATTTCCAACGCAGTTGAAATCCATTTGTATTCCAGTAACTTCAACAAGCTGATCAATGTGAAAGCTGTGATAGTATAGCATTACCAGATGACTGTGGAGCACACCATTGACACACTAAAGTGCAACACAGAAATTGGTATGTCATGTATTCTTGGTTGTAATTAATACTTTTAAAATGGGAAAAAGCTTCCATTAATAGTATTCCCACCAGATTATATGAAAGTCTTTACCGTCACACCAGTAAAATAACAATACTGCAGAGACAGAGGATACATTTTCCGCTCCACATGTCGGAGTGAAACAGTTAGACTTCCTACGAGTCTAACTGTAAAGATACAGGATGTGATGTCAAGACAGGCAAATGGAACTCCAGGTCCATCTCATTCTAAATGGGCGTCCAAATCTGCCCAATGTCATTTAGGCGTGATGAATTGAAAATGTTTGCAATAAACATAAAACAACACCTGGATATTTGAGGTCAGATGACGGTGAAGCTTTGTCTGTCCCAGGATTTTGGTAATCCTTGTTGTCAACGTGCTAATCCTTGGCATGGAGAGTTATGCTATGTGGTGAGTTGAATCGACAACTACTATCATTGTCAAAGGCTTATTGAAAATCTGTATATAATTCTGCGAGTGTAAAATTTGACGACAGACACAGGCTCATGCCAGCCAAACAAATAGGATTATCGGAGGTGTTCTGTGTTTTTTATACGCATTAAGGTTGACCAGGAACTGCTTTATAATCTCAGCCGAGGTTGACGAGATGATGTGGAAGAGAATGTAAAGGGGATACAGTGAGAATACAGATAGGCCTTATTTCTCTTTCTGGAACAAAAGTTGAAAAAAATAAGGTTTTATCATAGGAGATGCTATAGCAATCCAGGGAATTGACAATCTCTATTCTAGACTCTCTATACCATCTTTAAATTAGCAGCCAATAGTGAAAGAACTCTTAACTTCCACTGAGGCATTTTATGTATACCTTGTTTAAACCAGAGGGTGATTGCCTATTGCTGTATCACTTAATCAGGACTGGCATATGGTTGCTTTCAGATGTGGGTATTAACTCCTGCTCTGGGTTTACCTGTTCATAAATCACCTGTTATGACCTTATAATGCCAATGGGGGGCATGGTCGAGGGAAAGTTTGCTTGGAAGAAAACTTTGATGAGGTATTAGGAGGAAACCTGAAGTGATTCATGTACAATGCTGTATAAGATCTAAAAGAGACTGTATTAGTTGGTCTTAATCAGTCTGCTTCCTGGTCAAATCTTACTGGAGTATTGGTAAATGACAAGAGGTTGTTCTGAAATGGCTTTCAGACGTAACTGTTTAGAAGAAAACGTCTCCTAATATGACGAGATGTTTTTTTGTGTAAAGCCTCTTAGTGTCCCAAGGCCCACTAGCAGGCCATAGGATTGTTAATGAATTTATTGGTGAATTAAAATGTTGCTCATACTGCAGAATGTGACTGGGTCAAGGCTACCGGAACATTCTCTTGCACAAAACAGGACCTGGATAATTCCTTCTATTCCATCTGTATCTATCAATGACCCTGGAAGGTAAGCACACAACTTTCAATTTCCTAATTCTGATCTTGCCTATACTTTGGCTTTGCAATCCTATTTATGGCTTTACCACACTTCTAACCTCACACCACGCTCAGGCCACCCGGGGATAACTTCAAGCACAAAGCAAGATGCAATACTGACTACTGAACGTCAAGGGTAACAATACATGAGAGATTATGTATATTTAGAGGGATATTCCGTTTTTTAGGCAGCTCAGTTTGAAGGTTAATATTTGCATGGAGCTCACTTCAGCTACTTTAGTACATCATGTTGCAGGTTCTCTGGCTGTTTTTAATCTCACTCCCTCTCCTTGAATGGTAAAGCAGCTCCATAAATTGCATTGCCTCCCCTCTACTTTATTTCCTCTCCTTGTGTGCGCTGAATTGTGGACCCACAAATTTATTAAGCCTGTAAAAGTCCTCATGCAGTTAGTCTACAAATTGCATCTCTCTATACATTTTGTGATACTCTGGCCCTCTTGTCAGGTCAGATCACGGCAACCGACTCCATCTCTTCTACTGAAGAGAAGAAGCTAATTTATAGTGGGTGAAAACCCCTGCCTCTTCAAACTGATGATTTACTGATTTACTCTCTTTATTGTTTTCCCACACATGAAGTTGCTGGAAAAACCTTGATCTCCACTCAGCTCAACTGAAAGAAACTTTAGCTTCCTTGGCCAACTGGCTAAACATGAACAACTGCCAGAGCAAAAGACCTCAAAACACAGCCAGCTGGTGCACTGAATTTAAAGCAGAGTAATTGAGTGTGTATTGATCATAGAGGGAGTTGGTTTAGTATGCAAACAAAGGCTAGGTACAAAACAGTGTTTTCTAACAGGTGCTGAGCAAAATGACTCACTTATTTGCCAAAGAATTAACCAACGTCATTACATGTAACTGCAGAGGACATGGGCCTAATGTGTGAATTATTTCATTTAGAGCAACTGCAAAATACTCACATGCTAAAATAAGACCAGTAAAGCTCCAACGAGTGCTTAAGTTCTGCATGGAGGAAATGTCTAATTTGCATTAATGTGCTCTCAGCAAGATAATGGCCCATTATGATTAGTTACTCTATATTGCGACACCAGCAAAGCCATAGCCTACGCAACTGTTTCATGATTTTTTATATACAAATAACATCTAGCCTATGAATTCAAATTTTTACCATAGACACAAGTTCTAATACTCAGAACATAGAATCACATCCCGAGCAAATGTTTTGTATTTGATTAGCCACGTCAATTTATTTGTATTTAACGCAAACAGCTTCAAAGTTTCCATGTGTAATATTATGTCAAATGGAAATGAGTAAGATGGCTGTACGCATACAACACAGACATCATTGAGAACTTTTACAAGCCTACAAAGTATGACATGTTCGTATTTCATCCATCTTTAGGTTTGTCATGCCCAGACGGGCTTGCAGACTGACGTTGAACTGGGCTTTTGGGCTGAAGGGATTCCACGAGCAGTACCAGACCTGAACCTTATTGGACGTCATCACGCTTTATCTCAGCACTCCTCCGCTACACTGAGGCCGCGCTCGTTCCCATGCTTTTCACGTCTCTCTTTTTTCCCAAAGTCTTTTCAGCATCTCTGTTTTGTGGGATGGGACGTTACCATGGGAAACAGCCATGCGAAAGCAAGGCACAACAACGGTGATTCTGAAACAAAGGCAGGCCGCCCAGCAGGGTGCCGGTGTTACAGGACTCACTCCTGTGAATCTAATGGCCCCTCTGACTCCATTGACTCCAGTGTGTGAGCAAAGTTTCACTGCAAATGAGTCTTGGTGTCCTTGTGAGTTTAGGTTGACTCTTGTGGGTGTATGGGTGTGTGTGTCTGGTTTTATTGGCAATACAGAACATATCCCAGTATCAACATACAAATAACAACATGAGTGGATCACAATAAAAATGTGTGTTTCTCACAAAATCCATAACATTCATGGTCGAATGTAGAACCGTCCCTTAATGGAGAAAAAGGTTGGGAACTCAAACGTTTAAGTAAAAATCAATTTGAGTCAAAATGAAAGCTCTGCACTTGGACAACAGCACCAACAACAAAAAGGAAAATCGGATCAGAAAAGCTTTCATGTCTCATGGAGCCAGGAGACTCGAGTCAGTCAACAACCCACGACAGCGAACTGGCTACAGTTTGTGGAGCAAATGGGCTGGGGCCCACTTTGAAGCTCATATTCCCTTTGTCTGTCAGTCTGACTCCCGTGTATTGTTTAAAAGCCTTTTACCTGCGAGGACATCTGATATGGCCATTAAATAGCCCAGTGGTTCTTGTAAGTGTAGTCTGTCAGCTGTGCACTGGTGTGTGATGCTTATGGGGAGCGTGTGAAATCCCCTTGCTCTCCAACAGCGCCCCCCCCCCACCAAGCCCTCTGTCTCCAGCTCCTGGTCCTCTTCTGTCAAATTTCCAGCACTCCCTCCTCTCATCGCTTCATTAGTGGGAATAATTACAAAGTCTATACGTTTTTGTCAAAAGCAGTCATGTCCCTGCTCGCGGTCGAAACACTGCCGAGTAGAAGGAGCTGTTTCAGCTCCTGATGGGGTCTCGTTATAATGGCAAAGGATGGATGCGGAATACGGAGCCATTATTTGATAGTATAAGCAACATGGTTGACCTGCTCATGGCCTTGATGGTCTTCGACAATACGATGTTGTCTTTTGTGCTCATTGACTGTGACCTTGTTTCTTTGTGGGTGACTTGCTCAGCCAGTATCTTCCACTGCATGACTGAAGGCTATTCTCTACAGTCTTCTGTTTGTGAGCAATGCTATTTAGTCATATATTCAACAGCAACATATGACTTCTCTATACAACCATGTTGACTATGAATAGAGGGAATTATTAATGGTTGGGGAAGATTTGAACATTCATGAGCCCATATCTTTAGCATTACCATATACATAGACTGGTGGTCACCTTAACCAACCACTTAGTACATGTTTTATGATTTAACGCGTGCATTCCAAAGTTTTCTGTTTAGGTAATAGCGAGTTGCCACTTTAAACGGGACAAAACGGGGATTAACTGTGGGTGTGCCTTTGCTACTGCACGCTGAATGTGGGCAACTGTTCCTAGAGACGGCAGATGCCGGATGGCACTATCAGTGCACACTGCACAGAGCGAACGCTCGGCCAAGCACTGAGGCGCGCGAGATTCTTTGCTGAGCTAGAGGAGGGCAGTATCCTCCGGTAGCATCTCGTCTTTTCAACATGGATTTAGGAATCAAAAGACGCAGTGGGATGTTTATACAGGTTGCAGTGCTGCTTTCTTACACATATGGAGCAACTGGAAGAGGTGAGCAAAGTGTGCTTTCCTAAAATGTCATGTATTCCCATTGTGCAGCCGCTGTTGATTGAGCAGCGCAGAATGCGTCTGGATGGTAAGTTTTTTATATATAAATATTTTGGGAGGTTTATTGCTGTGTGAACTTAAGTTTACGACCATATCACGGATATTGGCATCATCTGGTTTGGTGATATTTTTTTTACATGCTCCTTTTGGATGTAATAAAGTTGGCTACTTTATACTCATAAAAGATTACGCAGACATTGAACTTCGTGCTTGTAGAACGCTTACAAGCTCGCATAACAAACTTATGAAGCTGCTGTATCAATCATAATCGCATAGTTTTATCATAGCCTTCACACGGTTGGAAATTCTTTACAGGGCTACTCACCCACCCATTCTGTTAAGCCATGTGGAGGGAATATGCTGTGCAGAATGCAGAATGCTGAAGCTTACGCTTTAACAATCGGTCAATGCAATATCGGGCTATCCTGCTTGTGGATTTTGCCACAATTTAATAGCACTGACTGCCTCTATGAAAGGCAAACGCGATTAACACTGCATCGAATTTACGGAGATAGAACACTGACCGGAGCTGGCTTAATGCAACAAAAAAAGTCGCTTGACCATCTGAAGGACCGACACTCATTGTCAAATAGAGGTGTTTACAAATACTGCAGGCCACGAATCCCACAATAACGATCGATATAAAAAAATCCCGCATCTACAACTATTACGCACAGCATGCTAAAACCTATAACTCAGGTTAGTTGAATAACGGTGTTTTTAACGAGGTTATAAAGCCCTAAAGCACACCGGTGGTCTTGCATTAAACTGTTTTAAGAAGCTCATAAGTGACCCAGTGAGACCTTTAATGATCACAGTAATCTAAACACGTTGAAGCCTACTGTCATCTTGAGCGACCTGCCTAAAGGCAACAAAAGCCTGTGCAGTAGCGAGTAATGCAATAGCGAGTGCCACCTGACAGGTTTCTGTACTGAGTTTCTGATTCTCCTCGAGCAGGGACAGCGAGAAGGCGAGATGGAAGAGAGACATAGAAAGTAAGTGAGAGAAAGAGAGATCTGAGATGTGTATAATGAGATGAATCTGTATTGTAATTGAGGCAGATGGCTCTTAACTTCTCCAGACCTTGGCTCTGTAGAGTCACACAACACTGAGAGCATCCTTGAGTCACACATTTGCCTGCAGTGGCAGGGGCACTGGCTGTTTTTCTCATCCAAGCACAATTCCCTCTCAGCATACAGGGGTGAAACATACTAGCATGATAACTTGCTTTTGGAAGTGGTAGCTCTGATGATCGGCCAGCGACTTAGCTCAGCAGTTTCATAGCTGCGGGATATTATGTACCATAACTTTAATAAATGATCACAAACCCAAAGATGCATTATGGACTGACAGGTGTTGTTCGGGTTCACTTGCCCTCAGCGTCTTGTACATTTTGCGTTTGCCTGTCGGCAAAATAATGTTACTTGTTGATGTGATGCAAATATTACTGTCCTAGTGGTCGACATCCACGTCGCTGCAGTAAACTGATGATTAGATGGCACATGTCAAGGTAAAAAAGACGAAAAAAACGTCTGTCCTCGTGGATCCTGTCAAAGATGAATCCTCACCTCTTGTCGTTTGATGTTGCCTTTGAAGTTGTACCCATCCATCACAAGACAGTTCTCCACACAGCCCGGTTGAATAAAGTGGAGGGCGGCTGTTTGGAATAGCAAGACCTATATCTTGAAGTGCTCTTGATGAGGGTGCTTATAGACTTCTGCATGTGGGAGGAGGAGGTGGCCGTCCCTGATGTGCGGGATGGCCTCTAAGTTCTTATCTGCGGTGGGTCTATGAGAGGGAGGGTTAATCAAAGCACTGCTGTGTTTGATAGAACCCTCAAGACCCACAGCACTTCAGAAGTTCAGCTCGCTGCTGAGGAGTAGAACGTCAGTTCTCAGCTGGAGACGTAGCGGTTCCCTCCGAGTGACCCATTTTCCCTCAAGTTTGTGTTTTATTCCGGTCCGAATGTTGAATTAAATATGGACGTGCCTCGCAATATGGGAATTACATTTTGAATGCAACACTTATTTATAGGATGCCTAAGCTGAGCATTACTTCGACTTGTAACCATGAGTCATCCTATAGTGTACCTCCGTGGATCTAAATAATGGAAATGTTCTTTTGAGGTTACATACTCTCCATGGGTCTGGTACAAAAATAGGGTCGTTTTTTAAAGCAGAGCTTCTGACGGTGCTGATGAGATCAACTGTATCCAAATGAATCCAAATGGTTTACCTCACGTTCAACCTTTTAACGGCTTAGGGAGGCAGTAAATGAATGTGATTTAGCGTACGTTGTCATCCATGGGGCTAGGTAGATATCGGCAGCAGGCAGAGAAGGGAGGAAATCATCCGCATGAGGGTGTTGTGTTGACACGGTAACTGACCATGTGTAGAACATGTCAGCCGTGTCCACTTATCTCATCACATCATTAGCAGGTAGCTCAGTGCAAAGTCATGGAACCCAGGCTTCTCCAAGGCTGTATAGACTCAGACCTCTCTTTGGCTTTTATCTCCTTTCGGGGATGATCTCGATCTCACGGCACCAGAGCGTGTGCTCTAATCATGGTCTAATGACAGATAATGGCATTGCACCACACTCCTATGCAGGGTGCCCACAGATGAAAGTGAGTCACTCTCCCCACCAGCTTGTGGGGTACTTTCCAGTCATAACTGTGATGTCAGCTTGCTCTCTCTACCCACACAGGCAGTAAAATCGATGACAGGCCTAGAGCTAGCAGGCGGCTCGGGGGTGGGGGAGTGGGAGGGGGGAACATCAGGAGAGGTGCCCCCTTTTGGCAGAGTCCACTGACTGCCCCCAAAGGTGTTTACATGGTGGGAGAGCTGGCTGGTGGGAGAAGCTTCAGGGCAACTTTTTGTTAAGCTTTGATTGAGACTCGGGCTTCGGGAAATAGCCCTCTGTCCTCCCATATGAGGCAGATAGTGGGATTAATCCAGGAAGGAATATACCCGGAGTGGCAATGATGTACTGTATATTTCGCCAGACCGTGTGGCTTCATACGCTGCTGTCTCATCAGAATTTATAACTTTTCAATGAGCCAGTTGTTTGCATTGTGAAGAACATAAACCACTGAATAAAATCAATTTGGTTCGAATGTGTGGCGCGGTTCCTTGCAAAGCCCTCTGTCCATTGTGATTCATGAGAGGGTGGCGTCTTCTAGAGCTTGGAAGAGGGAAGGGGATAGTGGCGGGGATAAATCACCCTCATATTTCTTCTTTACTGTCATTTATGAAAATGTGTATAGAAGTCAAGCCATGAATAGGAACTTGTGATTGTCAAGGTTATACAAAGGTAGCCCCAATACTTTGTTTTACCGTGAGAACTTGGGACTGACAGTCATGAATCTAGATTTATTAACGCAGGCAGCAGTATTTAACCGTCAAATTGAAAAAGAACTGCGACCCATCTATTTATGATTCTATCCCATTCCTTTCTGTATTTGCTCAAGGCCAGTTCACCGAAAAGATTGGCACCCAAAAACAAAATCATTCATCACATGAGCCTGTCATCATCGCAGGTGAGTTATTGGTCATTCACACTTTGTCAGCGTTTCCAGTTATACAGAGTTCTGTACTCAACTACAGTAGATTAATAAATCACTTTTGAGAGGCCTTCATTTTAAGTGGGTAAGAGCTTAATTCACAAGTACTTTTACCGCATAGCAAAATTCCACCAATTCGTAAAGTTAGCTGAGTCACTGCAGGATCCTGACAGCTGTGCAGAGCAACTTGAAGGTTTCTGGCGAACAGTGAAAGGGCGCGGACGCACCGAGACAGCCGTGGTTTCCCTTAGTGGTCCCCCCTCCAGTTCCGAGCCCATCAGTGACATTCTGGGCTCAATCTCCCATTTCATTCTCCAGTGGTTTTTCCCTTGGAGTTATAAGAAGACGAGGTGACCCTGGCTACAGCTCAGATGGAAGCGAGTCCTCCAGCTCTGCTCAACCGCTACCTTAGAAGGTTACCTGCACATTCTGCATTTGTGTGAGTGGTGCAGTTGGAGTCCAAGCTCACTCCCTCGCACAGACACGAGCAGACGAAGTCGCCCGCTAAGCTGAAGTTGGGGGATTTCTTGTACAATTGCTTCGGGAGGCGAATGCACGTCCAGTTTTCGTATGAGCTTGTCTTGTGTGGCCTGCTGAACCACACGCCGCTGTTACTCTGATGTGTTAAGATCCATCTTTTATGAGTTGCATCAGTCAGGAGGTCTCATCTGTAAACATGAGCCATTCTGACCTTCTGAAGATGGCTGTCAAAGGTTGAAAGATACAATGTGATCAAAGGCAAGGATTTCGAGATTGTGTTGGGTTCAACAGGAACACTGTGAAGCTTCTTTGCTCATGATGTCGAGAGATGAGAAACCATTCTATACCTGTTTATACAGCGGAGATCATTGCTGTTCTCATGTAGCATTTGTTGAAATACGGATGCACTGTAGGTGACCTAAATACAATATTGCATGTGTCACATTTAGCATTTGAGCGTATAATATCCACTTGATGACTCAAGCTAAGTGCTTCAGTTTAGTTCGGAATCCAAGTCCACCCAGGGCAGTGTGCCCTAACCTCATGTTCCCTAAAAGCCTAGTGATAGCACCACTAAGGGACTGGGGCATGTAATTAGCGGTTTGTTCGGGAGCGGCAAGTAAATAATGATAATCACCTGGAGCTTACCTAATTATTCACTCAATTTTACTGCACATACCCAAGTGGATCCTCCTCAGCGATATCAGGAATACGGTATAATGAAGCGGGCTTCGCTGCCACTCCACTGCCTCAGTCGTATTTCACTTTCAAATTTCTTTCAAGATAATTAGTGCAACATGCATATGCTCAGTGTTACAGTGAGAGAGCAGGGATTTTTGGGTACCAGTGATCCGTTTGGGAAGTGACTGAAAACCACGCTCTCTCCGGTGACTTTCGCACCACAAAATATAAATCAGGGATTTCTCCGTGTTGCATTGCCGACACGTAGATTAAACGCTTTCACGTGAGAAAGTGCTGCTTGATCAAATGGAGACACCTCTTGGAGTGTTTGTGTGTGTGTGCGTGTGTGAGTGTGCGTGCGTGCGTGTGTCTGAGAGGGGGGGGGGGGGGGCGGCGCGGGGGAAATTTGACCAATTTTGGAGCTGTTATGTCACCCACACACACAAAAAGAACATCCTCAACCAACGTGAAGTGCATTGACTGTTTGGTGTCATGGCAGTCCAGTGACCATTTATGTCTGTGAGCCCTGACGACAGCTCCTCTCTGAGGGTTCGCTGCTGCCGAAACTGTCAGGGGACTTGGGTTTTTACTGACACAGAGGAGAAAACATGGGGAAAATGGGATTATCTTTTGAGAACTTTTAAAAGAGGAGTGCTTATGGTTAAGTATGTCCTCAGGGATATCTTGTGGACCGAATGGCTTTAAATCAGAAAGTACCAAGCCACCATGGAGTGCAGTATACTCACACCAGAGCTTCTTCTTCCAAGCTTATGCTAAATTCAAGTGGCAGTGCAGTTGTGGATAAGCAAATGGATGAAAATGGTGCCGTTTTTCAGGTCAGGTCTGTGTGTTTGAGAGTGAGACCACTGCAGAGGCACTGCTAGTCTCTTGATGCTAGAAAATATGTTGGGCTCATGGTTATGTTTGAATGTAGGTTACAGTTGAATTATGCACGGCTAAAAGACTTGGACCCTTGTGAAATTAGCAAAAACTCACACGTGGGAAAGGCTTTGGAGCGAAGTTTAATAGGTCCCTTTGATTATGTTTATTCTACGAATCTGAAGTGGTAAATGGTTAATATCCAAATGGTAATAATGTTTGTTTGACAAACAGCGTCAATACAATATGGAGCCTTGCTCGGATATGTAGGTGAAGTGGATCGTCTGTCTTAGGTGTGACTTCAACTTGAATGAATACCAATTAAACTGCACCTGAGGCTTGGCCACAGAATTGCAGTACGTTCACAAATTGCTTTCTTCTTCTTTTTAAGGGTGTTGAAGTATTCTTAATTGTTGTGTATAAGTATGCATTAAATATGAGATTAACCAATTCAAGATATTCCAGAGACAGATAGTTTACATAACTCAGCAAATTGTTTAAGAAGTGTTGCCTCAATAAGATTGACAGTCAAGTTGGGTTGTAAAAAGTCTGGGTTGTGGTCACGCTCCAGTCACAAATGTGTCTGAACTTAAACAAATTCCCTTTGTATGACTCTGAGTTCTTGGATCTGTCGCTGTAATACGATTTAAAGATTCAGGATAGCGAGAGGTCCATTACGCAGTTAGACCTTCAAAACTCAACTTCTGAACAGAAGAAAAGTATTCTTTTAATCACTTTCAATTATCTCTGTGTGGTCACCCCCATTGTGATACCGTTGTCTTAGCAGCGGAAAAAACAATCTGCTGAACATGTTGATATCCTTTCAAAGACAGCGATAGCAGCCACGCAGAGTTTAATTTATACATGAATGTCTTGCCCAGACATAATAAGACATTGTCTTGCATTGTTTAAAGGGATCTGTTTTGAGGCGCTGGAGTCAGTGGTGTCACCAGCATGCCAGGTGTGTTTACTGGAGATGAAGGTAACAATGAAAGGGATCAGACACTCCTGTGTTTGTTAGTGCTAAGCTCCCTATCAGACTCCTCCCATCCTTCAGCCAAGGCCCTGCTGGGAGAGTTGCCTGAGGACAGCCAGACTCAGGACAAGTTCGATTAGAGTTTACGTACAATAACACTGTTTGACGAGTTCTTTCTTCCGACGCACCGTACACAAGAGTATCACTTTTACTGCCTGCAGCGCACCCCCTCCAGGCCCGACCACGTCGAGTCCCAGTTCGGCTTCCGCCAGCTTGTTGATCCGGCTCTTCAGAGTTGTCTTCCTGTCCTAAATAAGCGACCATAGAGCAGAGGACCACAGCAGGACTTGGTAGAAAATCTGGAGAGGGGCTTGATGAAGCCTTTTGCACAGCAGAAACCATCTGATTATATAGAAGAAGAAAAACACTATAGAGACTTGCTCTGAAGAGGCTAGAAGAATAATTTTAGGGGAATGATAATAACAGTCAATCAGGTAAAAGGGCAATTTGGCCCTCCAGTTTGTATGTCATTTCCTTGCTGTTCTGCAGTGTACACTATAAAGCAGCTCGGATGCTTCCAATAAGTTTCCCGAGAATGTCTGGATGTCTGGGATATTTTGGAGCATACACATCAATTGGTGGGTTAAAGTCAATTCTGTATTTAGTAGCTTCGTGTGAGGGCAGTTGATGGGCACATCTGTTTTTCTTGCAAATACAGTAAAACAAGAAGTCAAAGTTTTGTATTGGAGACATTTGTCCCTGTGAGGTTCGGAGTGTTCCACTCCACAGAAGCTGTTTCTTTTCCTGTGGCAGTTGGTCTAAATGTTAGCCACAACAAGTTGGCCAAAAGCCCAATGGCACTCTCAATCTGGCCAATTAATTCTCTGCCAGAGGAAGAAGCTAATTAAAACGGCGAATGAGGAACCCCTACGTTGTTACTACATTCAGTTAGCACATTAGAGTGTGTTGCAACTACTTCAATCCATCTCAAGAGCGTTCCCCATGGGTCAGGAGGCAGGACTGGGAAAGTTGCGCAGAATGTCAAATAGAACATAACCAAATGTTATTGAGCTCAAAGATGATTGTTTCCAAGACCCCTGGAACAGGCTTCCATGGGCCCGCTCATTATTTTCCCCGCTCGCACATATGCAGAATCCTCAAATACCACCAAGAACAGCTCTGAAACCCTCTGCTGTAGATCAACGCCCTGAGTTCTCCCACCTCTCCACGCCCTCTTCTGTTTGGGAAGCGCCGGGTCGAATGCATTAGTATTCCCTCCTCACCTCCATCATCTAAACTATGGGCAGTTTGTTATTTCAGCCGGATGTGAACCTGGAGATGGATGAGGCTGAGCTCAGAGTGACTGTCTCCCTCTGTGAGTGCCTGCCAAGAACCGCTCGCTTATCAATAGCGATTAAACACCTTTGATGGGTTCAGAGGCTCCTGACACGCGTGAGAATGTGTCATCAGAGCGAAGGTGTCATCATTATTTAACAAATGATATCAAGTGCCCAACCAGCCATCTTCTGATTGGTCATTGCCATGAGAAAATGAGCCAATAAAACTCAATGTGAGAACGGAACGTTATCAGCTGATTTGCTAGCCTTGTGGAAGAGTATCCTTTTACATGAGTTTTTACAAAGCTGGTTTTAGCACCAAGCTGAGGTTGAGGTCATCAACGCAGTTCAGTGAGAGGATATGAACAAGGCGAGCGTTCTACCTTTCGTTCAGGTTCCCTCGGTGCTGTTTGTACCTGGCTGATGGTAGTGTCAGGGTCACCTTTTAAATACTGGACTAAACTAAGAAAACTGTTTTCTCTTTCCAGGCTCTCCAGACCTAAAGACCTATCATAAATATATGGCAACGACTTACCCCCTCTCATCGGGACTTTCTGTTGACGTATACTGCGCTTATTTTGGGCGCTCGTATTCTGATTTCACTTCTCAAGACATAGCTGAAGGCTTTTGCCTAATTATCACGAATAAAATCGACAGCTGAGTGCGAGAATAAAGTCATCTTAAATTAGGAGCTGATGTTTGTCAAACAGTGATCTTGATATATTCATGTGGACTCAATTTGCAGAGATATATTGGTAGGAGTGACGCTACCAAGTGTGGGTCAGGTACTTCTGTTTAATTGGCAGGTTTTTGCGGGGTGTGAGTTTGCTTTAATGTAAGATGTCTGCAGGCTATGTGTATTTAACTCGTTAAAAAGGGCTAATGCTAACCTTTTGGTATGATACCGTATGGGTTGATGTTTAGACCAGTGACAGGAGGCGCACACAATCACATAAGGGGAAATCAGGATGTATTTTAAGGATAAAGGCATCTGCCAAATGAATAAAATGGGATAATGGGAAATGTAATGTAGAATGTAATGAGTTGGATCTAAGTAGAGATCATTGGAAGTTAAAACCTACTGTACTTGGCAATAAAGTTGTTACCGGTTCTGAAACAGGCTTACCACTGTTGTTTTTTTTAGATTACATTTTGGATTTCTTGATAGAACTTTCTTTCTAGCTAACGTGTTCGCTGTATATGCGACTGATTTGGCAACGGGCAAATGGGTTGATTGTTTAGACCTTAAATGGCTCACATACCCAGCATGGGCCAGTTTAATAGAGTATGCAGCTCTAGGGATAGTGGTGATTAGTTTAGGAGGAAGAGTTGCTATTCAAACGCCTGTGGTACCCAGAACCTGCTGCGGTGCCTGACTCAGGCAGGATTGCAACCGTTTGGGTTCTGTGAGTCTGATTGGCCTTTGTTTCGTCTTTGTTCCTGCTTCTCCTCCTAGCTTTCTTTCTTCCTTCATAGCTTTAACCTGTCTTTGCACACCTTTCATCCTTGAAAGTTATCTCTGTGTCCTGACCGGGCTCTTGTAGTGTAATACGCCCTTACAACTGACCTCAGCAGGAATACAAAGCAAGCCAGACCATGCAAGATTCTCATAACGAAAACGTGCAACGACAGCTGGATGGAAGTGTGAATTAGACTTGCCAATGTTACACAGGAAACTTTACAAGAAGGGTACTGACAGCAGACACAAAATAAACACACACCTAGTTCCACTGTGGCATGACAGGTAAACTAGGCATTCGCAAATCATAGAATGTTGAATGTTGCACATGCTGAAACTTAATTGGCTCTTACAAGAACTGAAATAATCCTTCGGTTGAATTAAGAGACCAATTCACATGAATACGTTATCGTGGAGAAAAAAAACTTTCATTAAAATGAGCATATTATCATTGAGATGATGGTATTGAAGCCTTTCCTGGTAGAACAATACCATGGAATTGGACAGCCGCTGAATACATCCGTTGCGATATTACTATGTGTACTTAGTTTGAGGCAGCCGTGTTCATTTGAGGTTACACATCAATAAACATTTGAATATGGGTGCATTTTCAGACCATTTCATTACATGAACTCTGTAATGTTCACTTCAGATTTCTCTTTGTTGTTTAAAAAACAGCAATAAAAACATAATTACATGGATGGAGTGTGTTTGTGTGTGTGTGTGTGTTTGTGTCGGTACAAAATGCGTGTTTACTAAACCTCCAGCCATAAACATAAAAGTGTATGGAGCATGAAAACATCCCTTCAGAGACTCAGTTCCTACTGCCAGCTTGTTTTATTAACCAGAGTGTTCGCTCTGACAGACAGAACTTGATGTGCTCATTGAATCCGGCATAATTAGAGCAAAAAGACACGTTAGCATTGGGCAACAGTTGAGACTGCGAATGATGACCCTCCACTCCTCCTGTCTGGATGCGGAAGTTAACCATCTCAGTAGTCAAGGGGCTGAGTTCTCCTCCTGCGGAATTTCTATGTCTAAAATGGTCATGTTTGAATTCTGTCCCAAGTGGAGGTAATGTTTTTATGGCTTTTCATCTGATTGTATGTTTTAACATGAGGCGTACACTGAGCACTGAGCTCTATACAGTACTACGGCGGGATGTGACAGCTGATGATGAATTGGCCTTGCAAATCAGTCTGCACCACATTGGATGATGTTGTGTGAATAAGAAGTGAATTCAGCAATTCAGAATTCCAATCCTGGCCAAGGACGTTGTATGTTGAGCCACTATAACGTTGAGCCAATACAAAGCTCTCTCACTATGTTCTCGAAGATCCCTAATGTAATATTTGTGCTCTGTGATTGGTTTGACAGAGATCTGTGACGGCCCTCTGGTGTCAAACCTGCCCCAGTCCTCCTTCAGAAGCTCCTCCCAGTTGTCTAACAGCCACGGGCCTGGCTTCGCCAAGGTCAACAGAAGAGATGGTGAGTACTGAATATTATTCGGCTGGCAGAACACTACAAGTTCTGAGATACGCAACATGTTGCTTGCTGTGATTCACACGCGCGGCCGTATGTGCAAACACTCCTTAGACTTTGGAAGTCTCCGATTTTTACTGCACTGTTGTTTAGGCTCTGCATTCGGTTATCATCAATAACTATTTCTGTGGCAGGAGATGACAGCCTGGCTGATTCCAGGTATGCCCTGCTTCTGTTATGTGGAATCAATTTGAGGTGTGCCCAGCACCATGGACAGTTGCAGATCTGATGCTCGTTGGTGCAGCATTGAGAGGAGATGGCTCCCCACAGGACGGTGGTTAGAGAGCATCAAAGCTAGGGCTGAGCAGCCGCAGCGCATGCAGCCGCAAAGAGAGAGAAAACAGGCTGGATGAGAGAGCGAGAGAGAGAGAGATAGAGAGGACAGGCTGGTCGAGAGAGAGAGATAGAGAGGACAAGCTGGGTGAGAGAGAGAGAGCGAGGGAGGGACGGAGAGAGAGAGAAGGCAAAAGTGAAAGACAGAGATGAAGAGCAAAGAGATAGAGAGCAAGGGAGGGAGGGAGAGGTGGAGAGGGAGAGATAGAAAGGGAGGGTGAGATAGAAAGGGAGGAGGGATAAAGAGAGAGAGAGTGAAAGAAATTCTCTAGGGAGGGAGGGATGGAGACAGAAAGAAGGCAAAGAGGATCTGCACTCACTGCCTCCCTCCAGACCTCCACCTGGTCCTGTACTGCAGGTATATTGGAATACTACATCACAGGCCTGTGCAAGGTTGCCCTGCCACACCATCAGAATAAATCTGAATTGTGAATCGCCCACTACAGTAAAAATTCAAGAGGTAGTTTGGTTGGATGCTGATGCAAGGCTTTGCTGTCAGAGAAAAAAGGTATTATGGTGGTGCTTTGTTTAGATTTGGATGGAAATGGGAGGGTTTTGCGGTTTATCCGTCCATGAAAGCTGTGAATCTGTTGAAAAACTGTTTTCTTTTAGGCACATGAGAGAATATTTGGGGAGGATTTTTTTTCCCCTGCAGAGACGAGACACCTCTGAGCTGACAGACTGCTGTTTCTATGCCTGTTTGATGAAACATTAAGGTTACAGTACACCGGCTGTTCTCTGTGTTTGCCAGCCTGATTTGGCACACAGTCCTTCGTTTCAGAAGCTGTAGTTTCCTTTTTGTGATTTGGAAGAAACCAATTTACCTTGCGTGGATGGTACTGTACTTTGTCCAGCAGGGAACAATGTTGATCTCCGTTCTACATCTCTTCCCAATCCCCCATGCATGTCCTCACCTGCCAAATCACATCTGAGAAAAGGCATTTTGTTCACACAACTACAATTCCATTCTCTGAGGTTTGGGATAGGCAACTTCTTTCTAGTGCACTAATACATGCTTATAAGCCCCTGAATCATTAGACTCTTGAGTCAAAGTGATACCTTAGCCTTTGTGTTGGCAAGGGTGCACAGTACGCCGCAGAGAAGCTCAGAAGAGAGAAACTGCGATGCTTAATGTATTCTTCAAAAGCAGTTAAAGATTAGAAAACAGTGTCTCTCAAATGACTTCGCCACATAGGAGTCGACACGAGCACAGCTGTTCTTCGAAGAAATCAATGAATAAATTAATGATTCCTTCTGATTTACATCTTTGCCTGCCCGTGTTAACTCTGAGCACCCTGTGCGTTCTCACACAGGATACCCTGATTTCATTTACTCGCAAAATGAATAATATCATAAATGACAGTGATACAATTTTCAGCTGAATATCTCCCACCAGAGAGTTTTTGCCAGCACGCTTTTCATTCTATTGCAGTTAGATACAATACAAGTCAAATGTTTGCTTTGAATGGTTGCGTATCATGGTTGTTCTTCACTGGCTTCTACGGTTGTGGTTCTCCGGGTACAATACAGTCCAACTTTATCAGTACCATCAGAATATTAGGTGGATTAACACAGTCAAAAGTGGATGGCCATGAGTGGTCATTGGAGATGTTTAATGTGCTCATGGTGTGTCTGGAAGAATACAAACAGCCAGGCGTTGCTGATGTATAGATGACTTTGGGCGGCCACATATGACCGGGCTCCATAAGCCAGATGTTGATGAAAAGAACTTGATAAGGCATTGATCACACATGAAACGTTCTTTTTAAAGGCTCTTGTTGCGAGGATACTTTCCGCTCCTCTCCTCTCTTGAAATTGTTGAAATGTCTCTCTCTCCCTCGCTCTGTCTCTCTCCCTCCCTCCCTCCCTCTCTCTCTCTCGTTCTCTCTTTCTTTTACACCAATACTGGCACATCATTATCCTGTCTTTTTCTTAAATGTGGAAAATGTGTTCAGTTCTAATTTGTTACTCTGTCTCTGGTCTCATTGTGATAGTGAAGAAGCAATTCCGTCAACATCAGTTCATCTCCTTGCCAAATGTTAATAGCAGTATTTAACATTTAAATGGTTTCTTTTTTCAAGCTGGTGATACTGACAGTTGTACATTAAATGGATTATAATTATTTAGAAATGGGCTTTGGAATGCAATTTTGGCTCGGTAATCAGTTTCTTAAAAGATCAAATTGGATTTGAAAGTCAAATTGAACTTTAAGTAGGGAGCATTCGTTGAAAAGTACTTTATAAAAGGTTCCAGCTAATCACCTATTGATCTATCCGTTGGGTCGCAGCCCCGCCATACCTTCTGCTCTTGTGCTGCTTCAGGTCTGTGGGCAGAGCCGGCAAACACTGACGTGTACTGGAAGCTCTGCCAGATGCCGGTTTAGCAGTTTGGTCAGCGCTGCCTGGGCCTAATTATATTGTCGTTAGGCACTACCCTACAGCCCAGTGTTTCCTTCAGATGGTCTGCCATGTTATCAAATGGTGATGATTGGAGTTCTATGTCACACGAGGGATCGTGCCCACGCTCATACTCTAACTGGCTCTCCACCCCTCTGTTACTGGCAGGTGGAAGAAACAAAAACCATAAATTATTGATGGGCAAATTGTCAGTTCATTAGACACACATCTGCCCCCCTCGCAGAGAAAGCTGTTGGACTCGCCAAAGTCGTGTCAGGCACCATTTCCACGTCCCCTGTAAAAGAGAGCTCCAGTAGTTCGGCGTTGAACCCGTGCGTGTTGTGTGTCGTGTGTCGGGCTGCTGTGCAGCGATCATAACTGTAAGTGAAGTGACGCTTGGCTGGGTTTATGCTCCTGGCTGGAGAGAGGATGTCATTGTACGTCGCGATATTCTGTGAAGATGGATTTCAAGCTGCTGGTTTCCGTCATTTTGTGTTGTCGTTGGCTGATGACGGTCTATTTTCTGTTTTCAAATAGCATCAAGGTGTCATGCAGGCAGTCAACGAAGGAAGGACAAGCTAACTGAGATGTTAGCGGCGCGCTGCAGTTGAGCTGTAATTCTATTACATCTGCTAAAGCGACTGGTAGCTGAGATTGGGGATCCATGGCGCTGTGGCTAATACGTACTGTAGGCCAACAGAGTTTACTCGACTCTGACCGCCTAAATATGGTTTCAACTCTGCACTTCAGATCCTTGATCTTCCGCCCTGCTTTCTGCCACTTTCGCTCGGCGCTTCGGATGAAAGCATCCTATGTCATGTCAAATAATGCTACGTGCGCGATTCAGATCCCCTACATATGACACACGCTGTTCGACTGGTTGTTGGGTGGGGGATTATTATTCGACATATCTGTTGGGTGATACCTACTGCGAGACGATGTCTTTTCGCAGTTCAGCTGACTGGGTGGTTATTTCAGACAAGGGTGAGAGAGAAGATGTCAGTAGTGACTGCCCCCCTTCGCCTTAGGGTTCGACACGGGGATTTTAATGTAGTCATATGGTTGAGCAGCTCAGCGGTGGTTTAATATCCACGCCGCTGACCCTCATTAACCCTAATTGCTTTGCGCCACGGAGGCATCCAGGCCTGGCTCCCTTATCGTCCACAAAAGAGAGAAAAACAGAGATTTTCTTGATTGGAAGTGACAGGAGCAGAGGAGGAAGAGGACAGGACACCTTGAGGGGTCACTCACCCACCCCCCAACTCCTTTCCTCTACAGCCAGTTTTCCCAAATCAACAGATATCCAGGCTCAGGGTGGTAATGGCTTCGTGGGAAACAGGCCATTAATGGATTTGTAGCAAAGTCAAAGAGATTTATTTGCACTGGGCACCTTCTCCCTCCGCGTTACACGTGCCTTTTGTTCTATTGTGTATTCCCAGCTTCAGTTCTCGGCTTGGTGCTCCAATACCTGTAATGAGCAAAGGTCAACGTATTTGCTCTCCCTACTTCTGAGTCCATAGCAATGTCCTCCACTGGAGTATTTATTAAACTTGGCCTTTCGCTGCTGTCCTAAATGCCAACATGGGCCTCCTGCTCGTATGTGAGTATAACCGTCTGTTATGAGACATCAACCGAGTGTGTGAAATGAATCCGTAATGGACACGCATTTTTGGCAGCATGTCGCCGCAATCTAGATCACGAAATCAACCCTATTTCATTGATCTCTTTTGAGGTTTGGGGTGAGAGCTAGACGGTTCGTACATCATCTTGTTATTAAAAAAGAAAGAGGTTAGATGGTTGGGACACTAGTATTTGAAAATAAATTTGTTGTCCTGAGAGTCTGCTCCATCACTGGATGTGGAAGAGAGCGTGTGCAGGGCGTGTGCACGGAGGCAAACCTCCTAGCTGCCTGGTCTTGTGCCTGGGCGAGTACCCGCTCCACTGGGCGCTGGGCTGCGGGCTCGGCACCTCCTCTAGATTCTGCTCGGCTCGGCTCCGTCCATCTGGCGTTTGGGCTCCACGGCAACGCTTTGACCCGAGTCAGCACTTTTGCTTCCCTCCCCTCTCCACACACCTCTCATCCTGTCCTGCGCTCGCCCGCGTGTCTTCGTCTCACTCGCACACAGAGAGAGCCCCCCCCCCCCCGCCCCCCCCGCTCCATCATCTTTGATATCTCTATCCAGCCTCACCCTACCCTATCCCTGCTCCACACACACACACACACTCAGACACACTCAGACACTGTTGTAACACAGCACCCTCTTTCATTCAAGACACAGAGAGGGAGACACAGCTGAGTTTCTCTGTTCTGTCTAATAGGAAATGGATGGTCAGGCCTGGCTGAGAGTATTGCATCTCACCTTGTATTCATGGTCTGAGCTGGGTTGAGGCCCATTGAGAGTCACTGGTTGTCATGGGATTTACAAGGAGGAGAATTCGACACAGCTGAAGGAAGCCAGTGTGCCTGTTTTGTGGGATATGAACTGTTATGCAGGTCTGTTCAATATTCCAGTATTTCCCATAGGCTGATGGAGATAGACTACCTTGCACAACCTTGAATACTTAATGGGCCCCATTGGACATTCAACCGTGTTGGTATATTTGGTGTGAAAGAAACATGATGTTTTTTGTTTTTTGTTCGGTTGTATTTCATCCCCGCTGCACGTTCTAGATACATGCGGGCCCGTGTTTTTTTACACGACACGTTACATGTCCGGCAGTAGTGGTGTTGTTTTTCTAGTTCTAATCAGACCCAGGCATGGTCAGTGGTAAAACACACACATATTTTCAGCTCTGAAGTTTGTTCCTCCTCATTTCTCCGAGATGACTATGTAATAAATCATCTTAACACTACCACTACCACTCTCTCCCTGCCTCTCTCTTTCCCTCCCCCTCTGACTCTCCCCCTCCTGTCTCTCCTGCTCTCTCTCTCCTACTCTCTCCTTCCCTCTTCACTCTCTCCTTCCCTCCCCCTCTTCTCTCTCTCCCTCTCTCCTTCCCCCCTCCTCTCTCTGTCCCTCTCTCCTTCCCTCCCCTCCTCTCTCTCTCCCTCTTTCTTTCCCTCCTCTCTCTCTCCCGCTCTCTATCCCTCCCTTTTGCTCATGTGGTCTCTCCACCTATCCTGTTTCTCTCCATCTTTCTACTTCCTTTCACTCTATTTCTCCCCTTCCTCTCTCTGTCTGTCCCCCTAGGTGCCGGGGGTTGGTCTCCTCTGGAATCGAACAAGTACCAGTGGTTGGAGGTGGACCTGGGCCAGAGAACGGAGGTCGCAGCCGTGGCGACGCAGGGACGCTATGGAAGCTCCGACTGGGTTTCGGCCTACTTGCTCATGTTCAGCGACACGGGGCGCAACTGGAGGCAGTACCGCCAGGAGGACAGCATAGGGGTGAGAGCGCAGGCATAGACGAGGAGCAATGGAGAGCTTGCAGTCATAAACAGGGCCATAAGCACCCCCTTTTCATTGGCTCTGAATAATGGATGAAGCTAGGCCAGCGATCTCAGTTTAGCTCTGCTGGGTACGGAACAGGTGCACAACACCAGGGCAGGGGAGTCATTGTCACACAAGCGCGTCTCTTGATATATCTTGCAACATGAAGTTCAGTCTTTGAAAAAGTCGCATCAAGCCAACCAAGTAAAGAGGCAGTCGCGTAGACGTGACTGCAATAGGTTGTCACTTCAGTTTATTCTCACCGCGAGCAAACTCATCGCCGTTGATTTGGTAACATTGTTTTTTGGATGCAACAATTGTCTCTTTGAAGAATCCAAAGCACCTTTCAAAGCTGTCTTAAGCTCCATGTTTTACTCATTTCAGCTTTATGTGTCTGTTGAACTGTTCCGTCGACAGGACTCATTCAACAGATCAGTCACTGTTTTTTTTAAAATTCTTCCAGAGCTTAGAGAGGGTTTGAGTTTTAGGGATGAGTGTCATTTTCTCTCCATATGAGCCAAGCCTAGTCATAGGCTCATGTCAGAGGATTTGCACCTTGACTCTGGGCATATTTCAAAGGGTGCTTCCCAAAGCAAATTAGACAGTGCTTGCTCTCAGCTTCCACAGCAGGAAACAGTGCAATTTGTTCGGCTTAACGCTTCACTTCACAAGACAGCTGATCTCTTCAAAGGCACCGAGGATGCCTCTCCAGCCCAGAATTATGCACCCCTAAGAAAGTCAATTTCACTCCAGATGTCAGATATTCAAAGCAGAGGTGTATATATGAAAAATAATAATAAGGATCAGACACACCTTTTCAAGGCACTTACTTGCGCACATGCATAGATGGGTTTTTGTGAAAAAAAAGAATAATAAAAAAGTAGCGTGACCTCATTGTAGGTTTTCCTCTGTTTTGTAGTGGACTTTATTGATTTCCTGTGAAATAGGCAGGTGATTGGGGAAATAGGGCCCATTACTCCTATGAGAGAGTCTCAGGGTAGCTACTGAATAAGTCCTGCTGTTATTGATTACCGGCCACACACACTTGCACAAATGCATACACGCACACACAGGCACAGCCTCACGCAGACGCACGCCCTCACGCAAACGCACACGCGCTGTGTAGCCAAACCTCTCAAGTCAGAAGAAAACCCTTCTGTTCAGGAGAGGGGAGGAAAGATCTTACACAAATACCTTCTGAAATCCAGAGGTAATGAGGTATTCCTAAATGAACTCCAGCTAACTGTGCCAATTAAGTGTCAACTTTAACGGGAGCATCTAATGAGGAAGTATCTCACAAGGATTAACCCTGCTATTTACAGTGCGGGGAAGACAGATTGAGGTACGTTAGGAGAAGGGAGCTAGCAGGTACAGTTTGCATACAGCAGGCATGCATATGAAGGTTATCGGGGTTCACTTGGCTTTAGGGTAAGGGTTAGAAACACTAAACAGAATTCCAGTGATGCAGAATTCCATTTAGACTTCCATCTCCTCAACCTGAAATGCATATGAATGCATATGTCTCCACGCAACTGTACGATGCTCTTGTGTTTACTGTGTGATCTCGGATGGTGCGTTTGTCTCCAATTGCTGGGTAATGACCTCTGTTTTGTGTGTCCTCCAGGCCTTTGCTGGGAACAGCAACGCTGACAGCGTTGTGCAGATCAAACTGCAGCAGCCAGTGATAGCACGCTTTATCAGGCTGATTCCTCTGGAATGGAACCCCAATGGAAGAATCGGGCTGAGGCTCGAGGCGTACGGATGCCCCTACAGTGAGTACAGCTCAGACAGAAGGAGCTGGGGCATTGTTTCACCGACGTTCATCAGTGGTCACATGCTCAGAAGCGCCATTCGGCGCCCCCCCCCCCCCATCATCTCCACAGCCTGGTTTGACTTCCGGAAGTTTCCCTTCTGGGAGCGGTAACGCCGGGAAACGACTTCGATGCCGCATTTCCCTTCCTGTCTGTATTGTTCTCGTGCAGAGACTTCGAGTGAATGCCGCACGTGCCTGGGGAACGGTGCCTTGCACAGGGTGATTTTTTCATTAGCGTCACCCTGGGACCGTATTAAGACGGAGTACGAAAACCCTTTTTTAATTGGTTTCAAGTGTTGGGGGGGGGGGGCAGGGGAGTTTCAGTGCCATTGTCACGATGGCGCACTTTGAACGCAACTCAAAACGCACCGGCCCTGTTGTGTGGTATAACGACATGCACTCGCATCTTCATCTCTCGTGTTTCCGCCAGTCACATATGACCCTCCTCCAGGGTGGTTTGTTTAGCATCAGTCCAGCACAAACAGAGGAATGATTTATGGTTTGTATTACATGTATATATGAATAGTTTGTTGCTGATAGCCACCAGGAAGGAGATGTATCGTGGAGTAGATGTGAAAAGACAGGGTGGAGATGGTCAGAGTGGAAATTTGTTTTAACGGTTTTTTTTGTTTTTTTTTAACTGCACTCTAATCCAAGTGTCCCTGTTGAATGAACTTGTGTCGCCATATATTTCTCCACGGTATTATCATCAGGCCCCTGGAAATAGAACAACAGCTGTAATTAATTTGTCTCTTGTCTTGTTTTTTCATGTTACCTCTATTGAAAATGCATTTTAATCATTCAAGGACTGACCTTTTAATAATGAAAATTTCAAAATGTTGGAATGATTCATTTCAGCGTCACTGCGTTTTAGCAGCTGTAGTAACAAGACTGTTTATGCAAAGGCACTATTGTGTTATCCAGGAATATATGCCATTGCAATGTAAAGGGAAGCGAGGGACAAGTAGGTGTGCGGCTGTAAAATGATTGTCAAGCTTCCGATACAAGGTGGTGGATCGCCCTCCATATTAGCAAGTCCTCTCAAGTCCTTGATGTCCGCTCTCCAATCACCATGATGAAATAGACCATTTGCCGATCTAGTTACTGAAGTGGTTTGATGTGAAATGGACAAAGGGTACACTGCCTCATTAGAAACAGTTAAATAAGGAGAAATTTGCTCCAGCGCAGAGTCCCACTCAACCAGCCCAGTAATGCATAGCTAATGAAACCACACTCAGAACTGGGGGGTCGTAACAAGATTTATTATCCGCCTACCATCACATGTTTGTGGTTCTCATTCCTTTACCTGTATTAGAGTGTTGGAGACGAAGACTACACGGTCGGAGTTTTTTAAGTGTCACGTTTGGTTTGCAGACTCCGACGTGGCCAGCTTCGACGGCAGCGGCTGCCTCCTGTACAGGCTCGGCCCAGACCAAATCCAGACGGCCAAAGACACCATGTCACTGAAGTTCAAAACTCAAAGGAACTCTGGGACGCTGATACACGCGGACGCGCACGAACACAGTCTGACTCTGGAGCTCCACAAAGGGAAACTGCTCCTCTACCTCAGAAAAGGTAACAGCCGCCATCGGTTCTTCCCTCCCGATGCCGCCGCCCTCCGTTTAGTTGTGATGAATCGTATCATCCTTCCCGCACATGTTCGGCACCACCTCTTTAAAGCGAAACCGACTGCCAAGGCAAAAATGATACACGATCGAGTTTGAATCCGAGAGCCAAAAAGTTTCCCTTGTACGGCTTGCGTAAGTGGGGCTAAAACCTCAGGCGTTGTCAGAAAGCCAGCCTGCCACGATCATCAGCATATGGCACACCTCTCATCCTCACCATCTGTCTGTAGCCACGCTCAACACAACCTTCCTTCCTCTTGCAACTCCCTCTCTTTCCCCTGGCTGCATCCTTCCCTGGGTCCTCAGAGAGCCTCCGCAGACCAAGGAAGAGTAAGAAACTTGCTTTACCTGGGAATTACCAGGCTCCATAGGGAACGGTCGTACTGCTGTGGCACATGGTGCACTGCCTTAAACTCAACATTATTGAGATGACATCGGGGATTTAAGGGCCTAATTTCTGCCAGCTAGAATGTCATTCTGAAATTCCAGGGTGACTGGAAACGGGAATTATCATGTTGCTGCACAGTTGGGTAATGTGTTTGAATTTAAAGGGGTTGGAGGGACATTTCCAGTACATTTCTGGTTTTGCAGTGCAATTTTGTGGTTTGTGCAAAAAATGACAAGACAGCATTTCTGCAGATTTTTACTATTACTATACGCATAACATTGCATAGCTCTGATTCATTTCCACAGGGACAAGTACTATCAAATCACAGTAGTGTGTTCTACTCCTAATACTTAAATAGGCTGCATCATTCCATGTACATAGATGCTTGAGTCTCCAGACACATCTATGCTCTGCTTCTAAAAAGCCTTTGGCTCTCCAAATCCCTCAACTGCGGTTTGCAGTAGCAGTCTTCACAACTTGACAGAGCCGAGCCCATAGTAAACATCCTGACTGTAAACTAAAGTCCCGTCATTTGGAAGACAAGCTCTGGCTCGGAGGCAGGAAAATTAAAACCATCTGTGGTTATGACGGTGGAGAGATTACATGTTATTCGGCTTATCCCGATACGAAGCCGCACTGACAATAGAGCTGTAGCGTCGCCTCAATCAAAGACCTCCTCTCCTGATTTGACAGCACAAATGCTCTCTCATGTCTCCTGAATCTCTCTCTCGTCTCTCCTGTCCTCTCTCTTCTCTCCTGGTTCGCGCTCCTCTCTCCTCGCTCTTCTTTCTCTCCGTCCTTCTCTTCTCTCTCTCTCTCTTCACTTTCGGTTCTCTCTCTCTACTCTCCTGTCTCTCTCATCTCTCCTGTCTCTCTCATCCATCCTCGCTCTCTCTTCTCTCCTGTCTCTCTCTTCTCTCCTGTCTCTCTCCTCTCCTGTCACTCTCTTCTCTCCTGTCTATCTCATCTCTCATGTCTCTCTTCTCCGTCCTCACTCTCTCTTCTCTCCTGTCTCTCTCTTCTCTCCTATCTCTCTCCTCTCTCCTATCTCTCTCTCTCTCTCTTCTCTCTCTCCATCTCTCCTCACTCTTTCTGCCTTTATCCCTCCCTCATATCCTCCTATTCCCTGTCTCCTGACTCACAGGCCCCCTCTTTTCTATTTTCTGGGGGTGTTTTTCTTCTTCTTTTCCTCATATTTCACTCCAACACTTTACCTCTTTCTTTCTGTCTGATGCAGTCGTTTGTTGTTAGCAATTGCATGCTTTTTATTCCCTCTCTCTCTCCCCTTCTCTCTCACTCCGTCCCTCATCCTTCCTTTACGCTTTCTGTCCCCTCTCCTTTGGCTTTGTGGTTAGTTGACAGACTAATTTAGGTCAATACCTCTGTGCCCCAACCCTGGGGTGCTGTGTGGTTGGAACAGCAATCGGAGCTGTTGGAATAGCTGGAAAAAAAAGTCAAGCACAGGCACGGATCAAGTACTTTTCACAGGAGAGTCAGTGGGCAGACTGAGGCCAGGGAATTTGGTCCTGCTTTCAACGTTGATGTATGTCACAACATGTTGATAGTTGTGTAGGGGAAAGATGGTCATCATAGGGTTGACCCTAACCTGGTTCCACGTGGCTCGCGTCTCTTGTCTAACTAGAATCGCCCGCATATTTTCAGTTACCAAGATGCTCAGACAGATGTGCTATGTGTCATAGCAGTCCCTCCCAAGTCATGATAATCAATGAAGGCCATTTGTCATGCTAGGTTGGGGGGGGGTTGCCGCCAAGGCATTGCCGTGTCTGCGTGGAGCTGGGCGAGATAAGCGGGGCCCTGCGTTTTTCTTCCAAACGGCTCCTGTTTGAATGGGAGATTTGCGGTGCTGTTAGGGCCACGCACTTCAGTTACTGGAGCCACAGCACCCAGCATGAAATATACACCACCTTCATCAGGAGTGAAGGTTTCAGCTCAAGGTCTATGATGTTCGATTGTCACTTTAGAGACTGCAGGTTCAATTCTCCGATTCTGTTTCTATGGTTTACAGCACCTGCTATGTGAACGTGGGATTCTGCTATCTGACACACACACACGCTCCTTTACGAACGTGACGAATGTCCTAGAATGCAAAAGACGCGCAGGATTCACGTAGCTTGGGTGAAACTCTTTTCATGAGGCAACACTCTGTAATTTAGGTTTGAAGCTGCTGTGCTCAGACTTACAATTGCTCACCTCTGTCGTGTTGGGTTCTTGCCTGTTTGTATGTGTGTGTATTGAAGCATGCAAGTGTGCGTGTGTGTGTACAGTATGCGTATGCGTGTGTGCAAATGAATTAAATAAATGGTCTTGACAGGACTTATCTCCTGTGTCCCAAACTATTCCATTTCCTCTGTAGTTTACATTCATCAAAATGTCTGTTTATATTGTGGCTCACTGGCTAATATTTCACCCCAATTCTTTACTGTCACTGCAATTGTTATTAAATGCAAATGTATAGGTCACTGTGACTTGGCCATTGTGTTCTGGATGTGGGGCGTTGACTGTATCTACAGTAGCAGAATGAAGATAATGCCGTTAAGGACAAAAATAGGCTTTCTTTTAAGTATAGCAACATACAAGTCAGAGCTTCAGAACCTTCTAGAAGTGACATCTTAGGTACTCTGCTTGGTATTTCCACTTTACTACCTGTCATACAGACATACTGGCTGTGGTATGACTTGTGACCAACAGAACTGGAGTCATTTTTGTGGCTGAATCTCCATTGAGTGTATTGATTTCGGTGTGATGCCCCTGGTAATACAGTTATAACACCACAGACAGACCAATTAGATGCCAACCTCTGGTCCTCTATCATCATTAATGATTTAGAGTTTTCTGGCAACCGTACATGTATCAGCTCATTACATTTGGTTCAGGGCAGAAAAACGCCAGTGATTTTGTGTACACAATAATAGCTTGCGAGGCTAAAAATGAGGAAATGTTATCACCTAATCTTGTTTTCAAGTTGCTTCACGCAACAGAATTGTAAATGCAGGCCAATTAAGTTTTTTTCGGATTGTTGTCGGGGTTTGTTCTCCACCAAGGGAAGGTTTGTCTGTGGCAAATCCCCACGAGACAGCGTCAGGCGGAGCAATACGAACACTCAACATGACGCCATCCTTAAAGAGACTACGGGAGTGACACTCAGAGAAAGCTGGGACTGTTGTGGTTGCCATTTCAAACAAGTACATTTCAAGTACGTTCAAGTGCTTTTTTGGAAAGAAAATGGGGGGGGGGATGGGGGGAATGGGGATCGCATTTCTGCCCAGGCAACTTTCCCCAACTCTCGTCTTGATGATCTTCCCATATGTGCATCTCTGTACTCACTCAGGCCCAGATTGTCTTTTATTCACCATATGGCCACACATTAGAGTCGTACTATCTATTTAAAGAGGCTACGCTCAATGTCATTATCCCTCCCTTTCCCTTGTGCCTGTTCGTGTTTCCTGTACAGAAACCACAGGTCTGTGTTGTCATGCTTAAGGCCACAGACATGGCGTGGGTGGAGGAAGTTGACAAGACAGGAATAGAGGACTTTTCAGTGGCTGAGTAGCCTTCATCTCTAGCAGGAGAGACTGAAACTGTGGGCAAAGAACCTACTGATGGGTTCAAAGAATGTTGTCAGCAAGCTAATATAAAATATCTGTTGACTCCACCCTCACATCTGCCCGGAGATTAAATCCAGCAAAACAAGCTCGACGTTAGCCGCGCTGCTGTTAATCAATAATAATAAAGTGATAATTGTTTGTTAGACTTCTCCTCAGACCGCTCATGGCGGATCGCTCATCTCATCTAATCTGACATCATACACATACCTCATCCACAATTGATGAGATTCAGCAAAGTGACACAGTCTTCATTTCTCGGAGCCTGAGTTGGCCGCGTGGCTGCAGTTTCCTCCCTCATCGTAGCCCTCTAAAGAATGTCTAATGCATATTTAATTACAGACTGCATTTGCCTCACTCTCTAGTGCTGGGTTTTGCAGCAAAAACTCTTCCCCAACATTTTGCGAGGGTCCAAAGATGGATGCACTAATTTAGACCTGCAGGAGTTCATATATCATTAATTACGTCCCGTTGTGTTTTTGCTTACATTTTTTAATGACGCATCATCACTTATTGGATGGCATGCAGTGTCTGTCGAGAGGGTAGAAGGAAACTAGAAGAAAAAGTTCTTCTGTACATGTGCCTCACAGCCCCAGAGGTCCAGTTTAACGGGTTTTATACATGAAAAAACTCTGATAGCGCCTTGCAAAGTTGCATCTAAAAAGATTTCATTCATGTAAACGCTCTAACATTTTCAGTAATGGCTTGTTATTCTGTGTCTGGGCAAACCTACGTTACAGCTTTGGGACTGGCAGGAAGTGTGATGTCTTTTCTCAGTTCAGTCGGCCAAGCTTTAAATGAAACATCTCCCGGTTTTTTTTCTGATAACTCACCCTGGTCAAATTGTCAAATTTTCATTCTGTTTCCAGGGAAAAGTGCATTTTCAGAAAACCACATGGTTGTGTCGCTGGGCAGTTTACTAGATGACCAGCACTGGCATCATGTGACCGTGGAGAGGGTTAGCGGGCACATCAACTTCACGGTGGACAAAAGTACTCAACAGTTCCAGCTCCCTGTAGACCTGAGTCACTGGCAGATACACGAGGTCTGTGTGACCTCCTTCGGCTGTTTCTCTGGGCTCCCATACACCTACGCACACCCACACTCACACAGACTATTCTAGAGCCTTGCACAGGTGTGCTCCAATTTTCCCTAGCAGCAACATTTAAGACGCTCCCGAAAATGCATACACACACTCACACACATTCAAAGCATTACTGTTATATTTTGATCTGGCTCTGTAAGAATCCATTAAACTCTCAGACCTTACCGTGACATTGATGTGTGTGCGCGTGTTTTCCTTCCCCTTCTCCAGATCAGTCTGGGTGCGATCCAGTGCCACGGGCCGCAGAGGCAAGCGTCCAGGAGGAACCTCCATGGGTGCCTGGAGAACCTGCAGTACAATGACCTGAACCTGATAGAGCAGGCCAAACAACAGATGCAGGTTTCGAGCATGGTACAGTAGGATACCACCACAACCATAGCCCTAGGAAAGATGGTGTCTGTGTGTGTGCGAGGGAGGGGTTAATCACAGCTTAGCATGGTTTTAAAATGTGCTTGGGTTCTTAGCAGAAAGTGTTTCCTGTGTTCATCCAAACAACACTTAGAGTTGATTTAAAATAGGTTTGCTAATGTGCGAATGCCAATGCATTTTCACCTGTTGTGATGCACGTATGGCTGCATCACGCTAAAGATCAGCTCTCATTCTGGTCAGGTTGCTTCACCGCACATTAGAGTTGCTCCTCTTATGTAATTCAATTATTTCAGATTTGACCTGGGACTCAAAGAATTGTGAGTGTGTGCGCGTGTGGGGGTGTTTATGCCTGTGTGTGACTACAGGGAAATCAGACATCCATCTTTTTTGTGCGCCGTGCTCTCGTCTCCCTTCCTGTCGATGCAGGTTGTGTTACTAAACCAGCCATGATACAAATGGGATCTTTTGAAGATAGTGTGAATGATTGCTCATTAATTAGTTCAACAAAATCGCGATGAGGCCCTGTAACCGAGCCTAGTAAGCCTTCATAGATGGATAATTCTTTCTTTTTTAATATAGCACTTCAGTCTCCCATGAACACATTCTCCTCTGTCTAAATGATTATCTTAATCTCTCCGAAATGAAGTGGCAAATATAGAGAATCAACTTGTTTGGGAGTACTTTTTTTAAAGATAACTGGAATACCAATACCAGCCACACAGTAACTGTTATACGGCTAATATATCACACAGTTTAATATATTTGGCCCTATTTAACGAGCATGTTTGAAAGGGTATTAGGGTATTAAAGGCAGAGGTTCTAGCTGGCTCTGGGGATGCGAGCTTTCACAACATGTTTCACTGTTATTTCCCGGGCCTGGAGAGTCATGTTGGACAGTCTTGTTGTGGTACAGTACATGGGAGACACGGTTACACCGTATGTTTTCCGGTAAATCGCTTCCGCTGCTTTCGCGGAAACCCTTTCGAGTTGACTCACAGCGGGGGGTTTTTTCTGTTGTACTTTCCTCTCGCACTCAACTCCGAACCATTAAGATGCTTTTTCCTGATATCGCCCCAGGCGAGGTGTGTCATAGTCCAACATGTCTACAGCCCCGGCAATAAAGCCACCGTCGTTAGCAGCAACTCAAAACGATGGGCAACAGTACACATCCCCCACACCTGGTCCCCCACTCTCTCTGACCTGCCTGTAATGATGACTTGAAGACGCCACACTTGACACCGGTGCTCTTGTTTGCGATGCTAATGTCCTGAGAGGCAGCAGCTCATGGCTCCCTCCCTGTAATTATGGTAATATTGACGTTCTCTTTAAGGAGACTTTGCTGTTTAAATGGCTTTGCTATTCCCAGAAGTGTCAGGTCAGATGTTTCCATGATTTCACCTTCTCAGTCAGACTAATTAATATTTATGTTTTATCTTTTCATTATATATATATATACATATATATTTATATAATTCTTTTTGCTCTTTTTTTGCAGGGCAATGTGACCTTTACTTGTGCTGAGCCAGTCTCTGTCGCCATGACGTTTGCTGGCTCGGAAAGTTTCCTTCAGTTGCCGGGGTCGACTCAGAGGGATGGGGTGACGCTAAGCCTGCAGTTCCGTACGTGGAACAAAGCGGGTCTTCTGCTCACCTTTGACCTCCAGCCCCAGGGAGCCACCTTGTGGCTTTACCTCAGTGAGGCCCGAGTCAAACTGCAGATCCACAAGGCTGGCAGGATGCTGCTGGACCTGACCGCAGGTTGGAGCCACGCTGACAAACACACAAACACACACGCAAGCACACACGCAGTGTCAAAACTCGCCCTCGCACACACACGCAGCAGTGTTGCTGTAAGTCTCCTAAAAACGCTTTACATGGAAACGCTACCGCAAGATTTGCTGTCACAAACGACTCATGTGGTCTCATTAGGAGCATGCATCTTATTTGCGCCATGTATAAATATGTTGTTCACCATGGAGCCGTTCATGCTCTCGAATACATTCAGCTGTTTCTGTGCTCCTCTTCTATAATACAAAGCTTCTGTTAGCAAGTGTTTTATGAGGGTGTGGACGCCTGCAAAATAGGCTGCCTGGTGGACTATGGGGTGTGAAATTAAAACTCTAATAGCTCACTTAGCCTGAGTGTTTCTGTGATATTCTTTGTGTTTTGGCAAAACAAGTTCAAAGAAGGGGTGTGCCCATACATCAAATTGGTTATCTCTTACCAATGTTGATCTGCCAGGATCTGGCTTGAATGACGGACAGTGGCATGCAGTGGACCTGAACTCCCGCCGAGGTCGACTCAGCATCTCCATTGACAAAGAAGAGGCCTCTACGGCGCATGCCAGCCTGGCATTTCCTGCTGCGACAGGAAGCTCCATTTTCTTTGGAGGTGAGGACAAGCTACAGGAATGGGGCAGCTAAACAGCACAGTAGGATGAAACCTCAATCCAGCTGCTATTTGATCCCGCTACTTGGATTTGGAGTTTTGATGGTTAAAAGTTTACCGTGGGTCTCTTGACCCTGTACAGCTCCTCTGGGGGGTGTTAAGTTTTCATCAGTCTTCTTGGCCTGTTCTTAGCTGACTCTGGTCCAGTAATTACCTGGAAATGTGCAGCTACCTAGAACAAGCCAAACCAGGTCTTGTTTATCCTCACACACACTGGGAAACACACTGAAAATCCCTTGTTTGCCTTCCGCTCAGCCTTGAGCGCATGCCTCCCATTGTGCGATCCACAAAGGGATAGCGTGTAAAGCAAAAATACGCTGTGTGCAGTACAGCACCCTCGCTCCACTGTGAATAATATAACATCTTTTAACCCTTCGTCACAAGGGCAACAGCGTTGCTCTATTTGTGACCTGCATGTGCAAGGCTTGCCAGCGAGCAAGTATTGATCTGCCGCTATTATTTGGTCTACTTCAGGCTGCCCAGATGGCGAAAATAAGCTGGAGTGTCGAAATCCCTTCAACGTGTTCCAGGGCTGCATGCGCTTCATCTATGTGGATGGCAGTCCCGTGGACCTGATTAAAGTGCAGCAGATGCTGATAGGGAACTTCAGTGACCTGCAAATCGACATGTGCGGAATCATCGACAGGTCAGTGCCTCCCCGACAGCAGCCTGTGTGCGGTGACGGAGCGCGGCAGCGTTCAGGCGCTGTGTAGCGAGGGAAGGAACGCATGGATGGATACCTTTAGAAAAAAAAAGGCAAACTAATGGATGAATGGATTTTTGTGTTGTCACACTGTACATTCAAACGGGTAGTACAGGTCTGAGGGTGCTGGGTAGGAACCCTTGAGACTGTGAAACAACTACCTTTATCGAATGTTTAGATGCTCAAGGCTTCTCTCGTGGAATGTGAGAATTGATGGGGGAGCGATTTTCATTATCAACACCCTCCCAACAGCTCCTCTCTGGGTGCCCTAAATGAATTGCATGTATATGACAGAATCGTTTTTGAGACAAAAAGAAGGTCGTTTGTCACCCGTTCCGTACTTTTTATAAAACTGTCAGATGTTTCGCTCACCCTGCTTGATTGTTGTGTCTTCTAACTTCGACTTTATTTGAGGTGGAAACTTTTATTTTCTTTCATCGATGTACTTCTTGGGCAATATCATTTATTTACTGGGTGCTGCAGTGGGATGTGGTAGAGTTTTCACCATCCGAGCAAGTCACACAGACAACTAATCAGCAGCAGGCAGCCACCTCCACCCTTGGTCCCATATGAAGTTTTGAGTTATTGTTTAGCCGAACACTGGTAGACTTGTGTGGAATCCCATTTGTTCTATTTCGGTCGGTTGCCACCTTGTCACGGCTAAACTCTGGGCAACGCTCTGGAGCAGGAGAGTTCTTTATTCATCTTCCTTTCGTTGTTAACATTGCTACCCGTTCGGCCCCGCGGTCTCCCTTGTGTTTTCGTTGTGTTTTATCCTTTGCAACAGTCTACCACGTCACTATCTTTGTCACGGCGATTATCCTTATCGCCCCATTATCATTATCATCACGATCGCCATCGTCGTCCACCTCATTATCCCCCCTCCCCATCTTTTCTATCGGCATTGTTGTCGTCTTAATTTCCACCGTTGTTAAGGCGATTATAGTCGCTGTCTCTCCAGACTGCGTCAGATCAGAGGGAAGCTCAGCCCAGCGCTAGCCGGTCATGAGCGATAGAACTAATGGATTACCGTCTGCATCTCCATGCTCAAGGAGCCGCGCAATTAAAGTGACAATTATAAACTCTCCTTTTGGAATACTCACTCAACAATCTCCCTGCCCTGTACTTCTTGTACTCACCATGGAGATAACTATCTCTGCTTCACTGACTTTAATTGAATTTCTCAACATGTTAATACATGGATCGTATTATTCAGATGAATGATAAATATGCTGGTGAACATAAGTCACTTTTGAATAAATGCTGGAGAAGATCAGGTCCTATAGTCAATCATACTGGGGAAGATCTATGTCCATAGTCAACAATAGTGGGGAGGAGCTAGTCCCAAAGTGAATCATATCGGAGAAGATCTGGTCCCTTAGCAAATCATATTGGAGAGGATCTAGTCCCATAGCGAATCATATTGGAGAAGATCTCCAGCCATGCTGCATATGAGTCCAACATATTTGCATACTGTGTTGGAAAGCATTGAGTCACAACACATTTTCCTTCAAGAAAGACCAACTTTGATACTTTTCTTCTGATGAAAATCCTCATAACTGCTTCGTAAAATTTCATCTCATCAATTTGAAAAGTGTCCCCTTTTAGAAGCTCATTCCAGAGTAAATCATTGCATCTGCAAGTAATGTTTGTGCGTGTGTGCAGTTGTATGTTAAGAAGGTATTTGGGGGTTGAAGTCATTACTGTAGTGTCACCTGATTGCACCCTGGTTTGACGACAGAGGGCCAGACATCCAGGCCAATAAACATTCAGTCGTTATACAACCAGTTGTGACAGTCGTGGATCAAAACAAACTGTGAAACCAGAAATGCACAAAGATGGAAGACGGAGTCAGACAACCTTCGGAGCAAAGTTAATTACCGTTGTACAAACTAAAAGTTCACAAAACTCAAATGAATCTAGCTGCCAAACTGTCAACACGTGACACCGGCTGAATCTTGATGAAACAAACAAACGGTATTCCAGACATGGTGCATCCTCTGTCCTACCTTTATGATCGTTTGTGTTCTGAAATGCGTGCAGACTTTAGAAGTACTCCTGGGATGATTCTCTTCTCGCCCGCTTTTACGCGAGCTGCAATGTGTGCTGAACGTCTGCCCTGCCCTACTATGCTCCAGTTATGTAAAATGATAGAAACTGCATCATGACACACGTTTGAAGTGCATCTCCAGGAGCAAACATGGGCCCACCCTGCTTATGGATAAAGGCATCTTAAGAAACAAAGCTAAATGGAAATCAAAATGTAACGTGCGACAAGCCTGCTGACTAAGTAATATGCTAACAGGGAATTTCAGGGAGGAGGGGGGAGGGGCAATTCTGCCAAGTCGGCACCTTTCTGGAAGGAAATCTTGATATGTGGATGTTTTTTTGTAGATTTGTCTCTATCGCTCTCCTGCTGTCGCTCCATCCTTCTCTCTCCATCTCTCCCTGCTGTTTTATCAATCTATCCAAGAGTTAATATGCTTGGGTGGTGTGTCTGCTTTGCTGCTTGTCAGAGGGGATCAAAATAGCGAGATGTTAAAAGTGCTCTCTTTAAAGAGCCGAGTGGAGGAGGATGCGTGTGTGTGTTCGTGTGGGCGTGTGTGCGAGATGAAAAGATACAAAATAGAGAGAGAGAGAGAGAGAGAGAGGAGGGGGGGGATCAAAAACCAAGGGGAAAGCAGAGTATCTTCATCTAGTTCTTCTTGTGCACCTGCGAGGGATCACCGCATTGCTGATCGAGCGCGGCCATAAATAGTGCGTCGCGTTTCCAGTGCAAACAATAGCATTGTGTAAACGTCAAGAACACGTCCTTCCTTGAAGACGGCGTGCAGCTCTAATGGGAAAGGGGAGACGGCTATGGGAAAGGAGGGGCGAGGGCCGATAGGAGTGCCCTTGAATTATTTATGACGCTTACCGATTTTTCAGATCACCCTTTTTCTAGGTTAGTTCTCTAAATCTCTAGAAAGAGCCGCTCAACAACACACCGAACCATCAGCCACATTAGTCAGCTGTGGTCACGCATTGTGATCGTTCAAAACAGGATGTTAGATTCGATCCATCCCAAAGACACCATCTTGTCTATTGTTAAGATTGTCTCAATAGAATTGTCTCCAACCCCATAATTGTCAACATTAGTAGTATTTATTATGTAGTCACAATGACTTTTATGTTAATGTTTTGTTATTGCCCCACTTACTGAGAGCTCATTATGTTGAATACCCGACAGAGTTGGTTAGTAATTCGTAGTAGTTAGTAATTCCTCTCCTATGGGGAAGATAGTAGCTTTACTGTACAGCTTTGTCGTGCCTGTGGTAGAAGCCGTAGACGCACGACTTATCTGGGGCCGTTATGGCAGTAATGAGATATGTCTCCACATCCACAAAGGTTAGACTAACACATCATTATGTGCAGTGTTACCCAGTCAGTCGGTGGCCTGGTTTCCCAGTAAATGCGGCTACACTGTGGTGCCTGCGCAAGCTGTAGTGTCTCAGCTCCTCTGCTGTTACCTTTAGCGAGCCAAGGGTCAGCGTGAGGTTGTGGACATGGCATGGGCTCTGTCTCTTGTAAGTTGACGTCTCTCACCGTTGACCCCAGGGCAGGGAGAGACGACATGTCTCCAGCAGGGCTCCTCCTGACACATCTAGCCTACGCCGGCCTTTCACGTGGACAATGCAGCCCCTCTCCCTCTTTCCCTCTCTTTCTCTCTCCCTCTCTCTCCCTCTCTCTCTTCCTCTCTCTCCCTCTCTCTCTTCCTCTCTCTCCCTCTCCTTCCTTCTCTCTCTCTCTCTCTTCCTCTCTTTCCTTCTCTCTCTCTACTTCTCTCTCTCCCCCTCTCTCTCGATCTCACCATCTCTCTCTTTTTCACTGTCACACACGCAAACACACACGCACACACACAGGCTCACACCTCACAGCCTTCACCATTGTTCTTCCTGCCTGCTGTGCCTGTCTCTGCTGGTGACTTTACCGCTGTGACTCAGGCATGTTTGTCACCTGGCTGTGATTGGGGTCACAATGCAGAGGACTTGGACCTGGCAAGGGGGAGGGGGGGGGGGATGCACGGGGAAGGAGAGGGAGGGGGAAATTGCAGGGAGATGGACATGGGGCTGAGACATGGAAGGGGAAAAATGTGCGTGTATGAATGTATGAGTCTGTGTGTGTGAGAGAAAGAGAGAAAAGGAGAGAGAGGAAGAGAGAGAGAGAGAGAGAGAGAGAGAGAGAGGAGGGTTAGGGGAGTTAGGTGAGGGCCAGAGAAATTGGCATGGTGTGTGCACCAGCAAAAGAGGGGGATTGTACCAACCTGTCACCTGTGCTAGCCGCCCGCGTGCACGCCGGTCCCAAACCAGGTGCTGGCTCTCAGCATAGCGCTCCAAATGGATACAAATACCCACCTTCCTCCTATCACGCTGGTCTGGAGAATGAGGTGATTTACCCCAGGCAACTACAGAGCCTCAATAGGCCATTCCAGACCAGCATTCTCCCTAATGGGTTCTACCGGTGGGTAGGGTAGTTCGGCTGAGAGCTCTAATGACTCGGACTCTTGTTGTGTGCGACTGGATACACCTCCCGTGGTTTTACAGTAATGTGGTTTTCCCTTCCACCTTCCGCTCGCGTATGCTGAATGCAACCCCCCCCCAACCCCTGACTCTCCAGCCGCTCCGTCCGAACCGTAACCCCCTCCCACCCCCCAACCGCGTTCACACTATCCAAACACACGATCGGTCGCCTCAATCTCCGTCCTCTCTTCGCCGGCGCCACTCTTTCCCTGGGTTTCCGGATCCCGTCTGGCCCCATCTCTCTTCAGGCTGATACGGAAGCCCCAGCTCACCTCTCCAACATCATTCGGTTGTATGGTTGTGTGTTAATGCGGCTATCAGTCAACCGAAGGCCCTGCAGGGTCTGCTGACTGACTGCTGTTTGTCTGTCTGTCTCCGTGTCTCATGGTTCAAGCCTCACTGTTCTGGTTAGCCATGTGGATACACACCAGTCAGCAAGACGCTGAACCTGCCAACAGTCATTTGCTTAGATGGAGTTACTCTGTGCGGGGTTGCTCTGGGAGAAAGTGTATTCCCAGTACCGGAAGCAAAGAAGGCCGGGAATAAAGAAGTTGAGTTGATGTTGTGTGACTGCGTGTGGATTGTATGTCCTAATAACCATCATCTTGTAATGTGTTTGTCAGAGGTTTTCTTTGCAGAGCAGGAGTGTGTGTGTGTGTGCATGTGGGTTGTTCAGTATGAGTGTAGAAGACTGGATACTGTATGCGTGTGTCTGTGCATGATACAGCCTGTTAGGAGTCCCTGTGCTCCAGCTCAGGCAATGAACTGGGAAGAGAGCCAGCAGCTGTAATGTGTGTGCGTGTGTGTGTGCGTGTGTGTATATGCGTGTGTGTGTGTGCGCGTGTATGCGTGTGTGTGTGCGCGTGTATGCGCGTGTGTGTGGGATTGACTTGAGCACCGTGGACTCCTGCAGTTGTCTTTCCGAATCTTCATCTGCTAACTTAGAACAGCGTGGAAGGCTACCTCTTCATAGACTGGCTGACCTGTCTAGTCCAATTCAGTTCCTCACTGTGTTCTAGCCACTCTGGATCATCCTACAGCACACGCGCGCTGATCCAATTAGGGCTTCTGCCCTTCGTCCCCCTCAGCAGAGAGAACGGGAGGATGTTCTCCTGAGGTGCACGCTAAGCTGAGAGCTGATTTGTTGTGAAATTCTGCTATTATGAAAGAATTCTCTCCTCAGCCAAATTAGTGCCATACCACTGTCGGGAGACAACTGTTCCAGGTAGCATTGTGGGTCGCGGATGGGCGTCGTAGGCCTTGAATACGGCACAATAAACGTTTCTCTCCCGGCCAAGGGTGTTGAAGTCCCAGTATTTTTTTTTTCACCTGTGAAAGTGGAGCCACTCCTGAACTTGAACTTGAGTTCTTGAAAATCCTTCGTGTTGAATATTTCCCCTCTTCTCTCCTCAGATGCTCTCCAAGCCATTGTGAACATGGTGGGAAATGTAGTCAGTCATGGAGTACGTTCCACTGCAACTGCACCCACACTGGCTACAGTGGAGCGACGTGTCACAGCTGTGAGTCCTGAGCCTGTATTCAAAGTTTTTATCAAGGATCCCCCCCCCCCCATCCCTCACATACACACACCCTCACGCACATCCTTAAGCATACACACGCACACCCTCGCACATGCAGAGACAAGAGGATGCGTGGCATATTTCTCTTTCGGAACCCTGCTAAAAGCTGACTTACTGTCAAGGATATTGTTTTTGTTTCTCATGCATGCGCAGAACCGCCGACTTGTTGTTCAAGGTCAAAGTCTTTATCTGTGAGGCAGCTATAGCCTGGCTGCCGGAGCCTCACGACAAAAGCCTGGCCATTGATAAGGATTAGCGAGAGAGACTTTAATGATCTGAGAGGCTTCGGCGAGTCCACGGCCATTCGAAATAGGGGGCCTCACGTGAAACTAAGCACTTGTCAGTCAAACGTAATCGCTTCGCCGTTTAACACTTTCACACTTGAGTTGCCGAGAGGACGAGACCGAGAGAGGACTAACTGAGATTTTTTCCGCATAATTAGATTTGGAGTAAGAGGCGGATAAATCAATGGAAGTTTTTGTAGGTGCGGGAAATAAAAGAGATTTGTGAGATGCGGTTGTGCGACTAAACTGCTAAGATTGGTGGAAAAGTTGCCTCTGATCCATGGCAGGTCAGAGTGCTCAAAACGAAAGATTGAGCATGGAGATGCCTGAATGAGTAACAACAGTTACTTAGGTGCTATGTGTTTTTTTTCCCCTTTCTTCTTAACGATGCCATTATCGTCTGGGTATTCATTATTCATTTGAGAGGAAGCCACGATCTGCCACAGAAGGACAGAAGAGGGGGAGGGGGAGGGGGGATTCAAAATAGCATGCAGATGGAAACTGCACCTGGGTAGACAATGCCTGTTTCCCTTAGGGATACCGTCTTCTTTTAATCCAGCATGGAGATTTTTCTTCAGCATTTTTTATTTGTTCAAAAAATGATGATGCACATCAATAATGCAGCTCTGGGCTTCGCTAGAATTCAAGTACTTAAAGTACAGTGGACAACAAGCGTAACTGGCTAGCCAGCATCCGCATCTCCGAATGACACAGCTCCCTCAGTCCTTCAAATCAAAGTTTGTTTTGTTTGCCCTCCCGTGATGGTTGTCAGTTCAGCTCTCTAAGATTTATATTTAGTCATTATCTGCAAAAAGCTGTGCACACCGTTCGGTAGGACTTGCGGTCAGCCCTCCTCAACCAAAATATGGAATGAAAAAAGAGAGATTCTATTCTGTATTCCTGTCAAGGGACAGTCAGGAGAACATTTAACAAGACCTGAGGCGAGGTATGACAGGATATCTGATCGCAAAGACTAATACACGCTCAAGGCTGAAAACAACTAGCGTAATCAACTCGACTCTTCCCATACTTGTTGACATCGCGAAGCAGAGAGAACGCCTCATTTCACGTGAAAGAAGCTCTTGTGTAATTTGCCCCGTGTTGTAATTCAAGGCTCGTTGCCATGTTCGCTAAGTGGCTGAAACGCGATAAGAATCGTGAGGTGTTAATGCCCGTTCGCCGCCGCAATTTGAATCAGACGCTCTCATCCCTCAATCAAGTCCAACTCAAACTGCGGGATTCTCTCTGAACCTGCCGCACCCGCAGGAGGGGGGTCGCAGCTACATCCCTGAACCGCACTCCACAACAAACCCACCAGGTTCACTGATCCCTGTTGAAAGCTCTTAAATGTATGCTAATCGGCCAGGTTTTACAGCCCTCATCATGAAGTTATTTTGTTCCTGTTTCCCCTCCTCCCCCTCCCGCTTCCAAAGCCATATACGAGCGGTCCTGCGAGGCATACAAACACAAGGGGAACACATCTGGGCTGTTCTACATCGACGTGGACGGAAGCGGCCCCATCAAAGCACAGCTCATCTACTGCAACATGACGGGTAAAGCGTACACCTCGGAACAGCGCACGCCCGCCTCAGGGTCCACCTGCACGCATTGCGTAACCGAGCCCCTTCCGTCCCACGACGCCCCCTGGCCTCGCACTGCAGTCATGTCACTGCCAAGGGTTCAACTGCAGTGCCACTGATTCACAGACAATTTGGCATATGGCTCGTATTGCCCGACGGTGTGTGTACAAGCTATGAAAGCTCTCTCTCCCCCTCCTCTCCTTAGAGTTAAGCGCCTCATTGTGGGTAGTTGATGATGACTCTGTCTGCCCGTTGGTGGCAGACATCCCATAATATCCGACAGCACCCACGTTTGCGATAGGCTGGCAGACGCCTTTATCGGAGCCATCTCGTCCTCCCACCATGCCCTCTCTGTCTCTCACATCATTACCATTTACATAATTATGTATAATGAACCCTGGGTTTCCCCCCCTGTCTTTTCCTACAGATAAGACGTGGATGGTGATCCAGCATAATAACACAGAGCTTACCAAATTAAAACCGTCCTCTGGGAAAAATCAGCATTTAGCCCATTTTAACTATTCGGCCGATGTGGAACAGCTAGGGGCTATAATTACCCAGGCAGAGCACTGCGAGCAGGAACTGTCCTACCACTGCAGAAAGTCACGCCTCTTAAACACACCAGGTAAGCCCTTTTTATTAAGAGGATCGATCCCTCTCCTTTCCAGAAAGGTCAGTCTGATTAAAAAGGCCATGCATTGGGGATGGGAGAGCGGAGATTCGCAAGGTGGGTTTAAGCAGACATTGCAAATTGATTATCATGCTCATTGTTGCCAATTCATTTAGGTTCGGGTTTATTTACGATAGTTTATGGAAAATCAATTTGCGGGTCGGGGGTGGGTTGGGGGCGGGGGGGGAGTGTTGTCGACTTGGAGTTTGCATTTAGCGGGGTTCCTGTTTTACTTCCCTTTGTTGCGTGTCGTCGGTGTCTGCATATGTTTCTTTTTGTGCCGTCGTCAACCTGGTAATAGATTGTTTAGACACAGACCGAGCGAAAGCACAGTTTCACAGAGTAATTGCTGTCCATTAGCTGTCTAGTTAGAGCAAGGCTTGATATCAGAAAGGCAAAACAATGTCAGGGCCTATATAAAGAAGGGTAAAACATGTCAAATGCAGAATAATGTAATATGAGAGCAATATGTGCAGTGCCGGTGAGTGTTTAAACCCTGGCACACAGCTGTTAGATAGAGGAGATCAGAGTGGATGGTTATCGAGAAAGAGAGAGAGAGAGGGAGAGAGAGCAAGAGATAGAGAGAGGGGGGGAGGGAGGAAGAGAGAGAGATTGGGAGACAGAGAGAATCGATACGAATTTTAACAACATGTTGTCTTTGATAGGCTCCTTATGGTGTGTGTGTGCCTCTCCTTGTGTACGTGTGCGTGTGTCCAGACGGGGCCCCTTTCAGTTGGTGGATGAGCCAATCAGGGGAGCCTCAGACGTATTGGGGTGGAGCCGTACCAGGAAGTCAGCAATGCGCCTGTGGCCTGCAGGAAAACTGCGTTGACCCTAACCACTACTGCAACTGCGATGCCGACCGCAACGAGTGGTACTGTTACTTGAAATCAGCACACACCTTCAAATATCCTAGACTTGTGGACACATGCTAGCGTGCCTAGCAAAACAAGGGGGCGCTAACTTTTAGAGGCGATTCTTCTGCAACCTTCTGTACATTTAGCATCTTCATCCTGTTACGTCCTGGAACTTCGCCTGCTCCGCGGGTCAAAAGGCCAGCGTCCTGTTCTCCGGCTGAAACTATTTCATGTCCAGATACGGAGAGGTCGCAAAGATAGTAGTCGAGCCAAGTAGCGTCAAGGGACAAATTCTCTCTCTGTATCTTATTGCGCTTGTCCACAGCCATGTTGGATCCAATTCCAAAGATGCTGTAAAACAGCGATTACTCCGCCGCCTCTCAGTTTGAAATGACTTTCAAAGGACACAGCTCCTGCACAGGGAAGCCTCTGCATTTATAGGCTGTGTTTTCAAACCAACACTGCTCCAACAGGTGATGGTAAACACCATCTGGATACATGCGCTCATTTCAAATCCAGTTATCCAGCGTATGTATTTCTAAGCGTGAATTTGAGGTCTTGTACAGATAAAGTAGGTGATGGGATTGGATTTTATTGAATTTTTTCGGAGGTTGTCTGGTCTCCTTCTGCTATTTCACTGTCAGTCTCCTGTCTCGGTTACCCCAGGGCCAATGACTCAGGCCTGCTCACCCACAAGGAGCACCTGCCTGTGAGAGCCGTCCTGATCGGTGATATGCAGAGACCTGGCTCCGAGGGAGCCTATCAAGTCGGTCCCTTGAGATGCCATGGCGATAGTAAGTACTGACTGTCTTCGTTATACGATGGCGAATTCCATAGAATAATAATTCAATGACCGGCTGCTTGCAGTTGATATATTACCAGATGATTAGCTTCTTCGTTATGTTCACATCTGTACAGGCATTGTGACTGTTTTACGGCGTGGATAGCTGGCATTTGCTGATTTGTGCTCAGTGAAATGCAGTATACTTTATCTTTTCCCTTGTCACAATGGATATATGTGAATGTGAGGCGGCTGTGGGGAGATCTGTAGTGTGTTGGGTCCAGTCTCCTCTGTAACCTCCAGATTAATCATGGTGATTATCCAAAGTCAGTCTTCTCCTCATGCTAATTCAAGGTTCTCATTTTGCCTGTCAGTCATACTTTAATTATGTACTTTAGTGATTATACAAAGGAACTAATTACGTATTCCAAAAAACATTAGCTGGATGGAAGCAAAAACAATGCTCCCTTTCATGTTTACTCATTCATGGTCGTCGCTAATCAGGTAATAATATACTAATCAGTCTCAATATTATTATTATTATTTTTATATGTATAAAATTGCAGCCATGCTTACCTGAAAAGTATCTCTTCGGTAAATTGGCATTAATTGCAATGCATCACCGAAATTATACATTTTGTAATTGAATTAAGCGCGCATGGACTTATTCGTGGCCAGTGTGAACCTCATTAGGGGACCATGAATGAAGCCTTTCTGTTCCGTGCTGTTCCAGAGAGCTTCTGGAACGCTGCCTTCTTCAACAAGGAGACCTCTTACCTGCACTTCCCTACCTTCCACGGAGAGCTGAGTGCAGACATCTCATTCATGTTCAAAACCACCGCCTCCTCCGGGGTGTTCCTGGAAAACTTTGGCATCAAAGACTTCATCCGGATTGAACTGAGCTGTAAGTGGAGGTTCTCTTGCCAACTGTATTGCGCAAGCCCCTATTGCATGATGCCATACTCAACACCATTTTGATATTATTTGGCTTCTTTTTGACAGCTTTATGGCCAAGATTGAATTTACAAGTGTGATAATCCTCTGAATTGTGTTATCAAGGGCGAAATCCTCTAAATTGCCCCTCTGCTTCAGAGGAGAGGGAACCACTTTTGAGAAACAACACAAATATAACACAAACACTGCAGCGCATCCAAACGTCATGAGGGTTCCCTACCCCCCCACCCCCCTCAGGGAAATTACCGCCGCGCCACAGTTAGAGCAAAGCGCCAAACGCTGCCGATGATCTACTTCTTTAACGGTCACTCTGGTTCAGCCGCCCCTGCCTTGGTACGCTTCGACATTCGAAGTTTCCTGTGAATTAGAGACTGTCGCCGCGTTATTGTTTCATCTGCCGCCTGCTCCCTCTGCAGATCATCCTCACCGCGGCCCTGCGTTGACAGTCCCTGAGGCCTTTGTGCCGGTGGAGTTGGAGTGGAACTAGTGTATCGGCGGGGTGTGTGGGGGAAGGGGAGGGGGGGTCCTCCTCTTCTTTCAATGTTGTGTATTGTCTTTGCTCGTTTTCTGCAACATCTGTAGTGGAGCGTTAACATGGTGAAAGTGGCCTTGGATGTTATTGTCTCTGCAGGCAATAGCCATGGGTGATGGATTAGACTGATGCGGGGGAAGAGTTTCCCCAGACTGGAGGTCCACGTTCTTCTCTCGGAGTCAGGCCTTCCAAAACGTTCCGGAGCTCAATTAACCCTCCGGGATGGCAAAACACCAGAACCGAATTCCAGGGAGGGGGGGCATATACAAACCTGACCATTGTGAGGCATTTGTGAAAATCAGGGGCTCGGAACCTTTTTTAATGAAGTTTCTCTAAGGAGAATTAAAAGGATGCGGAGGGGGGAGGAGGGGGCGTTAGGCATGTTCACCGAAAAGCTTTTGGAAATGAATTGGAAATTTTTTCCTCTCAAGCTTCCGGTTAAGATCGTTCTCAGAGGAGATGCGGCGGTTTACGTCCGCGCTTGAACGACCGCTCCATACATTCACTCGTAATTAGTTGATGACATTATCGAACCGTGAAAGTGTTGCTCGCTATTTTCATCCCCTCTGCGCACTTCCTGTCTCTCCGACAGGTCCCCCCTTGGTGAGATCTAGCAGGCTGAAAGAGCCCAGGGAACTGGGATGGGAATACCAAAGAGGCGGGAACAGATGATCAGCATTTTTTCCGCAAGTTGTTTTCCACTGCCAGAGGAGTGTCTGATGATAGACGTTGCCTCCGCCCTGGCCCGCCCCCAGTCTTCTTCCATTCCAGCTGATCAAATCAGGTCGCACGGTGGAGCAATCAAGAGAGGGCGCTCTCAAATCCTCTCTCAGAGTGCAAAGCGTGGACTACATGACTGCTATTCTTCATAAAAATTTGTTTAGAAAAATTATAAAGTGCCACCGACTAGCTTTTTTTTTGGCACTCTGTACTCTTATTTCACAATGATAGATTTGACAAGCTCGCACTCCGAGACAGTTTTGTCTTCGGTTTGGACACTTTAACATTTTAACTGATTTGAGTAAAGTTCTGGTGAAAAATCGGAGGCTCCCCCTGTCAGCTGATCAGTCAACAGTGAGTTTCCACCTGGGAGTGGAGCTGTTTGGGAGCCCTAGCTGCAGGGATAGGGGCTGCGATGTGTCATCCTGGCCCTGTGGGAGAGCTCTTGACAGACACAACTGAAACAATCAAGTGACTGGTCTCTCTTCGGGCTAGAGATATCCTCCAGATGTCCCAGCCTATGGTTATGTTGATTATTCACCAATCCTCTGGGAGCGAGCGTCAAACTCTCCAACCAGTGGAACACCACCCGACCGTCTAAATCCCAAATGCAAACCGTGTGTGTGTGTGTGTGTGTGTGTGTGTGTGTGTGACACGTCTCTCCCCCCGGCCCGCAGCGTCGTCCGAGGTCGTCTTCTCGTTCGACGTGGGGAACGGGCCGCTGGAGGTGCGGGCGGAGACGAGCGGCCCGCTGAACGACGACAGGTGGCATGTCGTGCGAGCCGAGCGAAACGTGAAGGAGGCCTCGCTGCGCGTCGACGACTCCCCCGCCTCGACGCAGAAGGCCCCGGCTGACGGCCACATCCATCTTCAGCTCAACAGCCAATTATTCGTCGGTAAGGGGAGCGACCGCAGTGCTTATTAGAGTCGGTAGAAGGTAAATGCTGCGGATGAGGCTGCTGTCACTTGTTTGGGCCTAATCCGGTGTCCTAGCTGCAGGGGTCCCTGAGAACAGGCTCTGGGTGAGAGGGGCTCTTGTTTACCTCAACCCTGCTCCCAGTCCAGAGCCATTTAGAGAAAGGCATCCTCATGCTGGCTCTGCTACAAACCTAAACGCTAAGTAATCCTCGCCTCGTAATTTAAGGTGGGCCATTTCCGATGATTACGTGAAAGCGTTGCTATTTGTTTGGTGGTTTCAGATTTTAATGAATGTTCATGGACTCATAGATAGACGGTGGACAAGGCTTTGTCTGTCTTCTCTGACAGGGAGGCGAGGCAGCGATATCTTCCTAGGACTATACTTCTTCTCTGCTGTTGGCAGAATGCCATTATCGGCTGTTTTCTATAGAACATGCAAGTGCTGAGTGGACTGTTTCTGGACACTAAGCGATAATCAGTTTCAATAAATAACCGCCACTCAGAACATGATGGATCACGTGATTCACTGTGCGTGCGTGCGTTAGTGCGTGTTTGTGTGCATTCCCAAATAGTGCATTAGTGTGGTATTGTGTCGTCGTGCGTTGCTGTGTGTACATTAGGGTGTTGTTTTGTGTGTGTGTCTGTGTGTTTGCGTGGGGGGGGGGGGTTGTGTAAACTTGTCCTTACAGCGTTCGTGCACATTGATATGAATTTGCTTGCTTGCATGTTAAATATGTTGACTCGTGTCAGACAGCTAAGATTGGAAATTCTTTATCCTGAAACGAATGCATAAATCACATAGTGCACAAATGCCTGTGAAATGGCCTGAACACTGATAAATCTTATCAATACCTTTAAGCTGCGCCTCACCATTTTCACCTCAATCTACGTTCCGTGTGAAAATGAGCAAACACTAGCAGTCTCAGTGCATTGTATAACGCTTTATCTAGACGCAAATATTGTAGAATGCCTGCTATTATCTGTAAACCCTCACTTTCAGAAATACAGTCTACTCATTGATCAGAGGTAAAAGCCGCGTGCTAAAGTGAATATTGATTTAATGTTGTTTTTAGCATGTTATCCCCTCGTGCATTGCCTGGGAGTGTCGATCAAACTTTTTTGTGTGGACATAAGCCTGCAGATGCCAGCTTATTCCTGGTATTCATGTGAAGCTAATGACAGAATCTGCATGATCCACAGTGATAATGATGCATAGTGATTTACATTTTAATTTAGAAACCACAACATGGTTTACGACGTCTGTTGTGTACAGCGCGTCTTCCGGCTACACGCTGTGCATAATGTTATCAAACATATGGTCATGCTAGCTTATGTAAGACGACATTCAGGATAATGGAATGCATCCTGACTGGCTTGCTTCGCTTTGATGTTGGGTTTTGATCCATTCGCCACAATGGCTTTGAGATCCTACCATTTGATGTGCCATCAAAGGTTTTCCTTCCGTTTTTCATGAGCGAAAGCTGTCTTGAACTTGGAGACTTGCTGTGGATAGTATTTGACTTGACATTACGCCGGTGGTTCTACTCACTCCTGTTACCTTTCTATTTCATGGAGGAGGGAAACATATTTCCCTCCTTTGTTTTGGTTGGTTTGGTCCTTGGTGCCTGTCCACAAGGACACGCCTGGTTTCCCAGTCACAGCTCGCCGAAAGCATGAGCTGTCTCTGATGTGCAATTACACAAAGATAATTACATCTCACAGGACTGTAAGGCTACTCACTTTGACTCTATTTAATGGCCCGAGTATCGCTCGCCCTCACAAGAAATCAAAAGCATATCTCTTTCCAGTGGAGGCGGGTTTAAGGAAAGTTTAGACTGTTCCGTTGGCCTTCTGCAGTTCTACGGGTTCTGCCGTCTGTAGCGTATCGAGCCGGGCCTTGCAGGCAGTGAGCCTCATTGATTCAGAACCGTGGCTGAAGCAGGAGAACAATCTGAAATGCCAAGACTGAGGAAGGAGCCAAGCAAGATAGAAGCAGAAGTCAGGGAGGAGAGAAAGGAAGGTTAGCGGCGCGTTCTGCAGCTGGCAGGCAGACAGTCGGCTGATAAAACTCGGCTCCCCCTGAATGTATTTTGCCGCCCACAACTTTGTTTTCATCGCCTTGTCGCTCGAAAGCGCCCTTTGTGATCTCGGAGCGTGTTGACAAAAGTTATGCTCTCGGGAGCGCAGAGGTGGCACATGAATCTGTCTGTATTGCATCTCTGCCCGTCACACGGACGAGCCAACAATGGACGGCGGGACAGTATGAAAAGAGACAGGACTGAGAGAAAGTGCTGAAGGAGAAACGGTGTCTTTGTGTGTTCTGTTGCGTCTGGCAGGAGGCACAGCCTCCAGACAGAAGGGCTTCCTGGGTTGCCTTCGCTCGCTGCAGCTTAACGGCAAGGTCCTGGACCTGGAAGAGCGGGCGAAGATCACGCCCGGGGTCAGGCCTGGCTGCCCAGGCCACTGCAGCAGCTACGGAGGCCTGTGCCAGAACCAGGGCCGCTGCGTGGAGAAGTACAATGGCTTCATCTGCGACTGCGGCCAGTCTGCATACACCGGACCCTTTTGCCAGAAAGGTACACAATATACTAGCTGGTTCATGGAGGTGAACTTTAAGATGTGGTTCTCAACTGGTCTAACCTCGACTGTTCAATATGTTACTACCCAAAAATGATTTCCTTTCCGAACCATTGTCATTTCTTTCACCGAGCAATTCGTACAGTAATCCATAATGTCAATTGGTGCTGTTTTCAGTGCACCGCGGTTTTGATTGACACTTTGACATTTGCGTTCATGCGGCACGCCGTGAGCCTTCCCACTTTTGAAAATAAAAGCAAACTTACGGAGGTTTGGTAACTTCGAAAAATAAAAGTTTCACTTTTTGACAGAGCCGAAGCACAAGCGCGCTCCACGCGACCCACTTTAGTTTCTGGACCCGCCAGTTGAGAACCATGGATGCTAGACGATCAGTATACTATATTTATAGTTAGTAACCCATTATTATATGTGATATTTGTTGATTTATTTAGTGGGAGTATCGCAGCGTTTGCAAATCACAACAATGCACAGTTAATAATATAAAGTAACCTTGAGGTAGCTGTGTCAGTGAGCACAGAACATTCTTAGGCTGACCTCCACCCAGTTCAAATTGAGATGGCCAATTGGAGAGGAGAAGTGCTATCATGCAATAAGACCTGAAAACTATTTCACTGGGATTGTCTCCACTGAAATCTCATGATTTGATTTAACTTTAACTGGGCATATGCATCTCACGATCATTTCCAACCCCCCCCCCTCCTTCTAGCCCCCCACCCCACCCCCACCCCCTCAGATAAGGGACCTTTTTAAAGTGAGGGTGGGCATCCCAAACGATGACTGTGTCAGAAGATCAGGCATCTATGTCATCCCCGGGAACCTTTTAAGCTCGTCTTCAAACGCATCCACCAGAAGTACTTCCCAGCTGTGAACGACATCAATGGCTTGAATCCAGAGTGTTTGCTTTGAGCTTTGATGTGTGTGACTCATCTTAGAAGGAGGCTGACTATGGAACGCAGGGGAGGAACACATGCCTTTAATAATGAACCATTACGCTGACGTATCCCACGGAATTAGCGCTCACTTAGCAGCACGGTGCGCATAACCTGTGAGATGCTATGTCTGAACTAAACAGGGCTTGATTATAAGGATCGACACCTTGTGGAGCACCTTTTCTTCAGCTACTTTAATCAGCGGGGTTATTGCAGCTAATAAGGGACTAGCAGCATCGATTATACTCTTTGTGATTCACGAAGGCAAAAAATCTACATCTACGGACATACGCTCAAACCACACTGCTTGAGATTATAAAGCTGCCCTACTGTCTGGAGTCTTTTGATTTCATGTATAATGAATACTATAATAGGCGATGTAGGAAAAATCTGGAATTTTTTATGTGCTTTATAAAATTTTCATCCGTCGATTGGCTAATTCCTTTTTATCAAGTCAAGGGTGTGTGTGTGTGTATGTGTTCTTACTTTGACCTATTTTGCTCTCAGATGACAGTCATGGGTATGTCAAATTGCTTGACCAACTCTCTCTCCAAATTAACTGGCAGTCGAACACGTACAAATCCGAACCCTAAACCGATGGTCGCACCCTTCTCGTGGAGCTCGTCAGAGCTCTCCTCAGAGGTAACCCAACAGCAACCATCCATTTCCCCCTTGTCCTCCTCGTTCCAGAGGTCTCAGCCGTCTTCAAACCCGAAACCTCGGTCGCGTACACCTTCAAGGAGCCATACGAGCTGAACCGGAACGCCAGCAGCCTACCCTCCTCCATCTACTCCGACCTGACGCTCTGGGGAGAGAACATCACGCTGAGCTTCAGCACCACGCAGACCCCGGCTCTGCTCCTTTACGTCAGCTCCTACTACAAGGAGTACCTGGCTGTGCTCCTCAATAGGAACGGTGAGGCGACAGGCAGCGCCGGCTGTAACGCTCCACAGCGGGCCTTAATGCCTGCTACTTTAAACACATTATGCAGCGCCACACACTCACACACGAGCACACATACGACTTCTCTAGCTTTAGCAGATTCATTTGGATTAATCGGAAGTGTCTAAGTCCCCCTAGACTCCACTGTCAGACCCCACTGCGTCTTGTTCACGCAGAGTCGATTATTCCGCGTTCCCTCAGCTTTTAGGGACCGAGATCTCAGGAGGGCTTTAAGTAACGCCGAAGATTCTCAATCTTAAGTCTTAATGTGACAGATAGTGTTGGATTGTGAAATCATTACAAGGCAGGTTTCTATATAATGAACTGATTTGTGAACTACTATTGTATATAGTGTATATGTACAGTGTAGTATTTACTCTGTCAGTCATGTTTGGTCTAAGAACTATAAGTGTATAGTTGTTATAGCTGGTCCGTGGTATAATGATGCGGACGGATATTTAATACGCAGCTCTGGAAAAGAATGAAAAGGCAATGCATCTTTGGTCTGTCCTTTTTAGAAAGGTTGGAAAGGTCTGTTATGAGCGAGGAACAGGAGGTCTCAAATGGAAAAGGCCACTGCAGATGTTCCCCTTCGATCCCTCATTCAAAATTGTCCTTCTCCACTATTTTTGGAAAAAGGAGAGAAAAAAGTGCAGCGATCTTGTCATTGTTCCCCAGAGCTGCACGTGTCTGGAATCTGCAACATCCAGTGGCTCTAAAAGATCCGAAGTGCTGTTAAGAGCATGGAGCCACCATGTTCATCCATGTCTTTCAGTTAACTGTTGCTCTTTCCCCCGGATCTCCAATTTAAAGCTAAGAGACGGCTTTCTTCTCAACTCTAGACGGACAAATTGACTCGTTGCGTCTCGCGCTGCTGTCTCCTAGGTAGACTCCATCCCCCGGTGTCAAACAGAGAGACGAGATTTGTCTTACACCCCACGTTGGTTTACAGTTGAGATGGAGTCGACAGTGCTGCTCTATTTTCTTTCCTGTTCTTGCTTTCTCCCCTGCCCATTTCTATGGAAACCCCCGAAGGATAGCATGAAAAACAACATTAGGCCTCGTAATCGATGTTTTTATTTATGTTTGAATGCATAGTAAGTTGTTGGAATGCCGTGTTTATGATTTCAGATCACAGGTAGGATAAGTTCCTAGCGTGGGTAGCATCATTTCAATCTCAATGGAGACTATCTATCTACAGAGACTCCAGATATCTGGAGGTAGTATCATGCTTTTAATCAGCAATGTTGTTTACATTTATTCTTTAGCCCACAATGGGAAATCAAGATGAATGGAGTGAACCGTTCAAACCATTTGCAATGCAATCCCTCTTTCAGAGATGCTGTACCTTTGTGTCGACTGATAGTTATTTTATTATTGCCTCAAAAAGGTCTTCTAACGTTGCAGTAAAAGACATTTCATAGCAGTATTTTTTGTGGCCAGTTGATTAAACACAGCCTTCAGTCAGAGCTGTTTTTTTAAAGATCCATTGTACGTCCGATTTATTTGACTCTTTAGTCCCTCCTTCCTGAGCCAGCTACACAGAAGCAGCGTCTTTATCAAAGCTCTGCTGATACATAATGCCCTGAAAATTATGAAAATTAATTTGATTTAGTGGATCTGTTACCGATAGGGAATTTGATATTAATCCTCTTTACAGAGAGCTTTGTAGGCTTATTAATTCTGTAACTCTCGTTTTATACATTCAGATTAGCTTTGAAAGGCGTAAACAATCTTTTTCCCGGATAAATCGCGGATGCAGCAAGTTTAGCCTGCGCGTGCTAATCGAGGGCCTGTCTCTCCCTGTCTCTGAAGGTTACCTGGATGTTAAGTACAAACTGCAGATCAACAAAGATGCTGAGGTGATGAGGACCAACGTCAGGAACCTAGCCAACGGGCAGCTCCACCGAGTGTCCATACGGAGGCTTGCCGAGGCTGTCTCTGTGCAGGTACCGTCTCATCCATAACAGTACCGTCTCATCCGTAACAGCAGCAATTCTGCTGTCAGCTTCTTGGGTCAGGCACATGCCAGAATGACACCATCGCTGCCTGAATCCGTGGTGAGGAGACGCAAACGGCAAGATCCTTGAAATCTGCGCGCGATTTTCGCGATCTTCGGAGCGACAGATTACGCATTGCCGTTTGCGAGATGAATTACATGAACGGCACCCCCCCCCCCAGTGTGAACTTTGAAGCATCGTTTGACAGAGTTAATGTTTCGCCTTCATCAAGTCCTCAGTGTCTGCCAGGTTCCTAGGGGAGAGCCAATGGCCCTTTGCCACGGCCACAGCAGGTGTCAACGTCACACTGCTTCGCCACAGTGCCCGTCTTTGTCAGAACGCACACATCCCAACTGTCAGCCATTGTCTGTTGGCGTTGGCTACGCGTGCTCGCTATTCACAGACGACATTAATGATTCTGAGGAGGAACAGAGGAAGAAAAGGAATACGATAGTGGAGAAGCATGAAATCAATAAAAGTTTAAGAGAAGTCTTCCTCTGGGGGGGGAATCAGACTTTGACAGACAGCGCGAGGATTGAGTGTGCAGAATTGTAACTGTCTGACATCTTTTCAGCCAATTCTCCTCACTCTACTTGTTAACTCTGGTTGAAGTGTGTGTGTGTGAAGTGTGTGCAATCTTATCCGCAGTCTGGGATGTACATACCGTTCTATCCTCCTCTGACTCGACTGAACACACAACGCGCATGCTCCTTGGTACAAATTGAATCTCATGGCTTACTGGGTATTTGCTGGTCTGAGGCAAAGTACATGTATGTGGTGTGGGGGGGGGGGGTGTATTGGTGTAGTAGAGGGAGAGGGGGGTTCCGGAGGGATCACCAGTTGATTGCTCTTTATTGAGTATTCGAAGTTACTTAAGCAGGAACCTGCCATCCTGAGAAATCCCTTTTGTGAAGTATGTACTGGAGGTGCTACTGAATTTGTTGTTTGTTTAATCTACCCTCCATATTTAATCTGTAAACCCTCCATAAATAACGACTGTGGGCACACTCCAAGGTTTGCATACACTGCTACATCTGCCTCGCAAGAAGACTGCTGAGACAGTTGGGCAAGTCGAGATGGGGGAGAGAGCGAGAGAGTGAGAGAGCGAGAGAGTAAGAGAGAGAGAGAGAGAGAGAGAGAGAGAGAGAGAGAGAGAGAGAGAGAAACATCAATTAGCTTAAGCTCTGGTCCTAATCACAATTTGAAAATGCGATTCAAGAGAAAATCTGTCCAGACTCCAGCACGGTCCTTTCCCTTTTTAATTGAATGGCAATGACTCAACAGCAAAGCAATGATGTGTTTAGAGCGCTCTGAAGAGCAGGTTTAATTAAAGCGCTCTCCACGGAAGAATACATACTCGATAATTTGACACATCAAAGTGTCCGAGTTCCTTTTCCCTCCTCTCTTTAACCCTCAACAATTCACAGACCCATTTCGCTTCTCTCAGATTGACCAGCATGCAAGAGAGGACTTCAATCTAACATCTGATGTGGAATTCAACGCTCTCCAGTCGGTTGTTATGGGGAAAGTGTCTGGTGAGTAAGGCTACATTAGCGGCAGAAAAGGCCAGCCTAGTTAAAAGACTGATTTGAATAAAAGGGTTGAGAGACTTGGTTTTTACCTGACAGTGACATTTCAAGAGCTCGCTCTGATTGCTCTAACATACGGCTTTCACGCCAAATGAAAATATTATTCAAATTATGAATAAGAACTGCTCACCTCTACTACGCATTGGCCCCATTAGTAATCATTTTGTATTACTCTATGTTCTAGAAATGTGGTTCGAACGTCCTGGCGAAACAGAATGCAATTCTTGCCATTGTTTGGTCAGTCCGGCTATTTCAACTGAACATGGCATGTTATCATCAACAATGTCTGTCTGTTTATTTAAATTCAGAATATCAGCTGCTTGATGTATTATACATGGTTTCCCTAGCCGAAGAAATAAGCGACGCCATGCAGGTCTAATGCTAATGTGTGTGCCAGCATCGAACCTCTGCTTTCAGTAATAGAAAGTAATTGAAAGGATCCAAAACAAAGAGTTCATAGTGTACAGTCACTGCATTCCAATACAAAATAATGAGACCAACGTTTGGTCGCAAGGTCACTTCAAAATCCATGTTTGTTCCTGTACAACAAACAAAGGCCCACGTACGGAACACACTACGGATGCGTGAAACGTTGCCAACCCCGCATCCACGTTGTGGTACGTTCGCGCGAGTGGTTTGGCTCCGGCGTGATTTATGCATGCCTTCTCTGGCCTCCATTTGTTAAAAATCAGAATGATCCAGAAGTTTTAATGACATGCGGAACTAAAGTGGGGGGGGGGGGGGGTTGGAAGCTCTGTGAGCGGCCTGCCCCTGCCCCTGTGCCAGAGCAGCGGGGGCCTGACCTGACCCATGTTAGCGCGTGACCGAGCGTCCCCCGTCTGCCCACTCAGCGGAGCGAGTGTCATATCAGGATCAAAGAGGCAGCATGAAAGTGGATTCGGTGTCATTCCCAGCCAGGCTTGTCATCGATCACGCTAACAAATGGACCTGTAATGAATGTAGAGCCTGAGACTGGCCGAGAGAGATGGAAAGAGAGAGGGAGAAGGAGAGAGAGGGAGAGAAAGAGGAAGCTAGACAGAGAGGAGAGAGAGGATGAGAGAAAGAGAGAGAGAAAGGAAGTGGGAGAGAGGGACAGCATATGGAGGACTGGGAGCGTATAAAAAAAAGAGAGTAAAAAGCCTGCTGGTATAGCATAACCTTCTCAGTAGCAGTGGGATGCAGTGCCAGAGGATGGGATGGCCTTTTGAAAGCAGAAATCATCAACATGCAGATTTGCTCCATTAAAGTAACAGGCAATAGGTGTCTCATGAGGGCCAGTGAAGCAGATGCCCTGTAAATCTCCCCTAATATCCCAGACACCTCAAGCAGCACCACTGACAGGCTTTCTTTACAGCTTTGTACCTATTGTGAGGAGCTGCTGCTGCTGCAGAGGTATGTTCCCCACTGAATCAATGTGGGAGTGCAGGTCACATGACGGAGTTGAGCCTAGCCAGAGCTCATCAGGGATCAACGTCAATCTGATGTTTTCCCTCTGGACTGTTTAGAGTTTTTCAATTAAAAACCCTTCTATCTTTCTCGGATGGAGACACCTATGTTAAGTGTTTGTTCACGTCATTGGTTTGTCCATTCCCACAACCACCCGTCCGTCCGTTCGACTGTCTACTGGTTTTTCAGAGTCTGGTGAGCTTGATCCAGAGATCTCCAGACTGGGGTCACTGGGTTTCAGCGGCTGCCTGTCCGTGGTCCAGTTCAACTCCATCGCCCCCCTGAAGGCAGCCCTCCTGTACCCCGACACCAGCCCTGTCATCGTCACAGGACCCCTGACGGAGTCCAGCTGCGGCTCTTCGCCGTCCAATCCGTACGCAGCAGAGACCACGCATTCCCTGGCAGGTAAGCGAGTGGGCGGGAGCAATGAAATACCTGATTGTCTGGGTTACATTCTTCTGTTTCTACTCTGACACACCGGTCGGGCTGTCTGTCATGAAACTCGCACGCTTCTTGAACTTCTCCCTACTTGGAAAATATCCCATCTTTTTTCGGGAGCTCCTTCATAAACTTTACCAAGGGCTCATTTAATATGTACACCATCTTCCTTGTTCATTAAACGAGAATCAAAATGATTACAATGTGGCAGATGAGTTAATGCATCGGGATGAGAGAAAGGGTGGGGAGGAGGAAGGGGGGGGGGCTCATTTGCATAATCGCTCCTTCGTGGTCGTTATCCTGCCGTTCATGCCGTTTTGGTAGTTCGACGATGTTCTGGCGTGTTTTAAATGGGCCTGTTCTCACCGATTTCTGATGCTACTGTCGCTGTCTTCCTCCCCTCTTTTCCTGCTTCTTTTTGTTCCCTCGTTCCCTCCCTCTTTTCCCTTTTCTCTCTCTCTGCTCTCTGTCTTTCTGCTATAGACCACTCTGGTACTGTCGGTACCGGGGAGCCTATAGTCAATGCAATCAGAAGTGACTCTGCTTTGATTGGAGGTAACAGCAACATGTTCATTATAAATACGTATGAATGCATCTGCATATATTCCGTGTTAGACATGTAGAGAAAGCTGGTTCTTTATTATATAGAACTAGAGGATGTTTTTCATTAAATCATTCAGCCGTGCCACCCGATTCGTAGTCATGACTAACATATTTGAATTGATGAGAAAAATGTTATTTCATAGTCCTTCTTAAACTGTCTAACTTGGTGAAAATGCACAAAGGACACCAAAACTAATTAAACGTTTAAAGAAATTATGTGCTGATTAAGGAACTTTTTACAGCTATCTTCAAATACTTGGCCATTTTAAAACCACTGTAATGTAGCATTAAATTGAGTCTAGCAGTGTATTGGCACTCCAATTATATATGTCTTTTCCTCTTGATAGTGGAATGTGACATGCATAACAGTGTACCAAGGACAGTGCGTATTATAACTGAAAGTCTGCAACATTTATGAGAATTGAACTGAAATTCTTCTTGTTATGGTATGCAGACATAGAACAAGTCTTTTCCAAGTCTGTTAAATGCACTTCAGAGTTAGATTAGTAGGACAATTCGAAGGCTTTGAAAAGCAATGAAAGTCCTAAAAGCGAGGGATTGGCATACAATTTTGGTATAATTATCTGAACCTTAGACAAATTCCACGGTGCAAATTTTAGGTATGAGAAAAATAAAATTATTATATTGTGTGAAAAACAGTACTCTCTGTCATGCGACTAAGATGAGATTTTGATCCCAGTTTTAGAGTTGAATATTAAAACGCCGTGACTTGAGCATAGAGCATTAGCAGTGCCTGCAGTATGCATGCTTTTTCATCGTTACTCGCTAGGCAAGTCAGTTCCTGGTCAGACAATATAGCTCAGGGTCGAAAGGAGATTTAAAATCGCGAAAACCACTGGAGTCTGCTTAGAATTACGGCCACATGTTCATTGTCTGCTCGCCGCTGTTCATTTGCAGGTGTCATCGCCGTGGTGATATTTGTCATTGTGTCAGCGCTGGCGCTGCTAGCAAGGTTCCTCTACCGACGGAAAGATACATTTCAGAGTCAGCAACCTAAAGGAGTCAAACCCGTCGACAGTCCTGAATTCCCTTTCAACAGCGAGACCCACTCTCAAAACGTACTAAGTGAAAACCAAAAGGAGTATTTCATATGAGGCCTCCCCCTATCCCCCTCCTCCCCTCACCCTGCGCCCGCCCCCTCCCCCCACCTACCCCCGCCCCCTGAGACCCTTAAATGATGGGCTGACCCGAGAAAGATGAGTAGGGCCTGAAATGCCTTGCCAAGCCTAGAGACATTAACATTCACAGTGCATTACACGCGCGGGGCCCCTCAAGCGACGGCCAACAGAAGCGCCGAACAAGATGTGAAGACAAAACACATTATTTTGTCCTTTTTTTTTCTCTTTCTCTTGTACATATGTTCTCGATATTACAATGAAAAAGTGTTGATGGACGTTCCAAGGTGTCGCTAACGTTGCCGGAGAGACTCTTGAACAATGTTGTTTAAATTATTTCAATTCTTCTTTTTTTTTCAAATGTAAATGTCTTTATAACAACTATTGACTACTAGTCCTTTCCAGTGGTATTGATATATATATATCCATGTTTGTACCTGCTGGTTATGAAGATTCCAATACAATACATGTTCCAATGAAACGAATGATTGAGTTGAGAAGTATTTTTGGTATTAAGGTGTTTTACTTTAACGAGCGTTGAGAAGTCTGAACCATGCTTTGCCCTTGTAAATCCTCCTCAAAGTAACCCAGCACATGACTCTGTGTCAACAGTGACACACCTAGTCAGGTGGTTTTTAGTACTTATCCCTGATAATGTCCAAACAATTGACCAAAGGACATATTTCCAAAACACACGTGATTATTATTGGACAACAGCATCGTAGTTGCACTGACCCTAACATGTACAGTACTTATGTAAAAACAACAACTTCCGTATGTTTTCTTTCAGGACTTTCCTCAGCAAGAAGTACATGTAGTTTTCTGTGCTCTCTGTGCATTATTCTGAACACAAAAAAAACTACAATAAATGCTTTGCAATAAATACATGACTTTTTTTTTTTACTTCTTCTTCCACGTCTTAGCTTTTGCAGGCAGACGGCTGCTCACTTTTCCCTCCAAAGCTTTGAAGGGAAAAAGAATAACACACAGGATCGACTGTCACAATCTTCTCGGCTCCGCAGTACTTGAAATGCTAATCCTTGTTAAAACAGTGTCTGTGGATGGCAGGTAGGCAGTGATTCACAGGAAGCTGAAAGATAATCAGAGAAAGCTAATCTGAAGCACGCTGACAGGGAAGACAAATGTCTGATGACGTCTTAACCGCCATTTTATTACCGAAAACATCAAAACGGCTTGTCTTAATACTGATCACTCGCTGCAGCACCACAGGATGGAAGGGACAGGTAGAACTGTTACTTTATGTTTTTGCCACTAGTACTGGACACATGGATCGCAGATGTTGCCTGTCAGCCTTTTCAGACTGATTGTTCATTTTTTCTTTCCTTTCATCTCATTTAGATTTTACAGTTAGACATACCTGCGTAATACCAAAGACCAGAATGAAACGTCTGAACTCTCTGCCAAACTAGTTTGATGCCAGCGTATGAAATGTAAAAAGGCCCTTGTGGTTTACAGTATATTAGTACCAACACAAATCTTGAGAGAGAAAACCTTTCGATTCTGATACAACCAGTGATGTCTGAAATAACGATGGGATTCAACACGGACCTTCAAATCATATTGTTTACTGAGTAGGTAGTTATTTTTCTCCGTTTTATCTAATATTGGCTCTGTAACTGAAGCATGAACATAGATACTCGCAAATTGTTCGAGCCGTTGTGCTTTGGTGAGAGTTGCTATCCCAAATATGATGTATTTTGAGGAGAGCATATTGAGCGTCCTAATTACCTACATGTATTCTTTCTGGACTAAATCTTGAAGATTGATTGACAACGGTGCTAGTTAAATATGAATTGATGAGACCTGTACTGTTTTAATGTTACGATAACGTAATGATCCTTTGGTGATTGATCGTGATGCGAGCGAGATGAGTTATTCACCGTCCTCCTGCAGTGGAGGACGTCAAAACGTTCCGTTTGCAAAATGATCGTGGTTGGTTCATTTGAAAGTCAGTCGGCTTTTTACAGGGAGAAGACTGGCCCCTTTTCAACGACAGACGTTTCCAAACCACGACTGACAGATTAATCTGACATGTAAAGTACATATTTCCGTTGCTTTAAAAGATGTTAGCTGATGTTTTATTGTGAAATAAGAATTTACTGGCACTGGGCTGAGGCTCGCCTTGTGTTCATGTTTCTATTGATCGATTCTAACACTCAAGCAACCACTCTGACTGGGTTATGAGCCTCAGGGGCAGGTTTGTGAACAAGTGTAAAAGCTTTCCACCTGATTCCATCCTAAAATGCTTCTCTGGGGTCAGAATTTGGGCTGTCGTCTGGACCTGCATTTTGCTGCTGCACACACGCCTGCACGTTGTCATGGCATTATGCATTTGGTCAAACAAAAAATAGATTTCCCATTATTGGCTATAATCAGATTTGCTTAGAATTATTCCTCTACTATGTATTCTAGTATGGTTAACTCCACCATCCCACCCCCCACTGTGATATGCTCGGCCTCTTCGCACCTTAACTTAAATATTTTATTTCTCTCTTGCCGCACAGAGGTCAGATAGAGGTTCCACACTGCATATTGTGTACCGCATTCGATTCATTGAGTGCACCAATGTCTCCCCCGTGCCACTGACTGGATATGTAACCGCTCATTAAACCCAAGTCCCATCCGCCACATGGAAGGGAGCGTTTCGTGCTTTTTCACACAAGATGCCACATCTCCGTGACGCGCGTCTCCAACAGCTCTGAGCTCTTCAGATGATTTCAGTCGCAGCTCCGCATGAGCTCTGTCACTCAGAGGTGACAGCGCCCCTTCCCCTGGCGCTTATCTCCCCTTCCGCGCGTCACGTTCCGTGCAACAGTTCTACCCTGACCCGATGTTTGCCCACACCTGACACCCAGTACGGTCGCTGAAAGGACGTGTTCGGTATAGCGCGGCAGCCGCGTCCCACACCTATTGCAAAACAACAGATGGACGAACGCTTGCCTGTCATCCTGTTCGATTGCCGAGACGTTGGGGGGGGGGGGGGGGGACAGGGAGAGAGGCAGTCGACGTTACAGACGAAACAAAGAATCTTGAAAGACTGACACTAGATTATGCTCTTGAGTTAAGTGTTGGCCTCTGCTGCCATGGGATTTACATGTATTTAAAGGCTACAAGTTAGGTCTGAGGGTCGAAAGGGGGTCAGGGGTGAGAGTGGCTTGGGGCTGTAGCTTGAGCCAGGTTGCCGTGGACACAGCAGCTATGAGGACAGACCTAAAGTATGGGTTATGGAAGTGCCCCCAGACAATGCATGGTTTACGCTCACTATTCACACAAGGTGCTGATTAATACTATCCATGTAGATGAGCCTTGGCTGCCTGTCAGATGGGAAGACAATCACCGAGACGCACTCGAACCACCTGCAAATTATAGACCCCACTTCCTCCTGCAATCTCAAAGTGAATTCATCCCTCCCACAATTCTTGGTGTGGGTCTCAAAAAAATCCAAAGTCAGACAGGCTGCAGCCGGACTGATCTCTTGTGTATTCAGAGAACCTGCCATGTGCTGATTTGAATAAATCTTGTTGTTGCTACAATATTGTATTTGCCCTTCCCATTCCTTGTTTATATTTTATGCAGAAGTCGTGATTGCTCACTCCCACAGCCTCCTGGCTTTCAGTGCTGGAGTGGTGGCGGATGAAGTCCTTTATTTCACATATTCAGACAGGGAAATCCATGCGGTTTATTGCGTAAGTGTTCTACTCAGAGGGGGGTGTGAACCGTGGTTCCAAAGACTTAAGGCCAAATATCACCTCACAGCATGATCTGCTGCGTCTTGCCAGATTTTTGATTTTTCAACACCGTGGGTCATGTGGCAGATTTCTTAACACTACATGGTTAACTAGTCTTGAACAGCTTTATTGAAGCACACCAGAAAAGGTGCAAGATAGATTATGGTTATCTTAATCACTGCAACATAGCTACAAATACATGGCTGCAAGGCTGATACATTTTCTGCCAGATCACACATATTCGTGACCATTTTTCCACCTGTATAACCAGTCTGACGGAGACAGCCTGTTGCACAACACCAGTGTTAACGCTGCCCTGGAAAAGAAATCATGCCAAAGAAATCATCCCTTGGCACATCACATTGTTAGGCAATGTTTTATCAAGGTTCTTTCGAGGAAATATCACAGGCAGTGTCTGGGTCCTCAACCTTCTACAAGTGTGCCTGCGAACATGACATGTCTGGGACAAAGTGGCATGAAAAATCCCTGGGTCTGGGAGCCATGGCAGGGCTGCATCACAGTGCATGTTGTCGAGGAGGAGGTGTTAATGGATGCATTTATGATTTAATGATGTGTTTCGCAGTGGTGAGTCTGCTTGGGTTTGAAATGAGAGAAGGATGGTAAACTGGCGTTCGTCATGAAGCGGCGGAGAGCCTTAAAACATGGATTTCACTGTTAAACAACCCAAGACACTGCACACACAATAATAACCACTTCAGATTCCGTTGCAAATTGTGTGCCTTGGTACCATTTATTTTGAGTGATTGAGTCTACCAGTAATGGAACATACATCATTATGACCTTGATGAGGGAAAAGAGGAGAATCTGAAGTCATATTCAGACAGTCATTTCCACCGGTGCACACAGCGACCAATCATTTCTTAAATCATTTGCCTCTTCAGTCTCCACCTCATATCTCGTTTGTTGCACACTTGATCAGGGCTGGGGCTGAGATCCAGACTGTATTAGACGGCTCTGATGCTTCTAATTGCCGCGCCGCGAGCGTAGAGATGCTGCACGTCGTTGGATCAGTCATTTGTTATTCAGCGTGGGGAAAACGAATCACGGTGAGAGGATGTTTGTTTCTGCGTCAGCATCGAGGCCAGCGTACGCCAGACGATCAGGCAGGACAGGCACCAGCACGTTGGGCTGCTTTTTTGGGTCGATCAATTTGCACAGCGCTGATTGCTAAATGTAAACGGCGTCCCATTACGTTTGTACATTTTGTTGTCAACCTAATAGATTAATACCTCCCGAACCGCACGATCTGCCACTTTACGAAAGGCATTTCTTATTTGCCGCCCTCCTCCTCCTCCCACCCACTCCGTGCAGGTCCCAACCGTTAACCGTTTGAAATGCATTACCCAAAAACTGGCACAATGCTCAATTCAAGCATTCTGGTTTTGATTTTTTAAAAGCCATAGTCATTTTCTGGAAGGTGAGGACCAGCAGGTTACAAGAACAGTGTTTCTATTCATGCCTCGCTCAGAGTGACACAGAAGGATGTAAACTAAATCGAACACGCAAAAAAAACATGAAACAACTCACAAAACAACTCCTTTATTTCTGTTAGGGTCTGAATGTTTTGAGCAGATCCATGCTAGACAGCTGGCCGAGCCAGCCAACGCCCCTTTGATCGCCTCCTCAACCTCACCAACCATCACCAAGTAATCCAGGTGTGCATGTGTGTGAGGAGGGGGAGGGGGCGGTATGGAGTCCTGCTGGGTCCCCTGTGTGTCCGGCGCCCCTCGGATTAGATTAGAACCCCGATATCCTGACGCGAACGAGCGTGAGCGACCACAGACAGCTGAAGGTGTGACGCCCTCATTTCAGGTTGAACATGGCGGTCTGAAGTCTCAGGGAGGTGCGTGCACCCCGCTATTTCATCAATCGCCTGCCAGTCCAGGGAATCGGACTAGCCATGCCAGTGCACCAATTAGCCAGGAACTCATATGCCCCCCCCCCCCCCCCCCCCCCCCCCGACAAGCCCACATCCTTCATTTTCTCTCCTCTTCTGTCATGTACTGCATGTTCGCGTGACGTGATGGCACTTGCGGGTGCGGGACCAGGTGGGTGTGATATCTCAGGTTGTACACAGCGGGTAAGAGAAATGTGCAAACTTGACTCTTTTTTTTTTTTTTACTTGACTGTGAGATCGTGGGTGAAATGACAAGACAGCCGCTCCGAACAGTTTGAGCTTTGAATGATATGGATGATGTGGAACGAGCTAAACTTCACGAAAGCTTTTTTCGGTTGTAGTTCCAAGTTGTTTCCCCCCAATCCCTCATTTGTTGATGTCACAAGATGTCATGTTGATGTCATGTCGCTACATTTCTGACAAGACATCCATTGGTCTGCAAAGCTAAAGATTTGTATGACATGTTTTCTATGACTGTGAAATGATTTGCGAAATACAGCTTTCCCAACAAAAGGGCAGGTGAGTGCAACTGTTTGCTGTTGCTAGGTTTCCAACGCTGGTGACGCATTCAAACAGCTTGATGTGATTTTATGGATACCCACAGAGACACGCCGATGGTTGGACGTTATAATTAAATCTCAAATGACTGAAAAGACATTACAGCAGATTGGTAGAGTTTGACCATAAAACAGCATGAGAGGACTATGGGCAGAGACAGTGGAGGTCAGCCTGCGATCAGAAGGATAAACAGACTAAAGGAACAGTTCCTTTATGTCAAATTATACCATAAATAAAAAACGATTGGCAATTAAGCATCCTGTAGAAAGGCATGTCTGATATAGAATTACAAACACTCCATAATATTTTTAATAGTACTTCTTCATCATCTCTGGGGTCCCCAAGGCTCCATTATGGTGTAATTAGACCACTTCTCACCCCGCTAAGCGTCTTCGTACAGAACCGATGGCCATTCTTCTCCAGTGTCAGGCAGACCATACTCTCTACCATCACCTGGAACGTGATTGGCCCTAAGAGGGGGGCTGGCATTTCAACCAATCAGGAACCGCATTCCCAGGAAGAATAAGGCCACATGTCCCCCTTCGATGTTCAGGGAAGAAAATTAACTCATTTGTGGTGTCAATTAATCTTCCAAGTGTATCATTATTCATGTATTTCACCATTTTTTTATTCAATTATATGTTTAATCAATTATTTAAGCATTCATTTCTATAATTATTTATGTATTTATATATTTAGTTTTGTCCCTCAAAAACCTCCATTAGATAATGGCCTCTCTGCACACCCCTAATGTTAATCTTCTCAAATTATTCAAAAACTTGTTCTCCCTATTTGTGACTCACTGTTTTGAAATAGAAAATTCCAATGATCCTATACGACTCGATGAGATTCTACAGTTTGAAGCTGTGGAAGATGCAGCCCAGTGATCCTGAAGATGTATGGCGGCACTGAACTGAGCACCCAGTCAGGAATTCAGCACTGGACAGCGACAGCTGTTCTACAACAGGGACAGCACCACTCTCAACAAGTTGCAGCCTGAAAGTGATCTCTCATCAGGGGAGTAAAAACAGGATGGAGATGCAGCTGTCGCAGGGTTAGTCACTCGTCAGAGTAATTTCCCCTTGAGTCTCACTATACTGGGACTAGAAGTTGGGTTGTCTGACTCGCAAGTGCAGCTCCTCACCAGCTAAAAGCACTTTCTGCTGGGACAGGTTGGACTGTAGCCTATTTATACTGAGGAGTACTGATTTTTTTCAATCCACCAGCTAAACTCACTCCAGCACCACAGTTACCCAAGTGGTTAACTGGGAATGGATCACAGCTCCAATGTTACTGGGGTCATCATGCTGCTTGCCAGTCGCTTTACCCTTCACCCACACTGGGAATTAAACTCGTGATCTCTGTTCACACAAGCACAACTGCTAACCAGCCACCGAAACTAGCCTCTTGGTAGGATGCCACATGGTAGACCTGGCAGAAGAGACGCAGTGACCCCCCCTGTTCCTCAGGCAGCATAGCGGACGACTAGACCGCCCGTAAACAAGAATCCAAAGTGCTTGCTGAGGGCCCTTCTGGATTTGACCCAACATGCTTACAGAGGCCTGAAAACAGAAATGGACAGGGCACTTGCCCCAACTTACAGCCAGGGCGATCTACTAGCCATTAACACCAGGTGTGGTCGCCCACGCTGCTCAGTGTGGCACAGGTGCTGCACGTTCCTCCTGCTGCCACCCCAGCCTCCCCCACTGGGTTCTGTGTACCCTCTTCATGAGGGGAATGGATCCAGCTCTCTGTCAAGACACCAACACATATTCTCAGTTAGGTTGCCGGCGGATAGCAGGTGCGCACAGGACCATATACACCGACCTATGTGTATGTTCGTCATACAATTTATCCTACTATTAACTTAGTCTTTCTATCTGGACCTGACTATTGGTATCAGTGTATAAATGCCTTATGTATGACTGCACACCATGACTCCATGAATATATCGTTCAGTTGTTCTCTCCAAAGCATTTCCGACGCTGACGACCAAACACCATGCCTGTGCTCGTTACAGTCAATCTAATTATAACTATTGTAAGTCTGAATAATCATGAGCTCTCCCAAAACTACCATGGCAACAGTCAGCACAGTCGGTACCTCAGCAACATCAAAAGACTCTTTTCTGTCAATAGGCTTGTTTCCGGTCTATAGATGAAGAGTTATGGTTTCAGTCAAACTGTTCGAGTCTATTCAAGTTTTTCTTTCACATTTATTAAATCGTTGCACTTTAGATGTCTGACAGAGTTGCAAATTACAATGTTTATTGTTTTGACGTCATATTATGCATATGGTGAATTCGTCTAATTAAAAATGTGGGGAGAAGTAATCCCAGATGCAAATGAACGTTAATTCAATTTACTGTTGAGAGAACAGTCGTCCTCATGGCTCAGGTTCATTTAGCAGGGAAACAAAAGACTGCAGTATGAGCTTTGCTGCTCTGAGATGTCATTGTCTTGAGATTTCAGAACCATTCCTGGCGGAGATGTGCTGTGCGATTGCCGCAACTTCACCCAGAACTTTCCTAAAGACTTATACCAACTTCTCAAGTCTCAAGGCTTGTCTGCAACTTGACTAGCATGGATGCTTCTGGTCAAACATCCAGCAGCAAGATTGATATACTCACTTGAAGCACATTTGTCATGGTTACTGCTAAACTATTGCCATTGGTTCAAACAGCACTCCTCCTGCCTCAGTCCCTGGGAAGCTCCCTCTTCAACTGTCTCTGGCCCTACTCTTACCCTTGTGTCTCTCTCTCTGCCCCAGCCTCTATGCATGTCCCTGCCTGAATCGAGGGGGACTTTGGTGCCAAAGTCAGTTCTTTAGTCACATCTGAGTCAAGTTAATGGGAGGCTGAGCCCGGGTGCTCACAGGGCTAATCGGCGACGAGGCCCATCCATCATAATGATGCGTGAGTAAGCCAAACGGCTCCTCCGCGTGATCCTGGTAAGACCCTGATCTCCTGCGCGGCATGTCCCTGCCTCTAATGGAGTAGGAGTTACACGAAGCACAAGCACTGTACTTTCCGCAGCACTTAAATGCCGCGGTACCACGGCGAGCTCGTCTATGCCCGCACCCTCTCATTTTTCCATGCTTGTTCAGATACCAAGGAAGTCATTTGCCGAACCCCCCATCCCCTCCCCACCTGCCTCCCAAGCCCCCCCACCGCCCCACCCCCCACCTCCAGATGGTAGAACCCCCTGTGACTGTATTCGCACTCTGTCGAACTTCTCCTTTTCTTTCTTTCTTGTTCCCTTTCACAGCTAAATGGGATTATCCTGAAGGCTACTTGCGCCTACGTCTCAGACGTGAAATTGGCGACATCTGTCATAACTGATGCAGCAGCATGTGCAGAAAACCAGCGGTGTAGTCCTTCAAATTCATGCAAACATTATACTGTGTAGGATGACTATTATGGGCATCCTTTTGAAAACAAAAACACACAAAAAAATAGATTGGATGCTACCAATCATCCATTTAAATCCATTTAAATACAAAAGTCATGCAGAAATGTTTTGGATTTTTGTTAAACAGATGAGCTGTGAAACTGTTTGTAGTAAGGTTATTGGTATTCAGTGAATAATTACATTACTTGTTGTGCCTTGAGTGATTTCTGTCATGTCACCAAGGTTTGGATAAAAACGAATCTAAGAATATTGATGTTTGACATGGTCTGAATTAATTAGTTACATAACAATGGATATGGTTAATTAACTTCTGAAATATACTGTAATAGGCTTTTCTATACAATGCTGAACCCTTATTCATTGAGTTTCATATGCAACCAGGCAAATTTGCATTTGGAACGTGCTGTGCCTATCTGTATTTTGAAGACAGTCAATGAGATTCAGTTCTGCTGTTCTCCTCATAGCTTAGCTTTAAATGTGCTCCATGGATATATGATAAATCATTTGAATCTTGAAAGGCCCTGATAGAAGTCCAATGCTTTATGATTTGCCTCCAGCTGATCCCAGTCAGGTGAGCGAAATCAACCCCTAGTGAGAAGTCTTCATTTCTCTCCTTGATTCCTCTCATAAACCTCTGTCTTCACGTCTAGCTTTCTTTCTCCTCCACTCCCCTTCTCTCTTTCTCTCCGTTTCCCTCCTTCTCCTCTGTCCTCTTCTCCGTTTTTTGCACGAGTGCCTTCCGTCGGTGTCGTTTCTTCAGCCTTTCATCTGTGTTCAGCACGAGCAGGAGATCTCCTGGTGGACCAGTTAGATTATGCAGATGAGGCTGTGTGATATATCAAGTACACAAATTACCCAGCAGGAGTAATCCCAACAGCTAATCAACAGTTATAGAAAAGTTAAAGAAAAATGGAATGGAATATACGAGACAGTGATATATTACTTGGCTACCATTTCAGAATTCCCATCCCTTTGCATGACATCCATAGCGTAGTCCATAATTTAAAGATTTCAACCGTTCGTTTCTACATCTTGAAAAAATGAAATGTGGTATTGAAATGAAATGTTGAGCCTCAGAGTATTGAGAGAGAAGTGATTCAAATCACTCAGGGGAGCTTTGAAGGGTCTTCACACGAGGGAATACTACGTGCCAATGGTGCTTGGAAAGCCATCAAAGTTCTGCTACAATACGGACATTCCAGTCAGTGTATGACTGATTGGCTATTTACGTAGGCTATGTCGTTTTCTTATTTCATTCTTTTCTATTCTTTTCCATCTCCCCACATGCTGCACCATACAAGTCATGTCCACTGTCCCAATAAACAATCTGATTATAGACCTTCAGTTGTACAACTCAACTGTACTTTATATCTGCAATGCAAATATTCTTGTTAATAGAAGGAGTGTGCTGTCTTGCTTTTTTACTTTATCTTTTTCTGAAGCAATAACGCTTTTCCGACATTACTTGTATTGCTGATATCAAATTGAAATATGAAATGCTGTAACGGAATGAAGGGGAAGATCTTGTCTGCATATTCCGACAGCTGCTTTTCCAGACATCGATTAGACCGACGGCTTCTTCCTGGGGAAATTCGTCATTAAGGGGAAAATTTGACAATTTCAGAATGGCTTATGTGGTTCAAGATCAATTAATCCATCAATGAGTCAATTCTCTGCCCTGTGCCAGCCTGCTACTCTGGATAGAATGCCCCTCTTACTGCTGTGTAGGGTAATTTTGCCCTTAGTCAACACCAAGGTGTCCATTTCCAGGACTTCAACGAATATTCGAAAGCTGTGTAGAATAATTGAATAGGCAGAGGTCACCGGTAGAGATATTACCCTAATAACATCAAGACTTTGTGTTTACATCTCATATATTCTACATGCGTCATTTTTACAGAGGCCTCCGCTAACGCTAATTGAATTAACTATGCCGCAGAGCCAAGGCAGCTGTCAAGATCACAGAATAAATAGGCCCACACGAATGAGGTTAGTTGATTACAGCATCTCCAATAACATGATATTGGTGGAAGCTAGAGCCGTGATTCTTTAGTGTCGTGTTCTACGCCATACTGTCGGCGGGTAGGATAATTACTCGTGGTCTGCCATCTGATTAGCGGTCTCATGAGACTCGGGCGGTACCAACAAAAAAAATCTCTTCGTGCACCAAGCAATTACAAATGACACCACAGACCTCAGTTGTCAGTTTGCATCCATCATAATCATGGTGCGCAAAGCACTAAGAATATCAATGTGACACAACAATGCCAAACAACCCGGGAATTTGGCGTTTGCGGCGAGATTCTGCATCTTCCCAAAACCCTAATACAGTGCAGGCGAGCTGCCATAGCGACGAGGAGAAATGGTGTGTGGCAACAGGAAGCAGAACCATTATCAAGGGTCAGCGATCAGGTTCAATGGTCAAGACACGGAGACGGAACCGTTTCTCGAGTTTTCTTGACTTTTCCATTTTTACTAACCATTCCTCATGGGTTTCAAGTACGGGGTGAGAATGAATCCCCCCCCCGGTTTGAAGGTAGACTAGCATGCAGCCGAGCCCATGTCCAGAATCTGTTCATCTGTAACAAGACTAACAGTTTAAAGTCAAATGTGTGTAAGCTGTGTCAGAGGCTTAGCGCTATCTGACTGAAGTATGTGGGTGTTTATTACGTCATAATCCATCCGTTTCCAAACACAGTCTCCCGAGTCTGGATCTGAAGTTGACATATGCATTCTAGCACATTCCATCGCCTCCACTTTTCTGTGTTCCTTGTTATTGACTCTTCGGGAAACACTTCAAACACACGAAAGGAATAAAAGAGAGGGAGGGGTAGAGGGAGGTTTTGCTTGACAAGAGACTGGCGGAGTCCGTTGGGGATATTTACGCTATTTGGCCTTGGCTTAAGTGCTGAGAGTATAGCTTTATCTTTAAGTGTGAGATAACACAGGCCTTGACGTGTGAAATATCTTTTATTGAGGGACAACTTTTAAAGCATGATTCCCAGGAGATGAGGTTGAGTCTTAAAAGAGTAACTCGCCTCCTAAACCTCCTTTTAACATTTGCCAGACCTCCCTCTCAGTCTGACAGTACTGAAGAAGGTTTAGTATTCTTAATAAATATCAATTATCCAGGGCATGCCACCGTTGGGCCATGCAATCTTATAATAACACTTTTCAATATTGCCTAACTCTTTATCAAGATGGCAGATAGCTTTGAGAAATCAAATCAAATTTGATTTGTATGGCCCTTTTTGTTAGCTGTGTCAGAGAAGGCTTGGCGGACGCCCATTGAAATGTATCTAAATCAACCTGTCTGAACAAAAGAATAAGGGTCACAACGTCGCAGAAATCTCAGAGAAGCTTGGCGAGAGAAACAATGGAAGAAGCCTTGGTTGGAGGGTGCAAGTGTGCTAGAAGAGAGATCAAGCGCGTTAACAGTGTGGAAACCAGCTCACCAAGCAATTAATTAGAGACAAGGCCAGACGTTGCTTTCCATGCCAACATGAGCCCTCTGAGATCAGATAAGTCTGAAGACATAGATCATGGGTCCTGGGACACGAGCGATTGGATCTTGGGGTGTATGCAGAAACAGCTAGATGAATAATGTTGCTTTAAAGACAGGACGTCCCTGCGTTTCATGTTTCATTGATGTCCTCTGCTGTCCTCACCTGGAGTTCATTCTTCAGTGCCGTGTCAGTCGATGCTCATCTGTAGGCCACTTCGGCTCCCGCGGTTCTTTGACGAATGAGGCCCCACGGCATCTAACTTGACTTTACTTGTTGAACGTTCAGCTTGAATGCGGTTGGTAGAAGCGATGCTGTTTTAGTGAGTGGGAGCGTAAGATCGTGCTACTCCCACGTCTCCTCATGCATACATGATGCTCTTTGAATTTACCTCGTGAACACGGAATAAAACTCGTCATACTTCCAGTTTTATCGTCACCGAAAAATGTTCGTCAAAAAACAAAAACCCGCTTTAGCAGTCAGATGGCTTGGTGTATTGGATGAGTGATAATGAAAAGCCTTAGATAACAGCCTAGAAAATCTCTGTTCCTCTGGGCTTTGTTAATATGCCACTAATTTATTAGACTTAAAGGATCTATTTCCACCTGCCTCGGTCCCACAGGAGATCAGGTGGCAGAAAGCTTTCTGTCTTGCTGTCGATTATTAATAGTGATCGGCATACCTGCGGATATCAGCAGAGCAATAACAAACACATGCACCAAGTCTCACCATGCTTAGTTGGATATGAAAACCAACCGGGAACCTTGTTTTCAATTACAGTCATTATCTCAGCGGGTGCAGTTCAATTTCTCACGGTAAACAATAGGTTTCTTTTAAGCTGTCCCATCACAGCCAATCACACGGCTCGAACCGTGAAAGCTTCTCATTTACCTCATGTCACGACACAGATTAGGACACCTGCATTCTGACATTCGTAACGTGATGAAGTTGGATGTGCTTTTGTCTTTAGCTTCCTTTCTCTTTGTCACTTTCGGCCTCTTTCATTCTCTGTCTCTCATTCTCTCCATCATCTACCTTTTTTTTATCTTTCTGTCATCTTCTGCAATGTTTTAGCCTCCTACTGTAGCTGATTATTTCATGAGATTGGCTCGTCATGCTAAGAGGAATTGGCAAATTGCTTGAGCTATAATGTTAGATATATTCGGTCCCCCTCTCTATCATAACCAATATGGAAGCAGAGTCGCTTGTGATTGCTGCTTAACCTGCCCAAGCTTGGTTAAGTAATGCTAAGATGAAAAAGGCGTATCTGAATAGGGCTACATTTGCATGTTGATGGATTGTATTACTTGAACATAAGCTTGGAAGTGTGCTTTTTAGCTTATCAACAAAGCAAGAATCCTTGCTGGTACTCCAGAAATACATCCATGTATTTGACAAGTTTAATGGATGCAATTTGGATTGAGAGGTACAGTTATCTCCCCAGTTTAGTTGTGGATGTGTGTGCTGCTTGACTGGAGTGGTTAGGTTCAAGTTTACTGCCCTTCGGAACAAAGACAGGGGCAATGGAATTATGCCGTTCAGCTCTTGCTGACAATCCCCAGTGGAAAAACCTCTAATGAATAACCTAAACCTGTGATAATAATTTGCAAATGGACAGCTATACTTACCAAGAACATAAGCACTACAACCAAGATTTTGGAAAATGCAATTATACTAAATGATTCACCTGATAACAGAGGTGCACAATAGGTGTAAGTCAAGAATAACAAGTCGAAGTATGTGACAGGGTGGGGTACTGTTCGGCAGGGGGGTGAGGTGTTCAGGGTTTGGGTAACAGGGTTGGGAGCTAGCAAGTAAGGGTGTCATCTATTAAGGGGCAGACAATTTGGTGGAGATGACCCTGGTAAGAAGGTGGCAAGGTGTGGCGGGGGGGTACCGTCGTCCGGACAAGGGTGGCCAGTGACTGCTACCGGCTGAGTATCCACACCCCGGGGGGGAATGAAGCTGTCGTGGAATTTGTTTGCGCTCGACATGAGGCTACGCCATCTGGAGTCTCTGACGGAACGCAGTGGAACCGATGACAGCAGTTGTTAAAAACACGTATAATGGGATCTCTTCTTCCTTGTCGTTGACAAGGAAGAAGAGATCACAATGTATGTCATTTACGGTTATCAAAACATGTGAGTTGAGGCTCATTAAAAGCACTTTGAACAAAATGATTGCTGCTCGCAGTATCTGTTTTTAAGCCCATTCTGTGAAAGGCCGTCAAGGAAGACGGGGTTAAAGAGGAAATATTTTAAGGCAGGACAGCAGCCTGTACCAACAGTAACACATCTGTAAAGGAAAATGCATCCTCACAACAGAACAGCAATGCGTATTCCGCAAGATGCATTATGCAAACAGCATGAGTCAGAAAAAGATAAGAGGAAAAATTCAAATCATGGATTTATAAATACTGCTGTTTATACATAGTGGGATTGAGCCCGTTCATTATCAAGCTGTGATGGTGGATGTTCTGGTTTCGATGCAGGTTCGGCAATGTTCTCTCCAGCCAGATGGCTGGCGACCCAGTCATGAGAAGGATCATATATACCCCATCTAGGTAGACCCATACACGTATACTTCTTCTTAGAAGAAGAAGAGTCCTGCCATGCAATCAAGAAACCCCTGCAATAACTACAGTCCTGGCAGAGACAGTCACTCCTGTTTGATGCAATCCAGTCTAGGAATCAATCTTTCCCCTTATCATTTCGTTGGCATCTACTGCTAGAACAAAAATAAGTGTGTAGCCCAGCTGCTGTTATCAAGACAGCTGAGATGTGGGTCACGTGACAGTGACGGCGCACGTCTCGGATGTCGTGTTTTGTCCCTCGCACCGCATTTTCCGACCCCATAATCACATTTGTAATGATATCCATATTCAAATCGCTGCATATTCAGAACACATCCATATTTATGTGCCATCCATATTTACCAGGCTCAGCCTCTGCGTTGAGGGAGCCCGTGCACCTCAGCGTAATTATTCCCCCTCTGTTCCTGTAATACATCAGTAACACTGCTTATGGCCCAAGGTCAGAGGGAGAAGCAGCCTCCAGACCCAAACCGTTTGATGGATTCGTATTTTCTAGGGCTTCGGACTACATGAGACAGTGACTGATTTGGTGGTTCAGAAATCAAAAAACGGACCTTTTCCCTGGAATGCCGAGGGACACTTTGGAGTGGCTGATGAAAAATGGTCTTGGTGTTTCCAGAGCGTGACCTGACCATGTGGACCCCGCATCAACCTTTACATCAAGTGGACTGTGGGCGCTGCAGTGGAATTGAATGTTAATGGACGCGTGTGCGCGCGGGCGTGCATGTGTGTGTTTGTGTTTTCAGAGGGATGTTAAAGTGAAAGGATGATGGGTACAGTATGTTTTCGGATTCTGCGGAGCACAGATTCACGACTGAGACTGAATGTTTGTTTAAACCTCTTTAAATAATCATAAACAGAGTAAACGCGAACATTGCTGCTCAAATGTAGGATTATACATGGATTACGATGGCCTTCAGTCTAATAAACATACAGCCTGGTGTTCTCCCAAGTAGACAGTGCCATGCCAAACAATCTGCTACATAGAATTTGTAGAGGTTGCAGAGGTCGTTCCAGTGAAATGAGGGATTTTTTTGTTCATAAGCGAAAGGCGCCAATCAGCCACACACAGGGATCTCCAGGGATTGATCTTCTAAGAAAAACAACGAAACGCTTTGCTGTGGGGTGTTCGTTCATTCACGGGTCAGTGAGAAAACACCTACACTCTGGCAAGAACCTTGTTACATCAACACCCTCCATCTCAGGCTGCTTTTATGGGCTTGGCAAGGTTTTTTGTTGTTCTAGTTTTTACATGATCCTCCTGTGGTTTACCTGAGTTGGCAAGTTCTTTCTATCCTTAGATTAAATTGTTTTTGTTATTGTATTGAAACCTAGATTACTATTAATTAACCTGCATGGAATCAATAACTAAAGTTCTAGATTCTTAAAACAATCTACTGATCATTCCAAATCTCTCTGCTTCTCTAGTATGTGATTCATCTGAAATGTATGCTGGACTGTTTCCAGAGATCCCTTCGAGGTGGCTTTGATTTGACATTTTTGAGCCACCGCAACCGAAGAGGAGATTACTGTATGTAAACATATGTACTGTAGTTTGCCTAAGACTGCCACAGGACAATTATTGCTATCAACACTGACTCATACAAAGGTCATGACGAACGTTTATGCGTGGGCATTGGCTTACTGTTTCTCATCCATATAGCGAACTACTTAATAATTTGCATTGTATCAGTGTTATTTTACTGCCTCGTTGTTTTGGTGAGCTGTGGGCGGGTTCAGGGGAACATGGCTCCAAATCAAAGCCCCGTTTTTGCTGTTACGCGATTAGTCAAATTCCAATTAGGAAATTAATCGAAACGCATTTTCACCACCACATTTCATTGTGCTTTTTTTTTCATCATGAAACAATTCCTGTGACGTTAACACTACTCTGCGACTTGCTGGCCCCAGTCCAGGGTGTAACAGAACAATTCCTGTGACGTTAACACTACTCTGCGACTTGCTGGCTCCGGTCCAGGGTGTACCCCGCCTATGGCCCGAAAGCTACTGGGTTAGGCTCCAGTCACCCGTGACCCAAAAATGGGAACAAGCGGCACTGCATTCCCTCCCAGGGATGAGCAGTAGACAATGTATGCATGTATGTGTGTTAACACTACTGCGCCTATTTCCTGCCCATCACAAATGAGACGCTGTTGTTTTGCTACGGAGGGGGACTCCTTTATAACACTGAAATGGCTCCATTTCAATTGGTAATGAGTCTTGTTCACATGGTTTAACTGGACGTTAAAAGAAGACCCCCCTCCCAGAACTCCACACGAGGGGATGTTTGAACCGGCCACTGAGAACTGGGCCCAGCGAACGTGTGACTGCAACAGTGGCAGCTGCACCTTGATCACCCAGGAGGTCTGAAGAGAGTCTGTGGAAACCAAAACAACATATCTGTGGCGGTCAGAGAAGAGGAGACATGGTTATTTATAAGTGTTCCTCCTGCCTCCCCGTGTGCAGACCCCCCCCCCCCCCTACAGCAGAAGGCAGGGATCGACGCATATATTTAATAATAATTTGCCACCCCGGCATGGAAGTCTGACAGTAAACTGGCCGGTGTAATGATTAAACATGTTGTGTATTTAACACCTATTTAGATTTGTTTTGAAGATCTTAACCGTAGCGTAATTGAGGAAAATAAATTCATGCTTTGCTGAAAGGATAGCACCTGCAGTCATTACCAGCCAAAGCTGATAAATATTCAGATCTGACATCATTTGCTCATTTACTACCATCAAGCTCAGTCTTAGATGTGTGACTCTTTTACCATGCGTGAAATTCATTTCATTATTTTAAATTAGTGACGGGGACTATGACACTTTTAAAAATTGTATTCGGCTCCAACTTTAAAAACCAGGGAATGTTACATTAAACACTCATGCCATTTTCTGTAAAGAGCCCATCCCTTACTCACTTTCCCTGTGACTCACAAATGATTACTAAGTCAAACACATTTAGGAACATGTGTATTGGCACTGGAGGAATCTTTGCTATCTGTGTTCTAAACGATCGTACATTAGTCAACAGTGTGAGAGAAATGCAGAAGTGTGTCACCGTCTTTGTGCCTGATAATGAATGCAGTCGCTTTGAGTTGCGTGCTCCCAGAAGGCCAATGGGATATTTCTGCATCAGTGTGGCAGCGGCCGAGGTCTTGTCCAACTGCCTCCTGGAAAATCTCCCGGTGACTCTGGTGTCATGACCAGGGCTTTGATTCCTCAGGCGCCACACCGGCCAGGAACATTTCACCGCTCCCCTCCTCCTCCCCCCTCCAAAAAAATAATTAAATCCCTGCAATCAGGCCACACAATGAATACTAATATCATAATTATTTCTCTATTTGGCAGACGGCCTTATCAAGAGCTACTTTCCAGGCCTTGAGTAGAAGTACCCTGGGGAAAATAATTGGCCTAATGATGATTGTTGAGCGATGCATTTTTGAATGACTACATGGAAGTCCATTTAAGTTTACCTGTTAAAAGTCAAGCATGAGGTTGTGCTTGAAGCAAGGTTTACGAAAGACAATGTTGGACGGATCACAGGCCTTTAACCACGTAGCCCTCGTGAGCCCTTTATGGTGAATCACACGTAACACCTTCTGTGTTAGGGTTTTACTACATACTTTGATTACAGCAGGAATGCTATTTTTACTTCCTTTCTTGCTATATTGACCGTGCTTGATATTGCGTCATTAATAAATGTGTTTCAATTATCCTTCATAGGCTTTATGTGTCTTTTAGTTAATGCGCTTCTTGTTTTATAATGCTCATTACATTTATTGTGCTCGTGCTTGCAATACTTAATACTTATCAACCATCCCCTCATATGATATCATTCAGACATTTCATACTAGGTCCAAAACAAATTGTAGTCTATGCCTTGATGCAAGATACTGTTCCCTTGAAACATTTTCATCAACATAAACTAGCTTTTCATCTCTGGTTTAGGGTATTACTGACACGTCTCTCGTTGCCCCATATCTATTTTAAAAAAACACACACAAATGCATTAAACAGCGTTCGCACAGACGTATATACTGTGCTGTAAATCGAAAAGGCAATAACCTCAGAATGTTGTGATATGCTTTGAGCTGTAAAGATGGTTCCGAAGCCTGCTGTCAAAAGCAGCTCATCGTAGTTGCTCATGAGAACAGCAGACAGACACCAGGAGTAGTAGACATATTAACCTGACATCGTTCACAAGCCTATGTGTAGCACCTCAAGTGCACCCTGATCAATTGATTGAAGAGTTTTCAAGACAGACTTTGTGGTCCGTGCACAGTGTTGTAATTAAAACCAAATGATAGGAGATTTGACTGTGGTATCAACTATTTCTCCCATGGCAATGCCAGTTAGACATCTGACAAGGTTTCCCCAATCCTTTTGAGCCAGAGGGAAATAAAAGCCAGTCCTTGCTGATGCGCAATTTATGTTTGAGAAGCTAATTCCACAAACATCCAAGTGAAGTCAATCAGCCGGATTAATGCATGGGAATGCAATTTACACCATGCCATGATGAATCCCAATGGAATCCTCTCCAACTGACTGGTTGATGGTGTCATTGTCATGCATACTTGCAGTCGGTCAACAGGAGATAATTAGAGTCGGATTGTTCAACAGAAAAGGTTCCCTTCACTGACGGATAGAATCTGAAGAGGCAGGTGGAAGACAATGTTTTTTTAACCACATCAAGCCCACCACTGAACAGCTTAATGTAGTACAAGCACTAGCGCGTTTGTGCACAGCTCAGCGGCAGAATTTGGAGCAGGTATTCGAATGAGACAGGAGAACCACACTTGTAGCTTTTCTACATGAATCACATTGTCGAGCCACAGGTGAAAGTCACGATGAGACAATTTGGGGTGGGAAATAGATTTGTATCGCAGAAGGATCTCATCCAGTTAAACAAAGGTTGAATTAATCTCCTGAAAAAACCCTGCTCATTAACATAAACCATTAGCGATGTATCGTTAATATGCTTTAAAGTAGATATTACCCGATGGTATTTCTATTCAGATCCGGCTGGTACTTCCACTAAGCTGCATTCCTCTTGTCAACCCTTGGAACCCAGAGGCTGACGAACGTGTTGTTGTTCCAGGAGCCGAACTGCACCTCCACGCCGCACTGCATGCAATACTAATGTATGTAAATGCATGCTAATGCTCAATAATGAATAAAAATACCCACAATTCACTCTGATGGGAGTGTGTGTCTAACAAGTGTGAGACCTTATATTGAAACAATTTAAAAAGCGGTAAATGTCACAATATTCTTACGTTTGAAAAGTCAACTCCTTGTTTGTTTCTCCATTCCTCACTCGACTGTCAGCCAACGCAGAATAATCACACTTAGACTGAATGTAATGGCAGGAACACACTGTTGCACCATCTCTTAATTATAAAATGGAAGAAAAATATGAACTTGCCTGTTCTCAAAGCAGTAGGTAAAGATCAAGATCGAGACATCGTGGGAATAGCAGCAGTAGGAGATCCATCACTGAAAACAATAAGGTGTTCTATTTCATACAGGCATTTTCCAAGCACTTTCATTGGATCAAAACAGAACATTGGCCTCTGTGGCCTAATTGTCTTTTCTCATGTCGCATAGGTAAGTATCATACAGTAGGGGGCCACTCGTTCTACGTGAGGCATAGATGTTGACATGTTATTTACTCTTCAGAAAATAAAACAGGTAACTTTTGATGACATGGTCGATTGAATATTTATAAATCCTCCAACTTCAAAGTTTTAATCCATTTTACAATGTTGGCGACAGGATAGGGGCGGAGGGAGGGGTACTGAAAAGCCAGAGATTTATTGACATTTTGATTGCTCTGATAGTATTGCTCTTCAGTAATGGATTTGCCTAAGATTAAATGTGTGGTTGGCGGAATTAAATTCTAAAATGGAGACTCTTTACAATAAGATAATCTGCATAATGAACTTTAAGAAGACACACACTCACACACACACTCCTGAGCTCAAGCTGCAAAGTCTCGATTAGAAACATCCATCTACGGACCACTTTGGCATTGCTGTTGGAGGGCAGGAGCAGAAGGCTGGAGTATGGCTTTGTCTGTGCTGTTGGAGGGCAGGAGCAGAAGGCTGGAGTATGGCTTTGTCTGTGCTGTTGGAGAAACTGGCCGGTTCTGCTTCTTATCGTGTTCGGTTCCTGTTCACTTGGCTCCTGTCATTGGATGTTTGCCTTTTGTCTCTTTTGTTTGTTTTCAGTGTGAAACACTGCCTCATGTTCTCTGCGATTTAGTTGTCTGCTACCTCAGCGCGGCATAGAAAAAGCCTTTTTCGAGTAGGAACAGCCGATCTTTTTGTGAGTAAACGTTATTGTTTTGTAGACGTATATGTGAATACAGGTGAATTTAATACCTAATTGATTTTCAGCTGCGTGTCGCCTCTGGGAGGAACGCCTGTGCTTTATCGACGTATGCTATGCGGTAATCCAAAGGTCGTACCAGAAAACAATGGTTTCACTGGCTCTGGTTTCGTACAGTACTTCCCCAGCAATGCCCTCAGGGTAGCCGCTTGTTCATTAGGAAGAGCACACTCGCACACTCGTTTACAGAAGATAATGATTCACAATGCAAACGCAATGATCTTCTTGAACAATTACATTTGCAAAATCCATTCCTGTCTCATATAAAGATTTCCTCTGCTTTGATTGCGTCCACATTCTTTGTCTTCGCTTCTGTTGCAAACAGATGACTGAATACCCCTCACCCTGTCTCCCATGGAGGGCAGTGTCACTGGTCAAATTTCCCTCTCGCTAATAGCCGTTTGACTGGTTGAAATATCCGTCTCGCAATAGGCCCGTGTTCCTTCTTTGAACAGTGAAATTGTCATTGCTCCATCCCCTTTTGGTTCTCCCTAATGTTCAGTGTGTAAATTATATGCTCCATAACATGAGTATCTGACAGGCTTGCTTGGGTTCGTGGAGGGGGGTGGTGCGATGTGTCTTCCAGAAGAAGGCCTTGTTTTTCAGCAAGCTTTGACAATCAAGACAGTCAGGCTCCAGTGGGTACCACTCACGCTGTGACAGACCACATTGTCCCCATAGTGACAAGCAGCCAATGCTGCTTGGAAAAGAAGAAGAAGAGGGAAAAAAAAGAAGAAGAAAAAAAAACGGACACGGAGTGAAACAGAGAGGACAAAGAGGTTGGCAAGGAGGGAGGAGGGAGACGGAGAGGAAGAGAAGGGATGCGGACACGAAGGGACCAAACAAGGTTGGGGGAGGAAGGATGTGGAGGACGGGAAGGGGGAGAGAAGGATGCAGAGATGGAACGGGAGGAGCGGGAAGGGGAGGAGAAAGGAGAGAGAGACACCTGTGATGAGTTGCATGAGGAAACGCATTCAAGGTGAAATGATGGAGCTTCTTTATTTTCCAGTTCCTTTGTTTCCCTGGGGGCATCTTGGATTCCGGCAGGCACAGTCCCCGTAACTCCGACTCTCTCCCTAGCACCTGTGAGTCCACCCGCTAAAGACAGCCTCATGAGCAGGGATTCAACCATGCCTGTTCCCCCAATTTATCTTATCTTAGCTTTAATGCGCGGAGACGTGCAGGGAAGCTTATAATACCATTTCCTCCCCAACTGTATGTGTGTTTTTCCCTGTCAATACTTTCCCTCTTTCTTTAGGGGGACTTTTTGTTTCCCCCTTCCTCATTTCCCTCGTCGCCTTGCAGTGCTATCACAGAGCCAAATCTGTAATCTTACAAAACATTACCCCTCATGGAGGTTCTTAGACAGTACACCACAGCCGCCGGTCTGGCCTGCCCCATTCCATGCGCCATAAAAATAGTCATTTCATTTCCCCTGCGGATCAGGAGCCAGATATAGAAAGCCCTTGAAGAAACAAAGTCGCCCCTAGGTGAAGTGACACACCTGTCCATCACAGTTGGTGAAAGAAAAACTTTAAGCATCCTAATGATGAACCTCTTATCACTACGAGGAGCGTCCCAGCAGATGGAATTTCTTATTTGGAGCCTGTATGAATCACCTACAATCCTCACTTATCTGAGCTGCCATACCATAGACTGGTCATCTATTGTATAGCCTTTCTTAACAAGATCATCTCCTGTGCCTGTCTGTCAAGTAGGGCAAAATACACTTGTTGACGGGTGAAAAAGAACTGTAATTTCACGGTGTAGTTCTCCCTTTCATTTGATACTTAGAATTTTACAGCCCATCACAGATATACTACGCAGGTGGTCATGTTTGGCTTTGCAACAATAACAAAAGAGGGGAAATGTACCGTTGATACCCAGGAAATGCTTTGGCTTGTGAAATGGGGCTGCAGTCACAATCTGAAGCTAAAACTGTTGTCTTGGCACACTGTTTCAAGTAACCTTCGTGGACAAGGGTCAAAATAAACACTTGTTTTGCAGTTATGAGAGTATCGAAAAGGTAAAAGGGGTAAAAAAAAAAAAAAAACCTGAGTTGGGAAACTTTAGATTCAGGTCTGACTTGACTTTCAGTGAGTCTAATTGGATTTCCTGCCCGCAGTGATAGGAGGTGGCTGGGTAGCGTCCAGTCAGCTGCATCTGGGCTTGGCCCTTCAAGCTTCACCAGTTCAGTGATTCTCCCTCATTACTTGGAGTCAGTAAGAGGATCCCACAGAACAGCAATATTGAAGAACGCTTACAGTAATATGGCCCAGGGTGAAGCAAGGGGGAAGACTCCCTGGCTGCAAACGACAATATCTGTCCACAAACTGTCTTTGGGAACTTTATAGAGTTTGGGATATAGCTTGACAATTCTTCATTCAATTATGGCTCTTCTCTGGACTGTGAATTTGTTTGTGTGTGTTTGTGTGTCCTAGTGTGTAGAAGCGTGTGTTTGTGTTGGTAGATGTGTGGGGCAATAATACAAATATCTCATTCCCATGGGAAATATGACCTACAGTAAATTCCCTGAAATATAGAATATATTATTCATATGGGTTGGTAAATATATTAAATTGGAACTCTGAAAAAAAAGTAATTATCCTATTTTGACCAAGAAAAGAGACAAAAAGATATATCACCAAAAATTGAAAATTATTCTGTTAGATTTCAGGGGTGAGAAAGTTTTAAATCTGATTTGGACTTAAATAATGTAGTCATACAGTAAAATGTACAACGATAGGATCAAAGCACAAGAAAGAGAAAACTGTAACAAGACAATATCGACCGGCATCATAACATACAGAGGACGTATGTGTGTGCCTTTCTATCTGTGTCTGATTAGCTCAATCCCCAAAAGACCCATAATCATCTGTGTTGCCCACATTATTCATCTGAATTGCTGGTAAAGACATTGGTCCAATCAGTGAAATGAGAACTCGAATAAACAAAACAACAGCTCAACCAAGTCGCTCAGCCTCCTATGGAATATTGAAGCCACAGAGAGACGGGAGAAAAACTGTGAACTCTCCCTCAAATTACACAAGTTATTGAGACAGCCAACAGTAAGAAATAGGGATTTAGATAAGGCAGCTGCTTTAGCGTATTGATTCCTTTTTTTTTTTTTGCCTCCAGGGTACAGAAAATGAAATGGCACCAGGCCAACTTATCATCATTTGGTTGTAAAAAATGAAGTCATCTTATTACTTTGGACAAAAACGCAAGGCCATAGTAGCGGGCCTAATTAACTGGTGCTGCACAGCTAGTGGCCACGTTTGTGACGGTTGTGTTAGGGAGTCATTAGACGCTGAGCTGCATGGCCTTTGTGCAGCCTGTACCTTTGGGGGAAACCCCCACCAGGGGGAAACACACAGCACTGCACTGGACAGCCTGGTGTCTGTGGAGATGACAGATGATCTCTGCGGAATACAGAGAGGGTTTTTTGGCAACGCGGTGGTTTGTAGTGACACTGCTAAGTTCTTTTATACCTTTGTAAAAGTTTAGCTCTACTTAGGTACATAGGCGTAGGTATAGTCAGTTTGAGGCAACAACATTCAGTCAAACCAAATGCAGTACGCCATTATTTAGAGGATTTGTTTTTGACGGAGCTCCTTCTGTCTGAGTGACAATCTATAGCTGGGGTGTGTGTGCGTGTCTGTGTGAGTGTGTGTGAGCGTGTTTGTGTGAGTGTGTGTGAGCGTGTTTGTGTGAGTGTGCGTGTGTGTGAGCGTGTGAGGCTGAACCTGATGGGGGATTAGCAGCAGGGACATGTCTGGGGGTGACAGACAGTGCTGGGGGCGCTAACGTTAAGTGCCATAGGCACAGCTCCCAGCCCCCGGCTCCCTCCCCTGGGGCCCCCATCAAACATCCCTTAAAAACACCAGCTGATAATGCCACCTAGCCCTGACCCAGAGGGATGCCATCTAATCCCCAGTAATATTAAAACACAATCATATACCCCAGCCCCCACCCCCCAAGCTAGCTGTGGTTAGGCTGGCTTAGCGCGCCACTAAAGTAAGAGTGATGTTTTTACTGATAAAGCGTGGTTGTTGTTGAGGGGATCACGGAGCCGTGATCACGCCATTTGTGTGTGGGTAAGTCTGTGTGTGAGAGTGTGTGTGTCATGTATGTCTGTCTGTGCGCATGAGAGAAAGTGTGAGACAGACAGACAGACAGACAGACAGACAGACACAGACAAAAGAGTTGTTCTAATGTAAGTAGGTGGCTCTCCCCACAACACGACACATTCCCCCCTGCAGAACGGGCACACATAAAGCCTCTGCTGCCACATACTGTCCCGTATGAATAATTCAACATTGACAGTATCCTTGATTTAAATCTTTCAGCGTCAAACTACTTGTTTAATTAAACTTCACTTTCCTACCAGCGGTGTGTGCGTCTGCGTGTGGATGGTTCAGTTGCTGATTGCGTGTGTCAATAGATATTAATAGCATGACTGGCTAGCTGTCAGTGTAGCTGTGTTTCTCCCTCTGCGTGTGAACTTGTCTCTCAGGAGGCTACGGAGGTGCAAAAAGCTCCGCGAGATCTGCAGCCACGAGTTCTCTGCCTTTGATTCAACATCCCTCCATTATTCGGCGATCAAACGCTACATTGGGTTTGGGTGTGTTGGACATGATCAATAATACTATTAAGATGCAAGCATCGGTGCAGATGTTCCTCAGTTAGACACTCATTAAAGTGAGAAACACATACTTCCATTGACTTTGATTTTGTCCTGGGGTAGCCCTTTTTGTATGAAGAGTAACACATGGAATCAATTTGAAACTCTCAATACATGGTCTGGTTGTGTGTGCCAGTCTTTGTTTGTTTGTGGTCTTATAAGTTTCTATAGTAAGCAAAGCTCCATATTGAGCCATATCCGCCTCTTCGACAGTCTACGAAGCTAGATATTTACCATATCCTTCTTGTGCAACTGTATTGGCTAAATGTTTTGCCCCTCTGCACTATTAACTGGCAATCCTCTCTCTCTCTCTCTCTCTCTGTGCCAGTGTTTCTCTCAAGATAACATTTCTCGACTAATGAAGACATTGACACCACCTGCATGTTAATGAAGGATCTCGTTTACACACGTTCGGATCATCTGCAACTATTCCACTATTCCATGTTACCTGGACCTGAACAGGCTTGCAACGCCTGGGCTGGAGGTCTTGTTTCCAGATCTTTCTACGGACAAGACATGGACAAATTAAGAACATGGGGTATCCAAGGTGAAACAATGATAATGGTAGACATGTCTAGAAAGTAGCCTAGTCAACACATGACTGCAGAACTAAATCAATCTGATTGGTCCTGGTACAGTAGGTAATCATTTAACAAACAAAAACCAAGATTAATAAACACGTACTTCCAGGTCACCATTTCCATACTTTATCATATCAATCACTCAAAAGTAGGGATAATCTGTAAAGCGGTTTTGTTAAGTCGTTTATAAAGTGAAATGCCATCCAAACCATTGATTTGCTCTCCCAACAATGTTGATGAGAGGTTTAGGGTTAGGATTTAGTTGCCACACACCCTCCTGCAAAGCAATGAACCAGTATAACACTCAAAATATATGGAATGGAAAGGATACTAGTACTCCTGTATGTGAAAAGTGCATTTGTCTACAGGATTACTCAAAGGTGCAGACGAAAATAAAACAGCCCATCTATTTAGATTTAGTACAGTGTAGCCAATGCTGTCATACAACTAACCATAAATCCTAGAAATGAAATGCCAAGAAAGCTAGGAAACGTAGATGGCACGTGAAGACACAAGCATAGAAATACACACATTCGCACGCACACACACCGAGAGAGAGAGCGAAACACTCATTCCAAAGCACCTATCCATACATAATCACAGAAGTGGGGCTGCCTGCGCGCGTTGATACGGCTGGGGGCTGTTCGACCATGTGTCCACATTTGAACGATAATCCCGCTGAGCCCCATCCGGTTTTTCCCACACAGTCCGTCTCTCCACGCGCCCTTTAACGCTACTACAGATTGCAGGCTGATTTTCCTTACCGTGGTGGTAATGATATCGCCATCCTTCCAGCTGGTGGAGGGGGTGGGGGTGGGGGTGGGATCAGCGGCCTCATCTGTTTTTGCCCCAGCGATGGGAACAAGGATGGGGGGGTGTTTTCCTTGGTCCAGGCTGCAGTGCCGCCACACCAGGCCCCCCTGCCAGACTGCGGCAAAGACGCTTGATACATGGGGGTCACCAGGGGACTCTCGGGGCCACGGAACTGTACGGCACGCAGCAGACGTGCTCTGTTCCTCCACATGGACGATTTAACGACAAACTCTTATGCGTGTCGTTTGGAACAAATCAATGCGGTCGCCCTCGGCAGTCATCTGTTATCGGTGCATGGCTGCACCCCTATGAGACTAGATCCTCTACATAAACTTTGAGTCTGCGTGCGACAGTATATGAAGTACATCCTCAGAGGCAGTTATAGATTTTTTTTCCCTCTGTGAAAAAACAACAACCTGACAGAGCTTTTACCATGTCAAAACGGATATATGCAAAGGTACATCTCAAACAACAACAGGCATGTGTTTTGGTATTACAAATCATATTGATATCAACATTGAATGAGTTGACTTTCCATTTGTCTGCAGCTTTCTTTCGGATGACATGTCATCTTAGAAAATATTCTAATCTTGCTGTGATTCATTGTGAACTGTTGCTGGCTGTGACTGGACAGAAAATGATGTATAAAATGTCTTCAATCATTACAGATTGATATTCTTCTCACTGTCTACTGCAGTGCATTTTAAACATGTTATTGTGTAAGCCTTAGGAATTTCTTGTGCGTTAGGGCTGACTCTAATCCCTACAGAAGGACACAATGTGAATAATGCCGTCTCTCTCTCTTTCTCCTTGTCTCTCTTTATCTGACAGGACGCTTACGGTTTGACAAAATATTGCTGCAGTAAGTAGCGCCTCCAAATATAAGTAAAGAAATCTAGTCTTAGGATATCAGTAGTTGATCGAAATCAAGTAACAGTCCACTGGTCATTTCTTTAGAAGTTAAACTCGGCAAACTTTCACGATTTGCATATTGCTGGTAGCTGAGCCATTTCGTTCAGTCCTCAGTCTTGGAATCAGTTTTTAGGTGGCATCTGGAGCGTTTCAAGTGGATGATTTAGATACAAGTGTGGCAATTCCCCTGCTAAAGATCCTCTCTACTTTGTATAAAGCACCAGGTGAATCAATCCCATCGCTCTTGGACAAGCACCAAACTGGCAAGTGACAGCAGCGCTGTTCTCACATGTGTGCAGTTTCAAATAATTGGATATATCTATACAGTTGGCTGCAAACCCCGCACGACAGATGTTCTTTGTTATGACTTTGTTGATGCAGATATTGCTGCATCACGATAGCTATATATTCCCTATTATGGCTATTTTTGGTGCAGCTTTGGAAAACCTTCCGGAACGGGGTTCTTCCTTTTGCAGTTGTACTCGGGAAATATCGAAAGCAATATGCTAAAACCTGTCCGACAGGTTTCTTGTCATGCGCTGTGTACACAATGCAAAGTGAGTATTGCTTTTACTAATAGCACATGGGCGATTCACATATCAGATTTTATTGCAGAAGTAGGCTATAAAGCAATAAAGCATCTTTGAGATCTTCGTAGGAGGATTTGCCAAAACACACAAGACAGTGTATGAGACTCATTCTCTGCTCATCCAACGCCTTTGATATTGCTGCAGGAGTTCAGGATTCCCATTGATTTCTTCAGTTCTCCTATGGTAGAACGGATGATTGTTTTAGAGGGCTTTTGTGAGATGAAGCCAAGGACAGCTCCATTGTAGTCCATCTTATCGACATAAAAGGCGGATAGTTCCTTTATCAGCAGAAATATTGTGACCCGTTGTAATCCCGAGTTGGTGGAGAGTTTCTGAGAGATGAGAACACCTAGACCGCAGCCTTTTCGGCCGCCCTCATTACAGAGGCAGCAGGACTTTTGAGTCCCTGCGCTATGTTTAGTACAGTAACAAGCCGTCTTATGGGCCTGGACAGCTGTACAGGGCTTGCTAAAATGCCAATGTCATCACAGGAACAATGCTGTCCTTTATATAAAGGACTTGTAAAGTTAAGTAGATGGGTTTTACTTTCGTTCTGACAAAGTGGCGGAGACCGTTGCGAGGCTGTTTGCACAGCAGCCCGCAGCGTCTCGCAGCCAGGGCACAGCAAAACACTGTCAGGCACGAGAGACGAATGAGTTGTCTCTCGTTAAACGCACAGCCGCATAGAGCGACGATGATCCCGTGATGTAACAGTCGCGGAACACTGTCAGTCAGCGACTGGATCAACGTCAGGGGTTACGGCTCCTCCACTCCTGTCAGAGAGTTTTTGACTAATGTCCCCCTGCTCTGGTGGAACATAGCGCTTGCTCCGTGCTGGGTCAGAGGTCAAGCCACTCACAGTTTTGATGGACAGGCCTGTGGGTGTATGAGGAGGATGGGTAATTATGATTAATGATATTGTGTCCACTGGATCAGAAGCTACATGGGCGTGTAATTGGCATTAATTACTCTGAGTTATTAGACTTGTGTTATTGTGTTTCTCTCTTTCTCTGTTTCGCTCTCTCTCTCTCTCTCTCGACTTGGTTTGTCTGTACATACGTTTATAGAACTAATCAATTGCAGGAGAAGACTGCAGAGGTTAGGCTTGTGCAATACTTTGTGACATCCCTGCAAGGCTATATATATATCAGTGTTGATTTGAAAAATGTACAGCTAAAATGGGGGAAATGCATCCATGCAATCACACTTTTCTGGAAATGTGTCTGTGTGAAAAAGAACTGCTGAAACAAGCAGTACAGGTGCTAAAGATGGAACGCAAGCACCATGCAGTTTACCACAACACCTTCTGTGACCGACTCACATAAATAATGGCAACTTATTTCCTGTATGTGTCTGTGTTTATATGAGCACACTGATAGGATTTACAAACATCTCCCAATTACTGTCTTCAAAATCTATTGTGAGATTTGATTTCGGGTGACCTTTTGTGGATCCATTTAGTGTAAATGCGTTTTTCCCGCTTATCTGTCCGGGAAAAGCCAGTACCTGAAAATACTGATGGCGTCATGATTTAAACGTGATAAATACTCTGTAAAGGCTACATTAAACTGCATAATTTCATGCCGCCTGGCCTAAAGTTGCATACATACACCTAATGGAGTTGTGAGAAGCCATGCATTATTCATACTCCCCACACATTCAGGATACATTGTCAAAATAGCAGGATGAGAAATCACTCAAAATGCGACTGTGCTTTTAGTCCCTTTGGCTTCACCGCCCCTGTCATATATCTCATTCATTTTGGATGCGCTCTGTCGGAGAGGGCGTTTCCTGGCCGATGACAGCTAAACTTATAAGAAAAATATGAGGGAGTTGATAAGGTCACGGTTATGGCCTGGCTCAATCTACATCCAGCTTTTGCACGGGGGGGGGGGATCTTTGAGCAGTCAGAGGGAGTTCACCTCCCCCTAGTGTGTTCCCACTCCCTTCTGGTGCCATGTTTATGAATCATCGGAGATAATGGCCTTGACCTATGAACAAACCACCTCAAACTGCCACTAGATCAGGTGTGTTGTGCTGTGATGAAGACAATGTATCAAGACAATGTATCTGAGTAAGTACTGCGGATGTTTATGAAAACGTTTAATTCGTTCAGATTTGTCAATTAATTAGCACTATATATTGATTTAGAAGCATGCAAAACAAAACACCGCAATGTCTAATTCGAATGTCTTTAATAATCTTCCGCCACGCCTTCTCTGAATTAATTTTTCCTATAATTAAACATAATTTATAGTCTAAGTGCAAAACATTCATACCCTGATCATATTTTTCCCACGGGAAGAATAAAGAATGTTAAGTTGGATGGATTTATAGTTCTTAATAGTATCGCTGTTTCAAAACTACAACATAAACCCAGATTTTAATTTCAAACACTTTACATACTCCGTGTAACTTTCTGGAGACACGTCACATCTCTCCGACGTTGCTCTTTTCGATCCTTCTTGCCAGCAGGTGTGATCCAGAGTCGCTATGCAAGACGAAATCAGCTGGAAGTTGGCTGTGGCGCTGAGCCCCAATGCGTCACCGAGCACTTTCCATAGCAACTGGCCAGACCCCATCTTTAAACGGCAAGGATCACGCAGTTTCTCAGTCATCACTGGCCAGCAGTATTCAACCCACATTGTTTGTACCTCATCTTGTCTGGCTCTACCAACAGAAATCGTTCCGAATTGAAGTATTACAAAGAGCTTCCCGATAGATAAACTCCAGTTGGACATGCTGGCAAATGTATGGCCTTAGGCTTTAGTTCGGATTTAAATTGGAGATTTCGAATGAGCGAAGAGAAGAACCAACGGGATTCCAGCTAGTTTGGACGGACCTGGCTGGACCATCAGCTCTCGGTGCCGGAAGCATCATTAGTCCTAGGCCTGCTTGTGATCAATTTCCCCTTCGTTTCCCAGCACAGCCTTGAATGTAGATTCAAACTTTTAATCTTAAATTCGGTTGGCAAAGCCCCCTGTCCATAGGCATTTCAGACAATCATTAGACAGATACCGTTCCTGTCAAGGCGTGCAAATCCTTTAAGATGAAGGCTCCCTTCTTCAGGAGCCAATCATTCATTCATTTATCCCCAAACAAGACCACTTTCACCACGTCTTAGGCGCTTTCAACACCACCACGGTGGGCATTAGCACGTTGGAAGCTTTAGCATGTTTAAATAACCATAGTCACATTACTGGGTGTTTGAGAAAACATCGGCTTCGCCGGTTCTCTACAGCAGCTCCCACACCCCCACCCCCCCACCCACCCCCCCGAGCCACCAGGGATGTGTCTGAGCAGATGCTCTGAATAAACGACTGTCGTCTCATTGGCTTCTCTACCGACCCAGTCAGCAACATACACGACGTCTCCTTGTGAAAAAGTGGAGCGACAACTAGTTTTGGGTGACCGGTTATTGTAAAACAAACGTGCACTGTGCAGCAGTATATAAAGTAGCTTGCATTTGCGACAAAGATGATTATTATTATTGTATGTAGAACTTTATTGATCCCAGAGGGGATGTTACTACATACAACTCAAGTGTTTAATCTTTAAGGTAATAAAAACAAGATCAACCCAATGTTTTGCATCCCCTAGGGAGTTTTGGGTTATTCATTTAATTCTAGTTTGGAAACAACTGGTTATTAGGTCATTTACAGTCGTGCAATGTCTTCTTGTTCCACTTTCATTTCAAAGTCAAATGGCTAAGTGTGCAGCCGTCCAAGGAGACCAAATAAAAATAATGACACCGTTTAGCAAGTTCTACGCCTAGAATACAGTGAATGTCTTGGTATCTCATGTTTTTTAAACTCGTTTTTTGGGTAACTGATCTAACCTCCTCTTTGAGTTATGGTTGTGTCTTCGAGAGTCCAGCTGTCCTTGATATGCCCTTGTGATTCACTGTGTAGTTTTACAAGATAAGAAATGACCCCTAAAACACAGATAAACTATTGCCGTAGACAAACAGATTAATCATAGCCTTCTCATGCAAGAGACCTGCGCAGGAGCTACTCGATTCTGGAAGAGCTGTTGTCGACAATTACACCTTCTCTCTCTCTGCGACAAAGACGCGCTATTGATTGCATGCAACAAAATGTTAGAGTTGAACACAGAAGCTATGGTCGTGAATGGAGGCACTAGGACTGTTTGCACGATTTGAATATCATTTGCATAGTCACGGCAACGTTTATTTCGGTGTTCGGAACGGTGGCTACACACTCGAATGTGCAAGGGACGCAACGGCCCCCTTGGGTGCGGAGGAGCCATCAAAGCAACATCTCCACAGAAACGACTGCATAACTTCACCATGTAGCCTCCAGCTAGCAGTCCCTGGCTTATGCTCTGCTTAGCAAGCAGCGGCTGACTATGCCTCCAGAGTCAGCATCATGTTGAAGCACGAGGGGCACGAGCGGGGGGGTTCGGACAAGGGGAGGTGGTGGGGAGAAGGGCACGCCAGTGACTGATGGACTGATAGAGAGGGACAAAGGCAGACCAAGAGAGAGAGACACAAAGACAGACAAAGAGAGAGAGAGAGAGTGAGAGAGAGGCAAAGACAAAGAGAGAGAGAGAGAGTGATAGAGAGAGACAAAGGCAAACAAAGCGAGAGAGAGAGAGAGAGAGTGACAGAGAGAGCGAGAGAGTGATAGAGAGTTGTAAAAGAAGATGCAATGGATGAAGAAACTGTCTGTCCACCAACCCTGTCCGAAGCCAGTCAGCTCTGGGCGCTCAGCCAGTTGTAGTGTCAGAATCACAATGAGTCTGGACAGCCTCGTTAGGGCACAATATAGTGGCTAAATGGTCAGCCCACGTACTGCACGTGCTTGTAAAATGGATGTTAATTGTAATAAAAAACAGAAAGTTGTTTTAGAGGATTGCATGTGGTGAATTCTCTCTATAAACACCCCGGGGTTAACAAACCCAATGTTTATAACTATTGAAATGAAAATGGGTTGTGAGAAGTTACATTTACCAGACAGTCGACTAACTTTCCCTTTAAAGTTTTATTGTCGCACTGAATTCAAGCAATTGAGATGCAGTCATGTTCTTTTTTGTTCACAGCTCCCGTTTGCTGAGATTTGGTAACTGACTCCTTGACTCGATCTCTGTGACTCGGACTCTGTGACTCGAACTCTGTGACTCAGACTCTGTGACTCGAACTCTGTGACTCGGACTCTGTGACTCAGACTCTGTGACTCGAACTCTGTGACTCGGACTCCTTGACCATTATTCTCTTCTGACCTCCGATATACTGCCGGTCCTTTATGTTCACTATTTTGTGAGTCGCTTTGGGTAAGTGTGCCTGCTAAATTAATACTCTGTGAAAGTGTGTGATCTTCAATTCACGAAGTATGATTTCCCACAATAGCATTCACAGTAATATATATATATATATACCACATTTATAATTACAGTTTTCATTTGACCTCTTCTCAACAATGTGCCTTTCCATTTCCAGTCAATGCATTGTGTCTTTTAAACATTTTTCCTCCAAATGAATAGACTTAGAATTGATTATATGTGTGACAAACAAAATACTTCGCATTAGTAGTCGAAAGCTCGATGTGACAAGCGCCCACTGACATGGCAGTTGTGCTAAATTGGCATTCACAATCATACTTTAATTGTCAAGTAGTCATGTTCAAACAGAGGCATTTTTCAAATAAGACATAAGGAATATTATCGTGAAGTCCTCAGGAAAGCAGAAATCACATTCACATTGACATAATAATCACGTGTCTGTCTCCCTCTTGTTATGGACTCATTAAAAAGTAGATCGACCACGTTGGAGATCTAGAAAGTTCTCAAAAACCCTTCCGAACTGCGTTGAATGAATGAGTGATCACAGCCATGTCACAGAGAACGACACAATAAAAATGAAATGCAAATCCAAATGGTCTGCAGTCTGCTGGCAGAATTATAAGCAGAACCAATGCATTTCACCCACTCTCACCACCACGAGCAGCATAAAACTAAATTTGGCAACACTCTTTAAATGTCAGTCCAGCCTGTATTCAGGGACTTATCTTTTTTTGGTTTGTTTGTTTCAGAAGAACTGAACATCTCAAGGTCGTGTCGCCTGGACTCTACAATATAGTGTCGCAGAGGTAGGACTTGTTTTACACACCCGTGATGAAGAAGAATTAAGAGTTGTGTCTCGGGGCATGAACAGACAATGCAACGTCCCTCCACCGCTGTCCATCGCACACCCCCGCGGTTGTTGCCTGCCGCAACAGTTAATCCGTGTTGCTGGAGGGAAAAAAGGATCCTTCCGCTAGTGACATGCTGGCCCACAGGACCACGCACCCCACCAGCCCCAAATAGGGGAGGCTGGTGGTTGTCTGGGTGCGAATTCAATGCAGAGGGAGAGAGAGAGGGGGAGAGAGAGAATGCCGGGGAGAGAGAAGCAGAAGGGAGGGAGAGAGAACAACAGAGAGAGACAGACAGGGGAGAGAGAGAGGGGGGAGAGAGAGGGCTGGCGAGGAAGGGGGGGAGGAGTATGCGAGCGAGGGGACCGTCAGAGATGGGCCTTGGTTGGGTAGATTGCTGGAGATTGAGACGGGAGGCGGAGAGAGGCGGGGGGGATTAGAAGAACAAGGGAGTGTTGATGTAAAGAAGTGAGTGAGAGGGAAAGAGAGAAATGAAAGGAGGGAAGAGAGAGAAAGAAGTGCAGTATGAGGCCAAGAGTGGCCAGAAGATGCGATGGAAATGATACAGAAGAGGATGAGGGCTCGGACAGCTGGTGCGGTGGGAACCGAACTGGTCACACTAAAAGTATTTAGGGCAGTAGTTGAGCTGTGGTTGGGCGTTGCGTGTTTTCTGGAGCAACTAAAAAGGCCCTATGGAAGGGCCCGATACAACTGAGAGAACAGTCCCTGGCAGGTAGGCCTGATATCGAGGGATACGCGCTCGCGAGAGGCTGTGCTGGTGGCTTAACGCTTACGAGAGGAGGCCTTTCAGTATGCCATTGAGGAGAAGACAACCGAATTAAACGCCCATATAGCTTACAGAGCCACACAGGTTTCACTAAACAAACACAGGAGGGTCGTTCATATGCCCAGAGACAAAGAAACATGAACAGAATGAGCAATTTTTAGAGAGAGAAAGAGGCCGTTTGGTGACAAAGAACTGAACATAATAAAGCGCTACAAGAACCGGCCACTTTAAACCTATCTTTTTTTTTTATCTTTCTCGGCTTCTCTACCACACAGAAAATGTTACAGACTGACAACAAAAAACACAGCATACCAACAAATGCACAGTCAAAGAGACAGTAGCACTAGATCTTACGCTTTGGAGATATCGGATGGCGTCAATTCCATACATCTCTGCGTTTTCTTCTGAAGTAGAGTTGTGCAACTTCTGACAATCTGTAAAGTCATGTGATTCACCCCACTCGCCACCAATAGACCGGGGACCTCTTGACAGCTAAGTGTAAGTTGTATTCTGTATATCTAGCCCCGGACCGAATTGTACGTGGCCGTAAAATAATAATGATTGCTTGGCGAGGTGGGTGTATTTATTGTGTGTGTGGATGTGGAACGCTGCCAAGGTGATTTTCTTAAAGAGGTGGTGGGGTGGTGTGAGAGAGAGAGCAGTGTCATTGGAACTATGGGGTTGTAAAACGTATTGGCTGGACTGGGCGGAGCTGGATCTGGTTGAGTAGGCTGAGTGGCATGGGGTTGGCTGGCTGCGGATAATGGAGAAACAAATCATAGGACCTTGGCAGGATTTAGGCAGTACATTCATTTATCATCCTGTTCCTGCGACAGATGGTGGAAATCTGGGGTGTAAGATAGTTAATAAAAAGGTCAGTCTCTAACAGAATTCCACCCCGATTTCTTTACCTCCTATCAGCAAAAATTATTAAAAGATAATAGCTGAGGAAGTTGGTAAACTATAGTTTTAAGACCTTGGAATTAATGTTTTTCCGTATAATCATCTGGAATGGTTGAAATGGTCGTGAATATGGGCGTATTAGGTTAACGACAGTTCGAAGTTATCAATATAACTCTTGTAATCAAGCAAGGGAACCTTATTGATTTAATATGGAGACAGTCTCTCTACATTGAGTACATACGTAGTTATATCAATAGATAAAAATGATAGGTTCTAATTAATAACCTCTGTGGGGCAAGACTACTTTGGATTTTAGGAATAAGTCTAGCACACTTAATGGAAACAAAACAGACTTAATTTTTTAGACAATAAGTGTCTCACAGGCCAATATCATTGTTCAATGAAAGTTCAAACCTCTCGAGAAAAGTGGATGAAGCAATTTATGCGAGGCAAACTAGTGCTTAATGTTACAATGCCATAGTTTCAAATTAGGCAAAGATGATTGGCGAAATCATATTCGGCATAGAAATTAAAAGGCAGGATACGATATGGCTTCTTAATAGTAGACAGCAGATAATAAATATGATTTTATAATCAGGAAACTTCTAAAAGAGGAAACTTCGGCTTATTAACTGAATCATGAGGACGCTCGTCACCGAAAGTACTGTACTAAGTCTCATACTCGAGACGAAGTGGAAGACTGAAGGTGTTTTTTTATTTTTAGCATAAAGCGGGGATTGTCCGGAAGATGGTCTAGTCACTTAAAATGTCTCATGTCTGCTACCAAGGACTCGGGCGTAGGAGTGAGGGGGGCGCGACGGGAGAAGGGGTGGGATGGATCAGGCGCGGGAGGGTGTTGGGGGTGGAGTTCTCTGTCGGGGTCCGGGCTCAACACCGTACACTTCTGTTACACTTTCCTGCCTTGTGGGGTGGGAGTTGTGAATGAATAGCTTGACGAGCATACATGAGGGATTTGAATATTAAAGTACCGCGAGGAGTTCTCCATAGTAGGGAGGATTTTTAGGTTGGTTTAGCCTAGTTTGCTATAATACAGATATAGTACAGTCTTAGGCGCCTTCTTCTGGGAAGTATTTATTCTAATGAGGCGGAATCTTCTGGTTTTTCTGGGGTTTGATCCAATGCGGAGTCCTATGTGGAATCAGAGGAATTCTCTCACCGGACCCAGAGAACCAGCTAATACGTGTGTACTAGCAGGCTTGGCAGCCCGGGTGTCGCTTCCACTGTGGCGTGGCACCACTGGAAGACCTTCACAAGGACGTCCTGAGGAACTGTATCTGTTTGTCTACAGTTTTAGTCTGTTTCACCAACGTCGCCAACAGTCGTTTCTGCTCCGTATTCTGCAGCAACAAAGATTAACCAGAAAAGGAAATGCGACAACGATGACATACAAAAAAGCGATGACTTTTTGTAATGCAGTTACCGGGTCAAACATTGGAGTGTGTGAGTGCGGTCAACAGAGTTCACCCTAACCCCCACCACCCCACCTGCCACACTACTCCCCCCACTGCCACACCCCTCTCTCTCTCAACAGGTGAAAACAATCAGCTATACCCACTACCATTTCCTCCTAACCTCTGGTAAACACACCCACCACCTACAAAGACAATGAATGATGCAGTACGACAACAATTCGAAAATACAAGAGAACTCCTCCACGTTGCCTTGAAAGCGATGCAGTTTTCTTGAGTTTTCTTGACTCGTAAATGAATCACGCACATTTGACGTTTGTTGTTGACGTCAAGCAGCTTTTAAGTTTACAGGGGAGGCGTGCCTGACAGCTATGAAAAGGCGAAAACAGCAGCTGTTGCATTTAGTGTGGCCTGTACCGCATAAGCCAATACAAGACAAGAGTAGAGGCATGCTTAGGATTACTGACAAGTTAGTGACAAGTCAGTGTTAATTACGTTTGCCAATTACATCTGAAAGCACTTTGAATCTCTGTGTGCATCAAGTATGATCATATGTCGCTGCTTTGGCTTTCAGGGAGTTATTGAAAATATCAAGTTTGACCATTCTGGCTTTATTGTCGCTCATGGTCAAATAACTGTTATTCCAGAATATTTAATCAATGTCACAGTAATACACTGTCCAGTTTACCCCTCATCGATTAAATAGGGCGGAATTATTTTGGTTGTTGGGCCAATCTTTTTTTTTAAATGATTCTATCACCGTTCATGGTCAAAATGTAGATTTTCACATCACATCACAGCTGAACTAAATAAAGATGTCAGGCTACAAATAGTGATTGTTTTCTTCCATCCAAGCTACAGAGAAATTGGTCAACTTCTTGGTTGGGGCACAGAAAGCTTTCGCATGAGCTAGTTGACAGAAGTCTCTTATACCAGGACCTCCCAGTTCAAATGTCAGCGCAAGTGAGACATGATCTGACTCCTCTGGGGGTTCCTGACAGGTCACAGGTCAAGCCTCGATCCGTCAATCATCTCGACGGGTTGAAAATGTCATCTTGAACCGAGTCCTGGCTCAACACATCCTTCAAACCTTGAAATCCTGAAGGAGCAACAACAAAAAAACACAAAAATCTGGAAAAAGTAAGATCTATTCAGCAACAGTAAAGCGTCACCACACCTACACTCTGGGCAGTGACCTAGATCTCCACATGCCTGCTGAGGAGCCAATCACCTCAAAGACAGGCTCGACTCGACGGAGCCCGAATCCCACACGCGCTCTCTCTGAAACTCCATTATTTTGTTTACCGCATGCAGGTGTCACTCAAGCACACTAATTGCGTCCTCAAAGCATGCAGCGATGGTTGGCTGTGGCATGCAGCCGCTGAGCGTGCCCGGGGTGTCTGGGTGAAAGTGAGACCCTCTCAGCAGGTACTGCAGTAACAAATTGATCTGACCTCTGCGGTCGAGGCACTTTGATGCATACAAATCTATTCATGTACCATGCTTTGATTTTCGTTTCCCCAGGAAGACCCACACGCGCGCGCTCATAAGCACGCACACACACCTCCAAACCGTTGTCATTATTATTTAATGAAAGCGGGCGAACACAACTTTGTCGACAACTTTAATAGCGAAAAGGAGTCTTACGCCGTGGATGGTTCTGTGTGATGCCAAAACAGGTTAGGGCCGTTGAATATCTTAACCATACCTTACTACAAGCCGTTTGATCAAAATGGCAACCGAAGCTCAATCTTCGATCTGACGGTGAGACTGTTTATACATTCAGTCATACATGCACACGCACAAATACCAAATGGAGTTTTAAACGATGCAGAAACAGAATGTCATAATGCAGCTCGTGAACTTTGATTAATGTGGTTGAAACTAGACGGTCGAGTAGAGAAATCGTCCAGGTCTTACGAGCAGGAACGCTGCTAAGAAACAATTTACATAAGGTCATCACACTAATCAAACTAATTGGCAACACCACCATAAAACTAATTGAGTGTGAATGCCAATCATGATTATGTCATATTTCAGCTCTACGCAGGATCGAATCAATCAGACTTCTCCAGTATGAACCATTGCTGATGTTGGGAGCTTGGTATTTACACAGGGTAGATGTTTTGTGAGTGTGTGCATGTGTGTGTGTTTTCCCCCCTTCTTGAAATGCCACTGCCTACCTTGTATTGAGGACAGACATTTAACAGCACGTTTGGTTGGGTTCCTCTCGCTGGAGCTTGGTTGGACCTGCCTGCTTTACCTCAGACTGTGACTGTAGCATCACCCAGAGGACGGTGGATTCATAGCAGACTCCACACTGCCGCCTAGAGGTGCGGCGCGTCCGGGACTATGCTAATGGCCCGGCTGCAGTGGAACGATAGGGACGTGCTAACGAAGTCACAATGACTGGCGCAAAGACCTGTCTGTGTAGGGCCTGCAGGGAGCTCAAGAGACCGACACGTGGAAGAAAAATGTCACGCGTTTGTGGAAAAACACAGAGGAAGGTTTCAAGTGACTAGAGGGTCTTCTCTTTCTCATGCTCTCTCTCCCCCCCCACCCCACCCACCCCTCCACGCGCCTCACTCACACACTCATTTACAAAGACGAGAGGAGGGGCGTTTGAAATGCAGTCATAAGTTTAAGGTTGCCGCGTGACTCGTATGTTCAAGTAATGGTTTCCATCTTTTTCCGCCCTTCTTCTGAGAGCCATTGATAAGGGCTGCTGCAGCCAGGTAATAGGTCTGAGACAGCTGAATGCACACATCAGCACAATCTCATTTGACCAGAGGAGTGTAGACAGCCAGTGCCACCACCAGATTATCCCAACGACATGAAGACATGCGAACACACCACTTCTCCAGCGGGTAGTACTCGGTAAGAATATTTAAACACAGTTTTACCTGATTCTCCTTGGACAGCAAAATCCATAAGACTATTACATGTTTGACAAAGAGCTCCATCTTTTTCTATCAATAATATTATTTTTATTGCGCCGGCTAACCCTCACGCTGGTCTGAGAAAAGTCTAATCCATCCTCGAAAAACACTTAAGTCACAAGGCTGTGAGGTGCTGTAGCTCCATCATCGAACTATAGGTGCATGCACTGAACTGCTGTCATGAACAGCTGCCATATAGAACGTATACCCAACGGAGGCCTCACCCTGTCTGAACACCTTAACATCGCCTCACCCTGTCTGAACACCTTAACATCGCACCTTCACGAATCCTCCGAATTCAACACGTAAAGCTGAGAGTTCTCACACGATGAAGGCACGATGCCATAAGCATGTCTGACAGCTACCCAGAGAGGCCATGATTTCAGCACACATCTCTCGAGAAGGGATTTTCAACCCGCGTTGGACGGCGTGACTGCACTGCCCTCCGGTGGTCATACGGTGTAGAGTCTTGGAGAAAACACTGATATCAAGCCTATCGATGGTCATGTTGTTGTTTTTTATTATCAAGTCAACAAATTCTTAAGATGTAAGACATACATACAATAAGAGGTGTATATACATAGCCCATGTACATCTCATTGCCGTGTCATCGTGACAGATGACCTCCAATTCATGTACACTTTAGTATTTACATAGTCATTTTTCCTTCATTAAAAAATGAACATGTTTACACAGTAGGCACATTTGTATATACTCTGATAATGATGCTGGCTACATATGGTTAATTAAAATACATAGCAGATATGGAGAAAGAACAAATTGTCTAATGTACTGTTTTGTTATAAATCTCAAGAACAAAACTCAACTGAAATTGCTGGGTTTTGAAAACAAACATGGAATGATCAAGTTAGACAAGAACAAATATTTCATATCGAGAATGTGAATTTGTGTATACAGAGGCAAGGGTCGGATTTCTCATCTATAGATATTCTTAACTGTTTCAAAAAATAGCTGTCTGGAGATATGTGATCATTTCAAGATACTTTTCATATATATGTCGTATATATACATATATACGATATATATATCGTATATATACATATACGATATACATACTGTATATTCAATACATAACAATGCAATAGTCTTCAATTCATTATAATACTATACATAATTAATTTCACTCTTACAGGCTTGGTAACAATATAACACAGAAAAATCAATTGTCACCGTGAAAGCAGCCGTTAACCTCTGTGTGACATCAATTCATAGATTCTTGGTTCGAATAGCTCACTACCAATTTGAAAGTGAAGGTTTCCAAACCAAGAGGGCTTTGGTTCTGCCGTCTCGTTCCACGTTTCCCTCGATCACGTCACAAACCCTGACTTCGAACCTCCTTAGAGAGGACAAAAGCGAGCCAGGTAACACCAGAAGCGCTCAAATATCTTCCTCCTTCAAATCCGCCTACTGATGCCTGGGTAAATCGGCGCCGTTTCAGAGTCGAAACGCAGACGGAGCGGTTAAAGATGAAAGTTTGAAAAAAAGAAAGAAAAAAAAAGAAAGAAAGATGGGATTTACAGACAAATACCGAACAATATGAGCTCTAGCGTCTAGGGACTTTTAGAACTAAGTGGGTACGTGTGGACGGTTATTCATGCGGTTTGGAGCAGCCAAACAGGAAATCACTTCAGAGGACACTCAACGTTGATTATGGAGACCCTCCAACCACCAGGTGAAGAGAGAGCGACTCATCCGTTAGCTAGGGAACACCCTGGGTCAGATCACGGAGCAGGACATTGGTCTCAAACCCCCTAACCTGCAGGGAAAAAAAAAGAACTAACCCTCAACTATGTACATATAAAACATGAGCTATCGACATTTTCAACACTTACAGTCTCACGGAAAAAAGAGGATTATGTACAAAATGGGCCCCTCTCAAAATGGGCCCCTCTCAAAATGGGCCCCGCTCAGAACGTGTCACTCTGAACTTGTGTGTTTGCTCTCTCTTTACAGCATCGAATACATTTTCGAGCAGTGGGTTTCTTCGACACGGAGGGGACAATACATTTGCATGGTGAAGGATGGCTGTACCAAATTTATATCAGACTTTAAAATAAAACATTTCAAAGCTGAGGTAGCTATAGTAAAAACAGGGGACGTATTTTGTTATGAACAGTGATTGAAAGTCAAGGGTCACACTAGACAAGCAAATCTCATTTTGAAAATCAACCTGTTACATGTCCCTCGGGTATAAAGGGATACAAAATCCTCACCCAAAATTACAAAAAGAATATAATTAAAACGCGTCTTCTTTTCCATCTAATTAAATACAACCCTATTCACAAAGTAGCCATGACACTTCAGTCACAGTTTGCAGAATGTTTAACACTCTGTCCTATACAGTATGGATCAACAGGAAAAAAGACGCCATAAATACATTTCTTATAATATACGTCAATGTGCATACCCTTAACTAACAATCAGGATCAACACCTCTGAGCCTGCTTCACACAGAACCTCCATGAGATGCAGTAATGAGGCCACACATTCACTTTAAACCACTCCACAACCTCACCTGAAACATCATACACGTTGGCATTAACATCAGGTTCAACAGCCCAATCCTGGTCTTCTAAATCTCCAGTGACCGATACAAGTATTTCGGCGCATCCTCTTTCTACTTGGTAGCTCAACCTCCACTAAATTCCCCAGTGACCGAAAATACATGATATGATATTTGCTCTCACGTGAGTTGTAAGGCTTGTCAACTTAAGCTTCTTTGTTATTTATTCAAATATCACACTCGTCTAACCCTATGGCTATTTACTTTGACAGATTACCTCTATGAACACTTTTTAAATAATGATGTTGTCGAACACTACTGGCACAATAGTCTCCGGACTACTTTATGTAGTTCCAGCCAATTCCCATGAAACACTTAAGGTACCTTCATTAGGTTAAATGCTAATCAGATTCATAAATGTGTACGTAAAATGGCGTACGCCAAGGTTTCCCGCGTGGCTTCCGATATCTGTTAACCGTCGCACCAGTTTCCTCATCTACAAAGAGCAGCTTTCCTCCACAACGCTGAAACATGCCATCTTATATTGGAAACAAGATAACAACCCTCTTATATGACAACATCCCAAACTAACCGCATCAATTCAATCATCCTCAAATAAATACTAGCCGGTGTAGATAGGGTCTAAGAGAAAAGGGTCTGGGAATAGTTGTGCATTAGTGCCGAGAAGCACGCAATACTGAGGTTAGGGCTCTCCCCCTCTGCCCTTCCCCTTTCTCAGGGGAGATCTGGGGGGGGACGCTGGGGGGGGGACTCTGGGGGAGGGGAAAGGGGGGAAGGGGGGAGGGTTGCCATAGCTAGGTGTGATATGGGCGGGAGACGTCCGCTCCTTGTGCCTCTCTCGGTCACACAATGCTGTCCTGCAGCAGGGGCTCAAAGTCCTCGTCGCTGGTGGGTGCTGGGGTGTCCTCCTCGCTCCCTGGCAGGGGCGTGTTGATGTGGACGCCCGCCAGGGCTGATGTGTCCTTCCCCTCCAGGCAGGCCTGCTCGTCGGTCGGCGCTGGGTGCTCGGGGATGAACAGGGCGACCATGAAGGCCACGATCACTGTGCAGGAGCCCAGGAGGAAGGGAGGGCCGGGGATGATCGCTCTCTGCAGGGGGAGACGCAGGGAGTCAGAGAGGAAGAGGGGAAAAAGACAGCTGCTAGCCTGGCATCACCAAACCAACCACAAGCCAGCTTATACAGATATAGCCTGAGAAATCATTGGAGTTTGAAATATGGCATACTTAGAAGTGTAATCTGTGGGAGATCAACTAAATGAATTTGATGTGGGTGGTATTTAATGGCAACGTGTAGTCTATCGTGGCGACATACCTCAGTGGGAGGGTGGAGAGGGATGGGGTCGATGGCGTACTCCCCAGGAATGGGGTCTATACCACTCAGCTCCACGTTGAACATGTAGAAGATTAACCCGTAGAGAGCTGGGCCGAGTCCATTACAGAGGCCTCGGATGCCAGTGATCATGCCCTGGACCACACCTGTGGAGAAACACGTAACCTCCATGAGAACCTGCTTGCAATCAGCCTGTCAGCAGGGCAGATTCCAGCTACAGAATCGCAGGGCAACTCTGCTGCAGGGGAAGTAGGAGAGAAGTCGAAACATCTAGGGAGAAGGGCATATTGATTTGGCTGCTAAAGGACAGTGAAGAGGGAGGAGGGGAGGTAAGGGGTGAGAGGCGGGGGCGGAGGAGAACCAGACAAATAGGATGGATTACACGGGAGAGAGGGAAGGACTTACCCTGCTTGTCTGGGTCTGCGCTGCGAGACACCAGGGCGCTCACAGCCGGGAAGGTGATACTGGACATGGCAGCGACCGCGCCTGCTGCCCACATCATCCTGAGCATCAGACACATGGGAGACACCATCAGCTAGGCTCAGATGTCTTCGAACCACAGTCTGGTCTTACCCAGCATGCCTAGTGACCTATTATTGATACCCAGGCACCTGCTCTTATCTACGTGGTTTGGCCCGTCTTACGTTCATTTGAATGTCATGTTTATAATACCCAACATTTGTATTTTTGTGTTCTTATTATGATCATATTTTCGGTTCTATTCTGGGATTTGAAGGTTCCTCACCAGGGTTCGGAGCCAAAGCCATACCAGGCCAACTGGAGAATCTGGAAACCCAGACCCAACAGGACTGTGTTCTTGTTGCCAATGGTCCTCATCAACAGCGTGAGGAACAGAGTCTGTCATGGGAGGGACAACAATTCTGGTTAATCTGTTGCAAACTCACATTGGTCTATTTGTCATCTTGAGACATGACACCAGGCTACTTTGTTGTGCAAATATGCCAGAGCGGCATTCTGTAGCATCATCCTATCAGATTAAAAATTCGAAACGGAACTAATCCAAAGGTAAACACAGACCAAAAGTTGGATCTATTTATACTTGTTTTTTTTTTTAAAGTCACATACCTGTGCTACAATGGACAAGATCCCTACTACGCCGATAAATACTGCAATGGTTGTGGATGAAAAGTTAATGACCTGTGGAAAGAAAGAAAGATGTTATTCAGAAAGATGAAAGAAGTTAAAAACAAGATAGAAACAAGATATTTTAAAAATCGCTTAACTGGCAGTTCTGCTCCAAGGGTTCTGTTCACATTACGATGCCACTATGCTAAATTACTACCAGATTTGGTGAGATAATCGAGAGTGTTCTGAATAAGTACATAAAGAACGCAGTCTATTAGGCTTTTAGATAGCTCTATGATTACACACTTTTACGAACAATGTAGTTCACTTGGCTGAGCACAGCGCTAAGAAAGTTAAGACTGGTTTTTATTGCGACGGAAAATGGCCAAAGAAATATGACTGATATATTCCATTTTTATTTGTTATGAATAAAAAGAGCCATGATAAGGGTAGAAAGTAAATAGACAACGCACTGTATGCATAGGTGAAAAGACTGAGTGTGAACAACACATTCAAATCAAGTCTCCAGTCTTTATCTGATAAACGAAAGAGGAAGTAGAGTCTATTTACCTGTCTCAGGTAGAGGAAGAAGCTAGAATATTGGCCGGCCTCCGGTAAGTAGGACAAGAACACTGTTATGCAGATGAGAAGGATCGTGGAGTCCTTCCCCACCTTCCTCAGTGACTGCAGAGCAACAAAGAGTCGCCGTTTCAGCACTACAGCGTAAATGATCGCAGAACAACGAGGTCATTCGATAGTTAGGAGACTCACGGAGAAAGGGTCGGCCTGCTCCCAGGAGATAGGAGCACCCCAGGTGTTGAGTCTCATCTTCTCCGGAAGGGACTCAGGCACGGCCAGCAGGATGAAGCAGATGTCCGCCAGCGCCACCAGGGTGGCCACCAGCACCACCAGGTTGTCACCGTAGCATGCTGATAGGTAGGCGCCGATAGCCGGGCTCGTCACCAGGCTGGCGGCGAACGTGGCTGACACCTGGGTGGATGCAGGCAAGGAAAAACGGAGGGAAGGAGAACTTAGAGGGGGGGACTTTAACCCGCGGGAACCAATTGAGCATCCAAATATTTGCTTTGGATGAAGTCAACAGCCTTCTGCTAATGCTGCGGGCCTCAAGCTAGACATTCGGCCACATCGGTGTGACATTTGAAACCACGGCGTGAACGATCCACTCGCAGATAAATGAGCTGTCAGCTGTATCAACACAACAGGGGAGGTTTAATGGCACTCCGCTAGAATTACGGAACTGAAACCGCAGTCGTTTTCCAGAAGAACCTGTCATCTCCCTTCCAGCTAACACATGGATCCCCACCAGGATCAGTGGACATATGGTGCAGAATGATCATATTTACCAGTCCGTAAGCAGTACTTCTCTCGTGCTCTTCGGTCACGTCGGCAACGTAAGCGAAGATGACAGAGAAGGTGACAGAGAATGCCCCGGACATAGAAATCATGGCAAAGTACCACCTAGGGACAGAAAGCAGTGTCAGTTAGCTGAATCTGGAACATTCTAGATCTAATCAGAGCCTGGATCCAGCGCTTTGCGTCCTTCTGTTTGAGTTCAACGCTGAACCAATGTCATTGTGTAAAGTCCTTGCGTTTTCTAGAGTGAAATGGTGTCATGTTAATGCGTTTAGGAAATGTTGAGTGTTGTTGGTTATTTTTGTTTATCTGATAGCAGAGACGCAGTCTTACCATGGACTAAGTCGCATGAGGGGGATGGGAGCGCAGGTGAAGAACACAGTGACCAATAGGAAGGAGCGCCTCCCCCACACATCTGACAAGGCACCAATCAGAGGGGCGCTCATGAAGGAGAGGAGACCCTGGAGAGGAGACATGGAGTTGAACTTTCTAATGTCATTTGCACTAGGCATCCCAATAATGAAGTCCATTGATTGTAATGGGTAAGGAGTGCTAATGTAATTATTTCACGAAGGAATTGCATTCAGAAGCGTTCTTTTGGTAACAACAGAAATGTCTTACCTTCACCCCTTGAATCAAGCCATTCATCAGAAATGTGTGTTGTGGGAAGGTTTCATGTAAAACCTATGGGTTGAAAAAACAATAGCATGCTGAACAGTTCCACACACAAGCTCTATTTAAAAAGGCATTTACTATGAGAATATGCCAAAAAACACGAGTGGTGTTTTACAAAGGCATTCAAAGTAGTGACCAAAGACCAGAGAATGAAAGAGAGAGTGAGAGAGTGACACGCAGTGGGATAGAGAAAGAGAGAAAAAGAGATAGAGAGAGAGAGGGAGAGAGAGAGAGAGAGAGAGAGAGAGAGAGAGAGAGAGAGAGAGAGAGAGAAATGGCTGAAAACAGATCAATCTAATACAGAAAAGTACCATACACGGACAGATGTACCATATGAGCCAGTCTGGTAGCTGACAGATAGCCAAAGCACACAGCTCTACAAATTGACAGGACAGCTGAACACTGGGCCAGTAAGATAGCAAGACACTTAAAGGGCAAATGAGCTGGGACAAAGAGGAGGTTAGGCAGGCCACGAACAAAAATAGATTGCACACAACTCACTGTTAGCATAGGTGTGGTGAGGAGACCCCAGGCAAAGAATTCCAGGAAGATGACCACCACAGCGTGGTAGACACTGGCACTGCCAATGCCCTGCTGCGGCTGGAACAGAGGGCAAAGAAGGGGAGTTATGTCACGTGCTGTCGTCTCACGTCAAAACACACATCAAACTGGCCGTGGAAAACACCCAAATGGTCTTAAAGTGATACAGATGTGATCCACTCGGGATTTTGTACAAAACAAACCCACATACGCCGTGAACTAGGTACGATTTCAAAAGAATAAATACATAAACGGAGTGAGATATGATCTCAATCCTTAACAATGAGGGAAATCAACGAGGCTATCTTTGGAATCTGCCGTTTGTGAAGGGTAATAGTGTCGGGGCTCCCGAGGCGTCTCGGAGCTGAGACAGACGTCTGTGGCATTTGGAGAGAGCAGAGATGCGCAGACTCCTCTGCTGAGGCACAGCGTGATCTAAGATGCAATTTGGGGGATGTATTATGTAATAATATGGATAGAACTCCTTAGCCTTGCGGTGTTGTGCGTGCGTGCCTGCCTGTCAGTGAAGGTAGAAATGCACATCTAATTGCCGACGTCTTCCTCGTCAAATTGAAGTTTCGGCTGAAATCGCGGTTTACTTGCCATCCATCTTAGACATTCACTGATAGCGTTAGAGGTGTTGATGCCGTTTAGGTTCTCAGAGATCTGATACCCGATGGCAACATCTAAGTGATGGTCAACCTAATTTTCATTGCGTGCAATGAGCAAGCACTGACTCATCACTCAGATTATAGCATCTTTTAACCGTTTAAATTGTCAGGAGATTAAAAAGTCAAAACAATAACAACGAAGTAACATGTTGTTGTTGTTGTTGTTTTTATGATTGGTAGGCTATTCGGTGTGAACGCAAGCAAATTCAGCGCCAGCTATAAAGATGTTATGTAATTGCGTGATGGCAGCCGCGTAACTATATTACACAGGCTTCAATAGGCTCTCGCTCTGCCATAGGCCCTCTTGCAAGGCGCAGAGATCAATCAGACTGCCATATAAAAAAAACAAGGCCCATGACCCATAGTCATCGATCATTCAAATTATGATGGCAGAAATGACCGTTCCTGTGCGGCTTGGCAATAGGCCTAACTTCGCAGCAGATCACATTTTCCAGAGGGCATATCAAGTGTTACCGTTACAGACCACCAGCCGTCGCGGACGGCATCCGAAGTTGCAAATTTCGACAACGTTTAATATTTGATGTCGTTTAGATTACACACTCATTGCATTTAACATTGTCGGATTTTATTTCCATACCGTGTATCCATCTTTCATTATAATTTTCTTGACCAGCACTACGCGGCTGGTACCCCGATGGTGATCTTTCTCTCCTGGAGCCATCTCCTCACTTTTTGCCGGAGTTACATAAAATCCATGCTGCGTAGGGATCTTCGGTAAAGCCGCTTCTTCCAGGATGCTTCCTTAATTAGCCCTCAGCGGCTAACGCGTATAAAAAGAAGCTGTTTATCCCAATAGTCCAAATGAATTGACAACCCTGATAAATACTGTGCAAAATGGTTACCGCACACGTCAACCCTCCTTTCAATACGACTGTAGGCTACCTAGGACAGCGCAATCCAGCGATTGAAGATCAGTTGGAGGTTTAAAACCGACCACGAGTCAGTGAGTTGTTTTGTGGCGTCATCGCACGCGTCGCAAGAGGAAGGCGATAAAACTGTTCTGGAATCAGATCCCTCTTTAAACACCACTTCATCCCTAGGCGGAAACCACGTGTCTATTGAGATTACTCTCAGAATCTGAATAAAACATTATGTTCGTTTTGAAATACGAAAATACATATTCGTTTAACGTAGCTTGGTCTGATGTTCCGAAAGGCATTGATCTTCCATATTATTTCGTTTAATCTGTTAACTAGTACTTTAATTCAAGGCATGCAAAAAAGGGATCAGCCTATCCTTCGGGAATTGTGTGAATAGGTTTATATATCAAACCGCTTTGAATAAACAAATGATGTTACAGCCAATAAATGATTATAATATCGATAACCAACAATAATATCTGATTGTCTGGTATTACCTTACACTGGCTGGGTAGCTCTTACATGGAATAAAGAGATGAAAAATGGAACAGAGGGAGCTGCTGTTTTGGAAACACAAAGTTTATTTTTAAATATTATTAACTGTTCCCCGTAGCATAAAGCTCATGGATTAATGGATCTGGCAAATTGTAAACATCCGTCCTTTAGTTGGTTCATCACGATGTCTGTTTGACCATTGCTAGGCAACATGAGTGTTCAGTTTACCAGCATAGCAAAGTAAGTGCACTTGTAAGCAGACCCACTGGTTAGCAAGCAAACTCTATTCATCTGGGGGTATACCTCATTCACTATAACAGAGCTCAGCGCCACAGGACAACCACAGGTATCACACAACACCGACATACACCTGGTATAATCCTTATTTCTTCCAGTTTCACAGACAACAACATGGCCCTAGCCAGTGGACACTGGGTGGACAAGGAAGTACGAGGTGAACCACCAAGTCCCAGGTAAGTGTGAGTGTTCACATGTAGACTAAGATTGTTGAATCATCTCTGGGGTACATCAGGGGACAGAAACGTGAGTCGTTGTGCTTAAGCAACATTATTTGTTTGCAGATATGGTCATGCATTAGCTCTGGCTGGAAACATAGCTTTTCTCTTTGGTGGAGTATCCACCATGACCCAGAAGGTACCATACATCTTGATGGATGGTTTTCACAAACATCCCACATTATTCCTAAAATGCCCTTGTAACCAAGTCTGCGTTTGATCGTTCCATTTAAGGAGGACGAGCCGATATATCGGAACGATTTCTACATGATCACCGGTATGTTCGCAGATATGCCTGTGGGCTACTGCTATTTCCACGAATCACACCTAAAGCAAACACATTCATGTTTTGTACCGATGCGTTTGTAGTTTCGCCCACCCATGTCTTATGGGAGCTCATGCCTCAAAATGGAACTGTACCGCCTGCAAGATATGGACATACGCTTTGGTGATACATGCTTTTTACCATTATTCCTTCTCCCTCCTCTAAGCACTTTATTGAAGACGGACTGATGTCATACTGATTGTCATGTCTCCTGTGCTCTTCTATTCTTGAGACAGCGTGGTTAATGGCAAGCTCTACCTGTTTGGAGGGGTATCCAGTTCCCTGGCTGATGAGTGTCTCCCAGGGGTCTACTGTTTTGATATAAGTAAGATAACAGGGCACTTGGAGTTCACCCCTCTTACAACCTTGGCAAAGCAGCCAGAGCCAGAGTCTCACGCTGTCTCCCCCTTTCAGTCTCTCTGACGTGGGAGTGCCTTACCACCAAGGGCATGCCACTCAGAGCTATCAACCACAGTTCGGTAGCCGTAGGAGACTGCGTGTACGTGTTTGGTGGTCTCCTGCATGGAGTTCCCTCGGATGACCTCACGGTGTTCAACACAGGTCAGCATGAAGCCGCGTGCAGAACACACTGACAGGTGCAGCTTCACGTGGAGGGGGATTGTGTTCAGTCATCTCAGTCCTCCGACGGCCTCTGTTTCAGTTTCACTGAGTTGGACCCCTGTTAAGACCACAGGAACTCTGCCATCTGCAAGGTACTTTGCCCTATGTCCTGCTATTTCATTTGTTTAAAGTCCCTAAAGCAGCACTTTACTATACTTCTATGTTTGTTTGTGTTTCAACCCCCCTCTCCTACAAATAAAAGAAATGACTATTATTGACCATTAGTATTACATGTTGAAGCATGCCCAATCGCTCCAACTATCTGTAAATACAAAGTAAATATGACTTCAACTGACTATTGGGATTGGGCTGTGGATTTATAGCTGTTTGCTTCTATTTTGCTCAAAGACGTCATGCTGCTACTGTTGTTAACCTATTGTAGAAGGCCTTTTAGAAGGTTGCTATGGAATGTTGGGAAATAGACCAGCACTAATTCATTACCAGGCAGCCTCACCAAAATATATCTGAATGCCATCTGTCTTCCATTGAAGCTCTACAGTTTTGGCAGTGTATCATAATTGGTATGCCAAAAGCACCAGTACAATAATGGCAAACTCGCCCTCTTCCTGATCCAAATTCACACAGCCCTCCTAACAACATAGAACTGGCTATAGACTGAACAAATTTGGCATCTCTTCCTAATTTTTCTTTCCCTCAGGAACGCGGATGTTGTTTGTACAGTTCCTTTGCTATGGTTTCCACAGATAACGGCTGGCATTTTCCTTGAGGTTCAGCTTGCTGTTTGTTTCTGCAAGCATAAAATCCCATGGTTGTCATGTGTTGTCCTTGTACATAGGTACAATCACTCATTAGCTGTAGTCAGTGAGCAAGTGTTTATGTTTGGTGGCTGCGCTGAGGACAGCTGCTACTACAAAGATGTCCATGTTCTGAACACAGGTAAAAATTCAACAGATTCATTCAGAATGAACATTTTTCTGTTCCTTTTGTTCCTACTCCAACTCACGTTCCTTCCTTGGTCCTTCTTTTCAATTGAAAAGGAGCATTTCATCCGGCTCGACAAACGATTGAATTATTAATCAACTTGACACCACTGTGACATAATTGAACGCAAGGCAGCAATGCTTTTGTTTAATCGGAAGGCTCTGAAACTGTACAAACGTCATCGTTACATAATAACCCCTTTGTGTCAACGCTAAGAAGCCATTGGGATGTCATTGTGTAATTCCAAACACAATGTGTCATGTTCATGAATAATTGACGTCACAGTAACGGTGCCGTAATGCCTTCCTTGCCACGGCTTCAACTTCTCTTCGACTAGAGAGCCTTGTGTGGCAGAAGTGGGATGTGAAAGGCGAATCACCCGCGATTTGCGGAGGGCAAACCCTTGTAGCTCACCACGACAAGGTAGAATACAAGCACCACACCCCCCTCCTTTCCCCATCCAGACACACACCCACAAGTCTACTCACTCTAAAGCAGTCCAAAGAACATGCAAGACGCTGTCGAATATTGAAAAGAAAACAAATGAAGAAGAAAAAAAAAAACACAATAGACGCCTCAATATACTTGTTGACATTTCTTTTTGCTCCCTTCATACCAACCTCACCGTCCCTTCAAATCAATCTCACTCAATTCAGGACATATATTTGTTTGGAGGCAAAGTGCCTGGTCAGGATGGCCAACACACCTCGACAAACGAGATACTTAAGATAAGCATTGGTAAGTGATAACTACCTGGCCCATTAGCTAGCAGAGGCTAAAATATGTCAAATGGGCGCCCTCAGGTGGCAAAACCTTTAAAGCCGCCTTACTTGGGGTTTCTGCTCATCACTCATGTTTACATCAGACAATGCTCATCAGTTAACAAATCAATACCCCCTCTGTCTCTCCTATAGGGAAGATGAAATGGAAGATTCCACTCTATGTGGGGATCCCACCGGCTAGACGTCATGGTCATACAGCCTTCATCCTTCATAGCCATGTGTGTGTGTGGAGTGTGTGTGTATGGGAATGACCATGTGGACGTCTATAAAATAGATCGACTTAAAGAAATGTTTTTACATGGAATATTTCCATTTTTACAGCATCTCCCAGTGCTTCTTCATATCTGTGTCTCTGTTCTCTCGTAGATGTATATATTTGGGGGCAAAAATGAAGACCAGGAATTCAATGACTTGAAAGTGATGAAACTGATTAATCCATCAGAAAGGCAGCCAGGTAACAGCTTATATCAGCACATTCTATTTTTTATGCTATTAATTTGACTCAACCTGTTCTATTTCCTCTGGGAATGAAACGCAATTTAGTTTGCCTGGACTTCAGCTCATTTTAGGCTTTCCACCTCTTTATCTAGTTATGAAAGACATTCTATCAGAGTTTGGGCTTCAGGGAGTCAGCCATGGGTAAGGGCTATTATTTTCAATGATTAATGTCTCAATATCAAAACGGAATAATATATCTACAATAGTATAATAATAGATGAGGAATTGTATCTCGATACTAGCCATTTCTCAGCTCAGGCAGGTTGTTACAGGTGAAACATGGTACATTTAAACAAATCCTATCAAGTTTAGAGTTTTCACATGATGTTCCTTTATGCATCACCAGCTTTGCACCTACGAAAGTCCCTAATGTAAAATATGAGTTGAGTGATTCTCCGCTTCCTGTGAGAAAGAACACAGCTGTATCTGCCCAGGTGGGTCCCCAGCCAAGCATTTCAGTTACCACTGATTTCTCACTTTCCTTCTGGGACCCACGCCACTGAGAGTGTTAGGCTATGGCCATGGCAGCTTTGATGGTTTTCACAACCTGACACGTTTTAAAGTTGGATTCATATCGCACGTTCAGGTGACGTCCCATAGAGACTTTGGTGCTGTTCGCGACGAGGCCATGAACATGATCCACAGAGCTTTCTCGATGCTAGACCAGGAGTTCCAAAAGCTTGATAGGTATCATTATCTCACGCCTCTTCATTTTGAGTAACGAGGAAGTCGAGCCTCTTCATCATCTCCCACGTTGGTTATCTGATTGACCAACTCCCTTATCCTAGAGAAAAGTCTGAACTTGCTGAAGCTGCAGCCACTGTTCAGTTTGAGAGAGAGGCACAGCAAGCCCACCAACAACAGCAGGAGCAGGTATGTGTGGTCCGTCTAAGTGAACTCAGTCACTCCATCAAATCTGTCTACCCATCTGTTCCTTTTTTTTAATAGTACCCCTCTGGGGTGAGTCATTTCTTTTCAATCCTTACTCTCGGTAGGCTATTATTGACTGTGGTTGTGCTGTGTAGCAACTACAGGAAATGCTTCAGAGACACAGGGACCAGAACGAAGCATGGCTACGAGCACGAGCTGAAGAGAATGACAAGGAACGGAAGGAGCTGTGTAAACTGAGGGTGTGTGTAATGCCACGCACACACACACACACACACAAACATACACTCACACATCAAAACAAACAGAAACAGAAAAAAAGAGCGTAATCATACCCTAGATTGTAAGAAGCATGCCGACAGATATCCAATTACTGCAGAGATTCCCTGCTGATCAATGAAACCAATAACCACCATGAACAGGATATAGTCGTCGTCCTATCACTGTTGAAATGCGATACGTGGGATAACATTGGGGATAATTAGTGTGTGACATTGAGTAGGTGCAACTCCATTCATATACCTCATATTCATTCATATAGTGATTTTATTCTTTAGACCCTGAAACCATGTACCATGGCTCCATCTGTTTGTCTCTCTCCAAGGAGGAGGTTCTGCATGAGCAAGAGCGTCTTAAAGATGAACAGGGTAACATCCAAAAACGCAGTGAGCACCTCCTCTCTATCATGCAGCAGTTCAAAGGCATGTAAAGCACCGTTTCCATGACAACCAAGAGAGGAAACGGACTGGATTTGGGCGTGTGACTTACCGAAAGGACATAGCTGTGAACGGTCAGCACAGAATCTCCCAATTGTTTAAAACGGACCTGGTATGAATCTGATTGTCCACTTGTGTCTTTGAATAGTTGCACTAAGCAGAGATGCAATTTGGTCTGTTTGTAAGAGGGTCACATCTTGGACATGTACATGTCATCAATGACTAAAATAGTAAACGGACATAAAATAATATCAACAAAAATATTATTGAGGTGTTATAGGGTAACTTGTCTACAGAATAATGAACTTAAGTTAGTGATTTAATAAAGAATATATCATTTTGGTTGTGCCTGGAGTCTAAACACTCCTCATTGTAACTTTTTTAAACGGTATGTCTTGCTCAGTGTTTTACGTGCTTTGCGAAGTAACAATCTCGCAGATTCACACGGACCCAACATAAGCAATCTTAGTACGGAAAGGCTTTACTCCTCTTACTGAAGTTCACTCTCTACCCTGTCGCAGTGATGTATGCGCAAGCGCAAGGTTGTCGGTTCTAGTTCGCTCACTATTTTGTAGGATGGTTGCATTCCTTGTGCTGGTTGATTCTCCTGTCTTTATCACTATTTGGCAATAAAAAAAAAGGGGAGGCGTCTGGGTTGGACGGTGTTGCTAGCAAAGAAACGAAGGCTGACTTCCTTAGACAAACGAATAATCTAGAGGCCACGCGAAGTATTCTTTAAACATTTCAATGGTGATACATGGCAACGGGTAAGTCGTTTACATATAGAAGTTATACGCACGCTGTTAATAAACAGTAGCTTACATTATTTCGGAAATGCGTTCAATAGGAACTAACGTCTACGCGCGCCGACGCTACTTAAAGTGTGGAAACAGGAGGGGGCTGAGTTGGGGCATTTATGTTTTCATTTGGAAATGTGTTTCTTGTCACCGGAGTACAATCCTTTCTTTGTTCTGCGGCCAGCTTTGCCTCTCCTGGTCTGCTGCGGAGACTGGAGAAATGTTGAAGCAACATGGCTGACATTGCAATGTGCATTAGAACACTGATAGACTACGAAATGGCTTGCTGTTGCCCTTATTTCTTATCTGGAACATTTCGTTTTGATGTCAGACATGCTGATACGTATTTCTATGGAGTGAGACAAAAAAGTTGTAACGTTCTGTTAGTGTGTGAACGTCAGTGCGTCGCTGACACGCTGTCTAACTTAACTATCCAGCTAGTTAACTTGTTCTAAACTTAGTGTAGTAGTACCAAAAGATGATTATCAAAACATTTGCCTGTGACTGAAGATCGAATGGCTCTGTAGGTCAAGGGCCACAGTCGATATGGATAAGACACATCAGACCAAGCTCAAATTAGGACGAAAATAGCTCTGTGTGTGTGTGTGTGTGCGTGCGTGTGTGTACGCGTGCGTGTGTCTGTGACAGCTTTAACAAACGTAGTGTGTTGGAGATCTGACACAGTGCAACTGAATTTCATGGCTGCATCTTCTTAAAACTAGTATTTATCATTCTGCTTCCTCAGTAGTGCTGGTAGACTGTTGCTATTGTGTATGGTAGTCTGACATTATCCTAGTCTGTTCCCGTTTTCCTTGTTTATTTTGTGTGTGTGTGTGTGTGTGGCGACTAAAACTAAAGAGAATGCTAAGCTTTGAAAGCGTTGATTTCCAGTTTGGTAAATAAAGTGTGTGTTGTCTGTGACCTTGGACCACAGTCGAGATGTTGTAGTGAAACCTCTAGATCAGTGTTGTCAAGAATTGGACTTCCTGTTGCTATGGAAACCAACACCTGTGATTTTCATGGTGGTGTTGCCATTGGTAATGTCCTCATTCACGCTTTAGGTCAAGGATTGATTTCTTCTCAATCATGCTTTTTTCCCCCAGCATACTATGTTGGCACATGCCATAAGGATAATGACGAGGATAATGTCACCGATGAGGCGTTTAAGTTAGAGGAGCGCAATCACATCGAGTTAGACCCTTTATGAAACAAAAATTGTACAATTTGTGTGACATAAGCTAATAACGTAATAAAGCAACCCTTTCAAGAGCTGTAGTTTATCATGTGTATCTCTGAGCAACCAGACAGCTTCACTATTATCCTAGATTTAGCAATTGACCATTGACCTCCAAATGTAATTTTGAAATGGTAGGCTTCATCAAAACTAGTTTGGGTGCTATGACTGATTCATCAACCATTTTTATAATAATGGAGAAACTTCGGTTGGCAGAGATTCTGTAATAATGTTGATATCATTTCTGATGGACATTTGCAGCATACAGTCAGAAATGACTGGCCTAGTGTTTTCATGTTAAAACAACAGTCTGGATAATGAGCCTTATTATTGATATCACAATCTTTTTCTTTTGTTTGTTTTTCAGGATTTTGGAATCCTTCCAATAGCCCATTATCAAAACAATTCATTATCTAAACGTTTCATTTCCATTGACCTTGAATCCTGCATGGCAAAGATCCCCTCCTTTGCTTTGATCCGCTCTCTGGCATTTTAAGCAGTCATGTCTTCCTTACACTCATGTAGTTGCGCTCCAGAATTGCTACCATAGGTATCTACACCCTAGTCTAGCAGCCAGGCTGCTCCCTTATAGCCAGATGAATGAAGACACCATTTGGAAAGACCGCGCCAGGCCAGAGATCCAGAACAGATGCAGGTTTGCATTATGGCCAATGCACTTTACCTGACAAACATAATAATAATAATAATAATAATAATACAAACATACGTGTGTGTGTGTGTGCACATAGTAAAAGATCTGTGTGTGTTTTTTGTTGTCGTTATTTGATCATCAAAGGGCACGCTGGTGTTTCTGCAAATATGACAAAGAAGAAAAGCTCCCACAAGTAAGCCGGCATGTAAAGACTGTGGTATTGTTGGGCAGTTATATTCAAATATAATACGATATATGTAGATTGTGATTGCTTGTGAAAAGTCACTGGAAAGGTACAGCCCAGTAGCTGTTTGCCTTGGGTAAATTACAGCAGCTCAGCTAGGTAAAGATCAGTGAATAATTTAGTGCAGTTTTGTGCCAGTGAAAACCTGATATCGGATAGCTGCCCTTTCGGTCTCCTCGCAATGAAAAATGCAGATTGAGTTTTAACAGTTTCCGAATGTGCCTGTAGGAAGCACAAGAGCTTGGGCCCTCCCACTAAGACGTCATCCCAGCCCAGAAGGAACATCGTGGGCTGTCGTATCCAGCACATCTGGAAGGAAGGCAGCAGTGCATCTTCGTCTGTGTGGAAAGGCAGCGTGCTGGACCAGGTCCCTGTCAATCCTTCGCTCTACCTGATCAAGTATGACGGTTTCGACTGCGTCTACGGCCTGGAGCTGAACAAGGACGAGCGCGTGCAGAACCTGGAGGTTCTACCTGACCCACACGGTAAGGCTTGTGGTCTTTGCACAAAGTCCTGATCAACCCCTTCTCTAAGAGGCCCATAAAGATGAGCTATGGGCCAACTGGGAATACATCTTCCCATCAGCTCCAACTCTGGTCCATCAGAAATGGGACAAATGAAACCTGTAAATCATTAGAGACAGACACAACATCTCTACAGCACGTCAACAGGTTATTCCCAGGACCAAAAAAAAAACAAAAAAAGTGTTGCGCGCAAAACCCAGCAACCGGTGTTGCCATGGCCTTGACCGTTTTTGTCCATCCTGGTTTGACTTATTATTTTTCCAGCCAATTCACGCATCAATGACGTCAGCTTGGCCGACACCATGATAGGGAAGGCGGTGGAGCATGTGTTTGAGACGGAGGACGGGACCAAAGACGAGTGGAGGGGCATGGTCCTGGCCCGAGCCCCTGTCATGACCACCTGGTTCTACATCACCTACGAGAAGGACCCGGTGTTGTACATGTATCAGCTGCTGGATGACTACAAAGAAGGAGACCTGAGGATCATGCCAGACTCCAGTGAGTTCTCCTGTCAGGCTGGTCTCATTACCTCTAAATTAATTAGCTGGCATCTCCCCCTTTTTTCCCCCCTCTAGTACAATGTGATGTCATTCTTGAGTGTTATTGTAGGTTCAATTGTGTTTATGAAGCATATCGGAGCGCTTGAGGCTATTAACACAGACTGCCCCTCGTAATCCTGAGGCACTATGTAGAATTGATTAGTGAGCCTATTTTGTTCCCATTATCCTCAAATGATTCCCCACCCGCCCTGTTTTGTTATCATTATCCTCAGATGATTCTCCACCTGCGGAGCGCGAGCCAGGGGAGGTGGTGGACAGCCTGGTGGGGAAGCAGGTGGAGTACGCCAAGGAGGACGGCTCCAAAAGAACTGGCATGGTGATCCACCAGGTGGAGGCCAAGCCCTCGGTGTACTTCATCAAGTTTGACGATGACTTCCACATCTACGTCTATGACCTGGTGAAGACCTCCTAAGGTCTGAGGCCTGGTGGACATGAGGATCTGGGGGTGGGGGGGCGGAGGGGGACTGACGGTGGCGATAAGGGTTCAGGGGTTGGATGCGCGGTTGTCCACCATGCAAACCAAGGGGAGGCTGCACCATGTCCTAGTCAAAAGAACTTTGCCAAAATCCTTGTGGAATGTTTTAATGCAACATGTTTTAAATGCAATCTGAGGAGACGTTTCACGAAAAAGCCTTTGAATTGCTACTAACGTGTTTGTGTGGGCACTGTGTCACTGTGCTAAAAGCCAGGTCAATTTGTAACCAACAGGCCAATGTGTTCAAAATGGTCTAGTGCCTGTTTATGAAGGATATGAACTGCTATCATCCTTTTGGGTGGGTTATTGGCATACGAAATGAAGCATAGTATTTGCACACTGCATATTGTGCAATTCTTAACCAGGTTGGCATCAAGTGACACTTGATGACCAAAACGGATCTAGTGACACATATGCGATTTTGACAGCTTTAACATGCAGAAGGGAAAAAAAAATCCCTACCACCTTTGCCGATCATTCAGACTTGTAACTGGCTGTAATCTGTACGGAATGAGGATGATAAATGGCAGCACAGGCAGTAAGCAGAGACATGGGCTTTTCTGAGCTGTTGAAGGAGAGATGAGCGTAGTATAAATAGAAATATTGTATTTTCGAGAATTTAGTTACCTGTGTGGACATGTAGTGTAATCATATAACTGTAAGCCTAATGTCGATTGACATTTCTATTATAAGCACTAATTTTGAAGAATCTTATTTGAGGGGGGGGGGGAAAGTAATCATGCACTTGTTTTGTCTTCTATCTCTGATAAGCAAAGATAAAATCTAATCAACAATCACTTAAAGATGGTTTTGACAGTTATACAACTAGTTACTTGCGACAGTTTGGGCAATGTAAGTTGCCAAATCCACACTTCTATTTATTCGTCCATCTGTACAAAACAAACGAGACAGAGCCTGATAATGGTACTAAGACCTTTTTGTTATTATTTATTGTGTACCCATGTTTACAATCTTGTTCTTATCTGTTCTTTTGTCGTGCTTATTTAGTTAAAAAAAACAATCAATCAGTTTGAAGTTTTATAAAATAGCCATTGTTAAATCATTTTAAATGGTAATGTGATATTTGTATTCACCATTATTCGCCTTCTATAAATACTAAATGCAGTATTTAGTGTGCTAAATTCCACCAATTCTACTGAAGTGTTAAACTCATTGATACCACATTAAAGTAGTGACTTACACGATTTAGCCTAAATTCGTCTGCTGGCTCTTGTGGTTAATCAGTATCAACAGGGAACCTTTTTTTTTTTTTTTTACATTTGTCAACTTGAACTCCCAAATCCACAGGAATATGTTGCTTATCTAAGCTCCAAAAACATAGCATGTCTTTATTACAATTTTGGGAAATAAGTGTCGTCGTATTCCAACTTCTACTTTCATTCTAAATGGTTATAGCAAACCCATGTTTCTCAGTGCATGGAATAATGTGTTGACTTGAACTCAATGAGTTTTCCTCCTGCCTCACAGGCCATAATTCTATTTAAACATGAATGCACTGCAGCCTTGTCTGTTTAGAAAGTTACTTAGCTAGGTTTACTAGCTAGCGGGACCCCCTTAGGACAGTTTAGTATGGCTTCTGGTAAGTAATGGGTTATAATCTTTCATGAGTATGTTTATGTTCGGTACTGCCAAACTATGGTCTTTTAAATGACTCTAGGTAGCCCTCACACTCTGTAGACTTCCCAAACTTTGTACATGTTCAAGTGGTCAGAGAAAGGTGGAGCGATTCCGCTAGTTTTCACACTCACCCGTAGCAGAATAGCAGACTGGATATTTCAGCTGTGAGAAGAATATATATATTTAGGAACCATTCACTAATGTAATTTCCTCTTTTTATATTTGAATGTTTTTTTTCATGTTTTCATGTGTCTCTTAACATTCTCCCCTTTGGCCTGAATTAGCGTGTTTAAAAAGAAGGCCCTTATTGAAGCACCTACTGTTAAGTAGTGTAAAATCAGATGCAGCTTTGTTCCATGAAGAAAAAATCTGGATGACAGTATATCAGTTCTACTAAGACACTGTGTGAGATATTATTAGAGTACAAAAGGCAACATGAATCAGAAGGTGTGTCCAAACGGTAAACCTTATTTGTGCTAATGGCAAGATGTGGCCTTTATTAACTGTTTGTAGGGCATTAGCATTTAATATTTACGTGCTGTGCTACTGTGTTTGTATTCAGCTCATTTGTGGAAGGTTGGGTGAAGGAAATGGATGCATAAATCATTTTGCATGAGTAGCATTATGGTAGAGCTGTAAGTGTGTGTTGTTAAGGTTTTTTGGCATTTAAAAATACTTAATAAAAAATTCAGAACATTCTCCATTTTAATTTTTTATTATTTGTATCTGTTTTAGGATTAAATGCACTAGGGCTCTATAGTGTGTGTGCTAATTGGTTGAGGAGCAGTTCTATGGGTGTATGTAAAGCCCTCTGAAACATTACTTGTAAAAAGGGCTACACAAATAAATGTAGATTTGATTTAAATAGAAATTCAGGGGCCATTATTGCACAGCGTCTGTCCCACACTGACCCTTGTGAGCAACCCTACTGTAGGTTTCTGCTCCAACCACTGTTGAACTTCTTCTCTACAGCTCTACAAGGGCGTCCTCGTCCCCTCTGATGTCACTCCCGTTTCCTCAATTCTAAAGTGGAAACGTCCGCAGGTCATACTCTGATAGGGTGCGTAAGTATAAGGTTACACACGTAAGGCAAACCTAGCAGAGGACTCACAGTCCTTATCCACTCATTGAAGGTGTTCTCCCTTGTTACAGGTTGTCAGGCTCCTCTGGGCTTTGTGACAGAAACGATTCAAACTGCTGTATCAAAACCTCCTCTTTATTTTATTGCGATACATAACTTACACATACAGCATCGTGTATGGAGGTCGGATTTCATTGAACCATGCCATTACATAACCCAGAATTCCGATGGCATACATAGAGACATATTCAATAAATAAAAGGTATTTCCAACACTTGGAAGAAGTTGATTTTTTTTTCAAATTCCTTGTCTAATTTGACTTAAAGCTGGTAATGGTGAACTTGACAAACTGGACCTATGTGATTTGTCCAAAGCTTATGACTGCTTTCTGTCTATACGTTTGTGTTTTATAGGAGTTATGTCCACCAGTATTAGCCACAGAGCAGGCATTCAGGCTACGCTACGCCCCCCCTCCCCCTCATTTCTGCACTGTTTTCAGATGAATGCTTTACGTTACCTGGCTAAATCTTTAACATTTTCCTGAATGATGTCCTAACTAGACTACAGTTAAGTAGTTGTAGTAGTTATGCAGCACGTGGATAAGTGCATTACAGATTACATCTGGCTATCAAATGGAATCAAATCCAACAGTAGCGATACAATGAAAAACAAGAATGTCTTACACGGTGACTCACCTCAAACAAAGGCATGGGGGGGAAATTAATAAAAAGACGTGACCATTAATGATAGAAGAAATAACAGACCAGACAACTCGATAAACCCTTGGCGATGACAGAGTTCCTCCAGGCAGACTTTGGTGCGCCGTCCTCCTCATTTTCCTAAAGTGTGCTCGTTTCGTTCCGTAATCATTTCAAAAAGGTGTCAGTTATGTATAGCGTTCCCATATTCACGTGTCAGTCGTTGAGATGCCACAAATTCTAACGCTTCGTTTCTTTGCCATTACGATTTTTGACACTACAGTCCAGTACATTATGAAAATAATTCTCGATATAAACAGCCATCGCCAATCATCTGTACATGTATTTGCAGAGAAATCTCTCTCTCTCTCTGTATATATTTATGTACACACACATTTATATACACACACAAAGTGTGCGCACCTGTACATAATGGCATGAGTGCACAGTGGTACGTGTAGGTGTAGTCAGTCGTCTATGAAGGTTAGTCTACCAGGTCCTTCGTTCTTCATCCACCGCCTGTACCTTTTCATCCTGGGATCGAGAGCCATTTTCATCTTCATCTCCTCCTCTTGTTCCTCTTTGTACACCTACAATTGGTCAATAAAACACACGGTCATGGTCCAGGTACGGCAACATTCATAGTCTCCTCCCCCCACACACACACACACACACACACACACACACACACACA
>BROE01000015.1:2581874-2748164 GCA_036571765.1 Plecoglossus altivelis
ACATACACACACACACACACACACACACACACACACGGGAGACACAATTGAACTAGCATATGAGGCAAATCTATTTGCATTTCACATCCCCTACCTCATAGTTCTCCTTGATCCAGAGCTGCCTCTCTAGGAAGGTGTTCTTCAAGCTGTCGTCCAGACTGTCAAACTGCGACAGAGGCATCTTCATGTACCTGCGGATGATGTAGAGCTTCTCCTCGTCGCCGTATTCCTCCCTGCAGATGGTGAACTTGTATATCCACGAGCAGTACCAGATCACGTAGAGGCACAGGTGGTAGGGAAACAGGACGATCTTGCACAGGAGGATATCCGAGATGTTGGGCTTCTGGTAACCCCCCTTGATGTCGATCTTGTTCTTGATGATGTCTCGGATGATCTCTTCCTCCTGCTCCCGTATCTCTTCCTTGGAGCGACGGTTCTTGCCCTTCTCTTTAGTCCTGTTCAGGAGCCCTTGTTGCTTGGCCAGCTCTGTGGCCTGAATGCGATACTTGGGCACCGTTGCTAAGTAATTGATGGCTTCGTTGTAGCTGCTGTGCCAGCTGTAAAACTGCAGGGATCAAGATTGTCACGTGGTTTTATTAATAACCAATAAAACCCCAGAGTGAATGTCACATTACAGTAATATCTATACAGTTTATTTTCTCTACCTCAGGAGGAGGATGATCTTACCTGAAACACTGAGATGGCACACACTGTCACTAGGATTACAATTCGGACGTCCACTTTAGGTGCCAATCTTCTCTTGTAGTATGCATAATAATGGCTATAATATTCCTCCGGATGATCAAGCATGTAGTCATAGTCTTTCCGGGATTCTTCATCCTAACAGTGAGAAAAAGGGTAAACGAAATACCTCGATTGATTTATTTAACTAGAAATCTTGTTGCTAACGTTGCTGCCTTGACATCATTCGGTTCTGATCTGGTTGGGGCAGTCCAGGTCGCAAGAGATCACGTTAGTGCAGTTATATAAGTACACTCATATGGGCTTCAGTTCAGTCGGAAGTGCCACATTGGCAAAGCAAGTGGACACGTTCTGCTGGATAAAGCTCAAGAACGTTACCTGGAATTGGCTAACATAGCAAAGTAACGTTAGTTCGGTAGCTCTATTTTAATCCACAAAGTCAGTATTTACCTTTAGGGTTTCGTATGCAGTCGCAATTAGTAGAAATTTCTGATGTGCACTTTCTCGAGTTTCGCCGGCAAGACTTGGATCTCCAACTCGAAATCTGTCTGGGTGATACTTTCTGGCCAGCTGTCTGTAAGCACGAGCTATTTCAGACTTGGTCGATTGTCTACTGACGCTTAGCACATCGTAGCATATCTCTGTACCACAATATAGTCCCTCTATCAATGCAGAAACACAGGGAATATAAAACCCACAAAGCAAAACAATACACAGCGTAAAACATCGCCCACGCTCCGCGGGCGCAGCCATCTCAACCAGCACTCCAGTCGCACAATACTTGCCTCATCAGACACGTGTACTTCCGGCCATATATCCGGACCACAAAAATGATGACGGGCCATACATCCAATGCCGGCTTGACTCTGCTTCTTGGTTTATATGAATACATTCAACTAATGAGTGCCATGCTTAATTACTAATATATACTGATCTTTTTTTTTACTCATGGAAATAAATCCAATAGCAGGCTATAAATTACACTTGACAACCCAAAGAAACAAGGATACACAATTTCATGTTTATTTTTTTTGTACAAAACAGACCTTCGAGACATTCTCCCGTTTGACCACATCTCTATTGCAAGTTCAAAAAAAAAGAAGCTTTATAGCACTGATTTGAGCCTTGGTAGATTCAGAGACATGACAACATTGCTTTAGCTTCGGCTCAAACACTAGAGATAATACATGGCATGAAACAAAAAGGACAGCAAGTCAGGAAGTTGCTACAACACCGCAATTATCTAACGGCTCAAAACCCCTTCAATGTGCCGACATCTTTTTCATCACGACTATTTCAACCATGTACAGTTAGGAACACAAACACACTGTGGCTTGTGCAGTCACAGTCTCTCTGATTCAAAACATACAAGATTGGCAAACACTTTACTGTCAGAACTGTCAAACTTGTGCAAAAACAAAACAACTCTCCCTTGTAATTATTTTATCATATTAAACCAATTCTCGAAAATGTGTGATGAAATCCAACTGAAATAGGCATTTTGGTTGTCGTCTGCCAGTATAGTAACACTGCATGCATGATACACATCAGTTCAGGACAACATAATGTAGAAAAGTACAATTACTCACGGAGAAGGTACAGTTCAGGTCTATCCAAAAAAAAACAAAAAATGACATAAAAGCAACCCCCCCCCCCCCCAACAGTTTCACAGGAATCTTTTTCATGTTACACCTATCTCCTATAGCGGCCCCTCTCCTTCTCACGCTCGCGGTCTCTAACTCGGTCTCTCTCCCGGTCCCGTTCGCGTCCACGGTCGCGGTCCCGGTCGCCTCGGCGCACGTCTCTGGGGCGGTCTCGCTCCCTCTGTCTGTCGCGCTCGCGAGGACGGCTTCGCCGGCCGCTCACCACCGCCTGGGTGCGGCGCAGGAAGTCATCGACCCGCATGTCGTAGTCATGCTGCAAGGCACGCGAAATAGAACCTTTACATACATCACTCATCGCAATTCTGGAACATTCCAGACTAATTCCGGTGGTAAAAGTGTGTGACTAGTGATGCCCCTGTCACGAGGCAGGAGGAACCTTACCAGGCTGGAAGAAAAAGAGCGAACGACTCTCTTCTCTCTGAACCTGGCGTCATGGGGGACGGGGTGATGGCCAGAGTAGGGTGGGTGGGCCTGGGGTGGGGGTGGGTGGTGCTGGTAGTAGGGGTGATGAGGAGGCTGCTCCATACCTGGATACGGGGCCTGCGGTGGACCACACTTGCCTGTTAGATGGGACGACTTCCAAAACAAACAGGACTGCGATTGCGATTACACACGTTCGATATTACCATTCCCTGCCAAGGAGGTGGCGGTCCAATGTTGTGATGGAATTCCCTCATGTAGTCATTGTAGGACTGAAGTGAGAACAGTGCGTATTGTTAGTCGACGCCAGGGTGATTGCTTCAGAATGAGAGCATTCAAAGCTATTCTAGAATGCCCTGAGAGGGCGTGGGAGTTTATGAACTCACCCCGTTGAGAAACACATCTCTCCGGACTCCAGAGAACCGTCTAAGGGAGAAGTACGGAGGGGGGGGAAGAGGTTGAAATTTGGGGCAAAAGAAGAGTGCATCTCAAGCATATTCTGATTTACAAATGCTGCTCACCTGTCAACAGGCGGGTTGCGTGGGTCCTGTATAAAACCTGTTGTAATAGAAATAACAGACTGACACTGAGTAGCAATATCAAGAGAGTCCAGTTTTCCAGGATCTTAGTGCTAATATATAATAATAATAATAATAATAATAATAATAATAATAATAAGGATGATGATGTGCATTATTAAGGAGCGGTTCCACTTTCAAAGGTTTGTTGCTCATGACATCTTAATGGTGGATAATGGTGGATTAATGACTGGATAATTCGCTAGAAGACTCATGTAACTGGATAAGAATTTCTAATCATCCAAAAACAGCAGGGCTAACACACGTGGAACCTCAGTCAAATATACATAACATGAATCCCATGGCTTTGTACAGCATTGTATGTGTGTGTATGTACAGACACCATAATCAATGACCCAGCACATGAAAAGGGATTTGAACTTGGCATGTTTCCATGAGCCGTTACAAAGGGATACACCAATATATAGAAATAGTGACCTGGTCTTTGGGGAAACTCGGGTGGATAGTCAATCCGTGGACGTTTCCTGTTGTGTATGTCAAATTCCTCGGGCCGACGCCTACATGGATTAAGGTAGAAATTGAGACAGAGGCCTCTTGCTCACAAACAAGGCAGAACATCCTATCCACATCAAGACACACCCTGAGTTGGCACACTACCCAATAAGAACACACCTCTTCCTTCTAAAACACATTCAGGTTGTAATCATGCAATAGTCAAGGCTATATTTCTGTGTCCATCTTGCTTCAATCTTTTCAGTAATGCCTCAAATTCCTGGATGCATTTCATTGTCCGCCATGTGAGCGACTTCACTACAAAAGGTTTAAACAGTACACATACAACAGACAGTATAAGTTGATGGCATTTAGGTTGGATAAATGAGCTGCCCTGCATTCGTTCAGATTTCATGCCATCAAAGGCAGTTTCTACATTTTCGAGAAGAGTACAGTTAATGAAGTGCATCCTTGTTAAATTACTTGAGGGTGGGCATTTGAAGTAATCTGTTCACCTAGATTTAACTAGCAGAATTGTAGGCACACGAGGCAAAAAAATAGCCTACAGTTATGAAAATGAATAATACCATAATATATTATGGTGTCAATCTGTTTCCCTTTAAGGACCATATTTTGTTCTAAATACAACAACTTAAGTGTGAATTAGATGGCCTTACATGAAACCTTCAATACTGGACTTAAATACACCATACTGTCAAGCCAGATGAAACAATGTCTACAGGAAATGAGAATAAGCTGGTGAAAATGGTAACATACCGCTTTCTTGTCGTTTTGTGACTGTTACCGTTGGCAAATATTAAGATAGCAAAAGTTCATACACAGTCCATCTTATGGTTTAGGTCTACAGCCACAAACACAATACAAGGGGAGGCCTGGAAGCCCATAGACCAGGGTGAGAGGGAGGATGCAGTCCATTGCAATCAGACAAAAAGACCAGAGACGCTTCAGCCATTTTTTTTCTCTCTCTCTCTCTCTCTCTCTCTCTTATAAACCAAGAGGTGTTCCCTCTTTGGCTTGGTTTTTCTCAGTCCATTGAGGCCTTAAGAAGAAATGAGAGAGAGAGGGGGGTGTGGACGGGTCTCCTGCTATCTCACTTCTCAGTCCTTTAGAGTAAGGATTTGCAAACCATTCCTTGGAGAGGGGGGTTGGGGTGTTCCCCTACCTACCACCGGACGACACTCCAGATGTGGAAACTTAACGACTCTCACCCCCCCTCTACAACATCCACAGTCCTTGGTGGTGATGGTGTGTGTGTGTGTGGGAGGGGGGGGATGACCGTAAACCAACATATTTGCCTTATTATTTCTTGAGGAAGGGGGTGGGGAGGGGGGAAGGGAGGGAGGGAGGGAGGGGGGGGGGCGGTGGTTTAATCGGAACACAGGGCAGTTCAACAGATCTCCTTTTGCCGGGCCACTATACAATTAACGGGAAACTGGAGGGAGGGCCTTACCCTCCTGCATTCTGCTTCCTCCCACACAAGTGGTCAGAGATAATGAGTTCATACACCCGGCTCAATAACAGATGATCCCTGAAAACACCAGAGTCCAAAAGGCACTGCAACAGGGGGGGCGGAGCGGAGGAGGGAGGGGAGGGGCCCTGTGATAAGTCACAGTGACAGCCCCCCCCCACCCCCTGCAGTGCTGTGTTGCCAGGTCTCCCAGTGGATCTTTTTCCCCAACTGGCCTACAGCTCTCCAGCAGCCTGGTATGGTAGGTGATGCTCGCTCGCTCCCTTCTCTCCCCCTCTCTTTATCTTTTTGTGTGGGGCTAGATATACTGCATACATCTACGGGTGCGAAAACAGCAAACGCCCTGCTGTGGGCCACAGTGGCAAGTCCGGTAAAAAACAATGCTCCTCTTGAAAGCATTTTTGATTTTCTATCAAGCATTCTCCCCCCTCAATGCGATGTGCAAATCTTCTGCTTAACAATTATGGCTCCTTTTTAAAAGTCCCATATATGATAAGGTTTATCCCCAGGAAACTCCTGAAAGAAAAGGCTTTGGGAATTATTTTTTTTAAAACAGCTCATCTAGTGAAAATAATAACAACTAGAGACAAAACGTGTAACTTCCTGAAATAGTGAGTGCTGAAGCACAATTTGAAATGGATGTTCATAAAATACTCCTGGATATTACCATTCCATCTTATACCTAATTCGTTTTACACTAAAGCAGACAATTACACACCACTGGCAAAAGCTTCTATAAATCAGCCTAGCCCTGTCGTGGTTTCTTTTCTCTCTTTTCCGTGACAATCCTCAACGAGGCTGTATTTGGGGTCCGGGCCAGCCACGAGGAATGAGGTCTCCCCTCTTCGGAAGTGACGTCAGGACTCGGGAGAGGAGGGGGTGGATCTGAGATCCAAGGGGGGAGGGGGGGCCCCACCAGCTCCTCCATCATCACGTCATGCCCAGTGGGGAGCGCGCATTAGCGGTCCAAAGAAGCATTTCTAACCTTCCCAGGTCGCGCGCGGGCTCTCGGTGCGGCGGCCGTCCTCGAGAGCGGGGCTCTGACGGCATCCTCCTCTTGTGACGCATTTTGTGAATAACCTGATACAAGTCAATGCTCTCGTCCTGCGGGAACAGCACGCACAGCTGCACGCCGCATTCCGTTTCGATCTCCTGCACGCCATGAGCCCCCAGCCCCGCCGCACCCGACGCCCCCGAGGAGCAGAGAGAGAGAGAGAGAGAGAGAGAGAGAGAGTACAGTTCAAGAGCACGGTCAAAACAGGAAGTAAAGTGAGATGATTAGGGTGGGATGTCAGAGGATATTCACCTGTCCGTCCCGGCCGATCTTCACGGGCTTGTGTTCGTTCCACGTGTTGGAGAGGTGAGCCGTTTTTGTGAACGGCAACTCGCGTCTGCCGCAAAGTTTGGAAAGTGTCAGTGCCATGTTATAAAATGGGGTGTCCCCCCCAAGGAAAACGACAGCTTTAAACTAAAGTTTACCTGCAAATCCAGTCAATTTTGAAGACACCACCGAGCATCTTTGCGTTCATTCCTGCCGGCAGGACCCAGTGGATGGGAGACCCCCCGTGGTGCGACTCGGACGACAGCCGGGCAAAACCTGAATCCAAAGAAAGGGGAGAAACCTTAAGGCATCTTAACACGAGCACTACAGCGAAGACGGAGGAGAGAAGAGACAAAATAACACCACACACACACTTAAAGAGCGAGTGGCTTCATTCGCACCTTGAAACTTGCCGCTTTCCCTCACGGAGAAAACGAGGATGACGCTTCTGGCCGAGCGGAAGGCAGCGTTCAGCTTCTTCTCATTCACAGGCAGAGTGGACCAAACCCCCTGAAAGACAGCGATACCTCAGCACAAGGTTCTTGGGGGAAAGGAATCTTGCCAGCTGGGGTACCATTACTTCTCAGGATTGCCTCCATTTCCCCCTCCGGTCAAAACGGCTGATAACCCTCCGTAATACCGACCGAATGATAACTGAGAGAACATACCTTTGCTTTCGCTAGGGAGACGTTCTCGTGGTTGTTGCTCTTGATCAGGAAGAATCTCGCATCTCTGAGAACATACTTCAGTTTGCTGGTCTGATCTAAAGAAGAAGGGGGGTGGAGGGGGAAGGTTTGGGTGCTAAGTGGCTACAAGACAGAAGTACTCTGTCATGGAAACGCATTAAGCACATGTACTTACTGTCCTTACCCTTTCGTACAGCTCGGACAGAGGAGGACAACTTGTCGTGCTTCTTTTCAGAACCTGGCAAACGGCAAATAAAAAAGCGGTTTTCAAATCGGCGTGGAAAAGACGAACATGAATTAAACAGTTGCGCTTGAAACTATCGTCCTCGGTGAGATGTCACAACGGTGGAAGATATCTCTGTTTCGCAAGGCTTGTATGAGAGAAGCAAGTGAATAAAGCCTTGATCCCCAATGACAGACTGAAATACAAATAATAGAATAGAGCAAGATGTGCTCATGAAAAATGAAGCTGAAGTGCCTTCAAGTCAGAAAGCAACTGAACAAAAAGCTGTCACAGGCTTCTTTGCTTTTAGGGGGAAAAGACTATATAACAAGCGACAACAAAGACAATTGAAAAACATACTTGGGGCAAATAAAGGGCGCAAAATACATTTCGAACGTGTCGTGGTTTAAGAATGATAGGGACAGATAGGCAGGTGTGTGGGGGGATTCAGTGATGAAGATGAAAGGACAAGGTTTGGACTGTATTATCATGCAGGGCAGGAGATTGTCTTTATATCAGGCTATATAAGGGTTTGTATCTTGTGTATGAGTGCTTTCTGTGTCTTTCTGCACCAGCGATGCTTTACTGAATAAATCATCAAGCCACATCGACTTAGAAAAATATTCTGTCTCAAACTCTCTTTTTGACTCAAATCCTTCTCAAGAAGAACCCTAACGCAAAGACTAAAATCATAAAAATGTGTGTGTTTCAAAAAACGTAACCCTGCGCTGTACTACAGTACTTAACCAAATATTGAACTCCAAACCAGAGAAGGACAAGGACAGACAGACAGAACAGACAGTGACGGCAGCAGAGACAGTTCAGATTTACCTGAGGCTTCAGACCCGGAGCCCGAGCGGACAGACTCGCCGTCGGAGAAGGTGACAGACTCTGACTGGGAGTCGCTGGCCTCGCTCCGGGTGTCGTAATCGTTCGGTTGGTTCCCGCCCCGCCGGTCGCCTTCTTCCAGCTCGTACTCGTCTTCCTCCTCCCCTTCTTCTTCCTCCTCCTCCTCCACCTCTTCCTCCTCTTCCTCGTCGTCCGGGCCCTTCTCTCCCTCCTCCTCTTCCTCTTCCTCCTCCATCACGTCCTCGTCGTCCAGATTAGACTCGTTGCCGTCGGAGGAGCCGCCCGTGCTGCCCGTCTCCTGGTCGGTGACGTACTCGTCCGAGTTGGCCTCGTCCTTGGAAGCTGGGCTGGCTCTGCCGATGCTGTCCTCGCTGGTTCTCCGGCGCTTCTAAGTGACAAGAGAAAAAGCAACTGGCCTCAACAACATGTCGAGGTGACTTGGACGTCAAAGGAAGAAGCGGAACATCTAAAGGACGAAAGCGGAGACTTCCTGACTTGAAATAAGGAGATAACTGTTCCATCGACAGCACGTCTGTTCCTACCTCTGACAGGTTCGTCATGAGGGGCTTGATCCTCCGATCAGGCTCTCTCCTGCGGGCCAGGGGCTTGTCACTGTGTGCTTTGCCTGGGTCACCTCTGGACATCCCAGACCTCATGGGCAGCGCTTTTCGCTCGTCATAATATTCCTCGCTCTTGTACTCGCTGGGGTGTCTGCCTCTGGTGTTGAGCGTCTTTTTACCACTGGCCCCAGAGGGCGGAAGAGGTCTTTTGGAGGCCTGTCGGGTGGTGTGTGCTGAGGGTCTCAGTCGTTTCAACTCCTGGTTATCGATGCGATCATTCTTCCTTTTAGATCCTGACAATGGATTGGGGGGGGGGGGTGAATCGTTTAAATAACAGTGTTCTACTTTCTAAAGTCTTGATGCTGGAATTAGTTCTTTTTCTTTCCCAACCTACCTTTCTTCTCATTAACATTGTGTTCACTCTCTGGGTTGTAAAGCTCATCGTCTTGGTCTGGGGCTTCAGTGAGAATGTCCTCAAGAACATTTAACTCTCCTTCTATAGGACAGGAGATACACAAGTCAAATAGGTGCAAATACGAATTCAAGAAATGGTAAGATTGCTTCAAAGAAATAGTCAGGATACCTGCTAGCCGACTAAAAAGTAGGCGATATACCTAGCTAAATCCTTTTCTATTGCAGTTGTCTAGTTAATCAGTTCAAATAAAATTTGATATTACTACCAAGGTAAAAATCTAAACAATACACTGCTGTAACCAGACGACACAACGTTAGTACACTTGATGGAGGTTTTTTACTCCATCAGCTAATTTACTTATTAATGTATCTATGTTCAGCGAGTTGATTAAGCAGGCTAGGAATAGGATACTATTAACTGGCTAACTAAACCAGCTAACCCTAAGTACGCCAGCCCACGGAATCAACAAAGGATCAAAACCACGAGACAATGGGTGGTTAGCATGTATGCTACATAGGCCCCTCTATGTTTTGTCACTGGCACTGGACGGTGGCTAGCTCGCTGACCGTAGTTAGAGCTAGCGAACTGAACAAGTATTTTACCTTTCTCGTCTCGTCTGTCAACGGCCATCTTTCTCCCCTTTCGCTCTTTGCCGTGAATGTTGAGCAGGCTCGTTTTGCCTTCTCCGAAGGTCGGCTTTCCTTAACCGAACTGAACGAATTACGGTTCAGATCATGTGGAAAGTCATTTACATCGTAGCTAGCTATCAATGGCTGAAATGGCGGATGCTTGCTTATGCTGGCTGCGAAGCGTCTACAACTTACTACCCAGAGTGCAGCAGGCGGGACACATTACGTCACTCAATCATAAACAACCGAGGTTGTAGTAACAATATTCACGGTTGACTGCGCTCGTATTTGACATTCTTGACATCCTTTTTCATGTAGTCTTGTTAAAATGTATTACTCACACTTTATATCAGATTCGTAATGAAATGTTCATACGTACGTGTTATTTGTTAACAATATCCTGCTGCCCGAAGGAAGGAAAACGAATGGATTTTAAGCATTCAGCTTGGATAAAACTAATAGCGTAGCATGTCTTTTGAGGTGAACCGTTAATGCTTTGCAACGGGCTTAATACATTGAAAAGGACAGAGTAAATAGGTTGATTGCATGTCTTGATTTATTGCAAGTCTAATGAGTGAAGTCTAGTTCAGTTCAACATGCAACAATGTATGACACATTTGATCATGCAGGGCAACACAAATGATCGTGGGACTCTGATCAACCTTTGTCCAATATTACTCTATTTTTTCAACTGTCATCAAGCAGTTACCTTCTGCCATAGGTGAGAGTTGTAATCTTGTGTAATCTTCTGATCTGAGTAAATATAGAAGAGTCATAAAAGCAAACCAACGTTATTCTTTTCTTTTGAAAACTCATTGTCTGACGCTTACTCGTGTAAATAATGACAGGTGCCAGTGCACTTTAATTTCACAACATTAATTGTATATAAAAACGTAATAAACTAATTACTTAATTTTAAAAAAATGCATTTGCTTTTGGGTAGTGAAACAAAAGTTTGAATTCATCTATGTTTTCCAAAGAGCACTACAGCATCTGTTTAAAACTGCATCAATCTGTCTTTACTCTTGGTCTGCTTTTCCCACAACACTTGCGAATGCAGAAACTACACGTTTTGATTAATAATACAAGAATGAGTCCCACTATAGCAAGCAAGAAAGCTGCTACATCTAAACAGTAGTACTGGTACCAGGTCAGGTTGTGTGCTTGAACCCTTAGATGCTTGGCTCCCTTGTTGCGCATCACAAACTCGATCCAGAACACAGCTGTTTGCAGAGGTGTCATTGGTTGGTCATGATGGATCCTTGAGAGCTTCATCATGTTTTCTTTGTACCTGGTGAGAAGATGAAATAGTGTTAAATACGAGTGCATTGTAGAGCTTTTCTGTAATTCCATCCTAGTTGAAACAGATGGAAGTTTGCAGTGGCTTGGTCAATATTTTATTGTGTATCCATCTCAAGTATACAAATATGGATTAAGAACATAGATTTTTCATGTGATTAAACTTACGACGAGTCATTAATGACTGCATTGAGACCTTCCACCAGGTCTTTGGATTGCATCGTGTTGAAGTCCATCATAACTGCGGCTCCCTTGGTTTTCATGTGCATTATGTTGTCAGGTTGGTCACCAAAAAAGGGGATCCCCACCATTGGGACACCGTGGTAGATGGCTTCATAAAGACCATTGGTGCCACCATGGGAAATGAAGGCTTTGGTCTTTTCATGGCCTTCATGGCATGTCAAAGGAGTGTTGAAGAATTACAAGAGACAGTAGATTATAAAATGATCATGTGTTTACAGTTAAAGTAAAAAAATAATATATTTTTTTACCGAGTAAGTCATTTTGTGGAATCCAGTCATAAACTCGTGTGTTTGGAGCAATACTTTCAGGCTTTTCTCCACCATATCTCCATACCACCTTTTTATTGAAAGAGAAACGGTCAGCAATTTCCTCTGAAGTGGTAAAAACAGCAATAACTCACAATTTAAACATTCACTAACCTTCTGGGGTATTTGTCCTAAAGCAGTGGCGATTGTGTTTCTTCTTTCTTTGGTAAGATTCTTGATCATGGAGCCTAAAGATAACACCACGATGCCATCATCCCCAGAACTCTGCACAAACTCCTCCATTTCCTGAAAGAAAGCAGAACAACATGCAATAAAAAGTCATATCATTAAGGCCTGATCACAGGTCTGTTGCATTAGATCAATACACCACCGCTCAAAGTCTTACTGTAGGAAGCGGCTTGGCAGGTTTGCAGTGAAGACCTCCAACAAACTTAAAGTTTGGGGGAAACGGTCGAGGATACTCAAAGTCCCAAGATGTGCGAATCAACCAAATGTCTGCCTTCCCCATCATCTCACACATTGATGTAGACTTTCCTGGAAAAAATGGTGGAACTGAATACTTGAGATTATTTTCCTTGAAAATAATATACACTATAATCATCAACATGCACTGCACATAGTTCACAAAAGGGACACACAGAGGCAAGTCAATGCAACAGATCAAAAACACATTTATGCAATGGCTGAAGTGAATATATACTAACAGAAACACAAGCAGGCATTTACACTGCTATACAACCAGGCAGGGAGATTTGAAATTGCTCGGATATAAACTGTGTCATTGTGCATCCTTGTGTCAAAACAAACCAATAACACAAAGTATGGCAGGAACGATCCATTTCACTTACCATATATTTCACTATAGAAAATATCCAAAGAAAGAAAGTTATGTAGTTTGAAAAGGAAAGACTGAAAATGTTGCATGAGATAATTCTTGACTCTCTCAGAAAAGGTAAAAGGAGCGGTGTATGGCAGAGGGGGGGCAGCAACATATGACGGGGGTGCCGGCATCTGACCGCAATGCCGCTCCACTGCGTGGCCGAACGAAAACCTTAAGGAGAGGATGTAAGGTAGACCAAGCTTATCTGCCATCAGGTCACTGCAGAGCATCATTGTATCTGCAAGGACAACGTCAAACTTGGATTGCCTGAGAGTGTCAAGAAGCTCTTCGTTTCGTAGCATAGAGTCGCACACGTCCAGATGCATTTGTGTTGCTCTTCCCAATAGCTCATGGATTTTAAAGCCCACCTCCAACGTGGAGGCATTCTTAGCTTTATACAGCCAGTACTCAATTAAGTCATCCATTATAGCATTAATTTCTTCTTTCCTATAGGGGACATTGAAAACTTTGAAGTTGAATCGTTCTTTCTTGGTGTACTTGACAGAAGGCGATGCTGAATTCACTAACACTGTTACAGAGTGATTACGATCCACAAGCTCTTCCAGTATGACACGAATGTTGAGCCAGTGACTGTACTCCCCTGGAAACACCAACACATTGCCGCCATGTGAACCCTGCACCCAACAGAGCATGATGAGAGGAAGACACAGCAGAACCTTCAGAGACCCCATCCTAGCTGAGCAAATGTAGAGACTGAGAGGAGCGATAGAACATGCAGAGCACCAGCAGCACACCAATTTTGATCTGTACTGAGAGAGATCAACGGAAGCAGGTTGTGATATACAGTGTCAAAGGTCCAGAGGACAAAGCGTGCAAAGTTTGTTGCTGAGTCACTACTCAGTTACCTCTACTGTTTGTTTCTGAATGAACTTTAATGCCCTATGGCGATTCCATTACATAAAAGATCATGTCAACAATCAATCTTTGATTTAGAAGTGAGTGCCGTTCTAGTAATAGCTTGTGTAGCTATCTGACTGATGAAGGACTTGAATCTTTCTTAAACAGAATGTCACAAAAACATTTTTTGTCTGTTAGCAAAACAACACATTAATAATAAAACCACATGTGAAAAGAGTAATTTTGATTGTTAGCGTACTGTCCAGGCAACAAGCACCATGGTAAAACCATAAGAATATCCTTTAGGCTAAAGGTCCTGGTCAGTATACAGATGGCTGTGTTCTCTGATGAATGTTGACAATTAACCTCTGCCACTGGTGACAGTTGTAATCCTGTGCCCTTTTGATCTGAGTAAATATAAAAGAGTCATAAAAGTAATCAGTCTTTGAGTTCAAACTTTTTTATTTTTGGAAAACTCTTTACATTCACTCATGTAAACAACGTCAGGTGCCGATGGTAGTTTATACTACAACATTAACTGTACATATAAAATATTTAATAAAAAGTATAAAGTAACTACTTTAAAAAAAAAAATTGAAATTGCATTTGCTTTTAGGTTTTGAAAGCAAAGTTTGTATTCATCTATATTTTCCAAAGAGCACTACAGCATCTGTTCAAAACTGCATCAATCTGTCTTTACTCTTGGTCTTCTTTTCCCACAACACTTGTGAATGCAGAAACTACACGTTTCGATGAGTAATACAAGAATGAGTCCCATTATAGCAAGCAAGAAAGCTGCTACATCTAAACAGTAGTACTGGTACCAGGTCAGGTTGTGTGCTTGAACCCTTAGATGCTTGGCCCCCTTGTTGCGCATCACAAACTCGATCCAGAACACAGCTGTTTGCAGAGGTGTCATTGGTTGGTCATGATGGATCCTTGAGAGCTTCATCATGTTTTCTTTGTACCTGGTGAGAAGATGAAATAGTGTTGAATACGAGTGCATTGTAGAGCTTTTCTGTAATTCCATCCTGGTTGAAACAGATGGAAGTTTGCAGTGGCTTGGTCAATATTTTATTGTGTATCCATTTCAAGTATACAAATATGGATTAAGAACATAGATTTTTCATGTGATTAAACTTACGACGAGTCATTAATGACTGCATTGAGACCTTCCACCAGGTCTTTGGATTGCATCGTTTTGAAGTCCATCATAACTGCAGCTCCCTTGGTTTTCATGTGCATTAAGTTGTCAGGTTGGTCACCAAACAAGGGGATCCCCACCATTGGGACACCGTGGTAGATGGCTTCATAAAGACCATTGGTGCCACCATGCGAGATGAAGGCTTTGGTCTTTTCATGTCCTATTTTACAAGCACGGTCAAAGGAGTGTTAGAAAAACCCCAAAGAACATTAGATTACAAAATAGTTGTTTACAGCTAAAGTTAAAAAAAAAAAAGTTTTTTACCCAGTAAGTCATTTTGTGGAATCCAGTCATAAACTCGTGTGTTTGGAGCAGTACTTTCAGGCTTTTCTCCACCGTATCTCCATACCACCTTTTTATTAATAAAGAAATGATCAGAAATGGTCAAGTGCTAAATAATACAATAACTCTGCTGTATGAAATTAAACATTCAATAACCTTCTGGGGTATTTGTCCTAAAGCAGTGGCGATTGTGTTTCTTCTTTCTTTGGTAAGATTCTTGATCATGGAGCCTAAAGAAAACACCACGATGCCATCATCCCCAGAACTCTGCACAAACTCCTCCATTTCCTGAAAGAAAGCAGAACAACATGCAATAAAAAGTCATATCATTAAGGCCTGATCACAGGTCTGTTGTATTAGATCAATACACCACCGCTCAGTCTTACTGTAGGAAGCGGCTTGGCAGGTTTGCAGTGAAGGCCTCCAACAAACTTAAAGTTTGGGGGAAACGGTCGAGGATACTCAAAGTCCCAGTAGGTTCTAATCAACCAAATGTCTGCCTTCCCCATCATCTCACACATTGATGTAGGCTTTCCTGATGCATTGTAGGAATTTAAATGCTTGAAATTAATTTCCGAACCGTGAACACTTCATACACACCGCACACAGTACACAAAAGGCCCACAAACACTAAGCAGATCAGAAAAGCACATAACATAAATACATACGCAAAGACAGAAATGTATTACAATAAAAGAAAGCAATGCATTCTATCTGAGTTATACACCCTGCTAGGGGAAGATTAATTTGCTCGGATATAAACTGTGCCATCGTAAAATGTCACAAGAAATCCCGAATATAAGCTTCGACAGTAATAGAACTTACCTTCGATTTCACTATAGTATCTATCCAAAGAAATTAAGGCAAATAGCCGCAAGATGAAAGAGTGAAAACTTTGCATAAGAAAATTATTGACTCTCTCAGAAAAGGTAAAAGGAGGAGTGTACGGCAGAGGGGGGGCAGCAACATATGAAGAGGGTGCCGGCATCTGACCACAAAGCCGCTCCACCCCGTGGCCAAACGAGATCCTGTAAGAGACGATGTAAGGCAGACCAAGCTTATGTGCAACCAGGTCACTGCAGAGCATCGTGGGATCGGCAAGGACAACGTCAAACTTGGATTGCCTGAGAGTGTCAAGAAGCTCCTCGTTTCGTAGTATAGAGTCGCACACGTCCAGCTGCATTCGTGCTGTTTTACCAAACAGGTCCACTATTTTGAAGCCGACCTCCAGCATGGAGGCATTCTCACCTTCATATATCGCGTACTCAATTAAGCCATCAATTACAGCTTTCACATCTTCTTTGCTATAGGGGACATCGAAAACTTTGAAGTTGAATCGCTCTTTCTTGGTGTACATGACAGACGGTGAGGCTGAATTCACTAACACTGTTACAGAGTGATTACGATCCACAAGCTCTTCCAGTATGACACGAATGTTGAGCCAGTGACTGTACTCCGATGGAAACACCAACACATTGCCGCCATGTGAACCCTTCACCCAGCAGAGCATGACTAGAAGACACAGCAGAACCTTTAGAGACCTCATCCTAGCATAGTAAAAGTATAACATAAGCGATAGGACATGTGGAGTGTGCTCGCCATGTGTATGAAGTCACGTAAGTGAAGATCAAAACAAAGAGTGTGCTCTGCTGAGTCAAAGTCTAGGGGCGGAGCGTCCACTGTTTTAACCCATCCTAGCCTAGTAGAAGTAGAGACTCAAAAGAGCGATCGAACATGCAGAGCACCAGCAGCAGTTCACCTATTTAGATATGCGGTGGGAGAGATCAACAAAAGTAGGGTGTGATCTGTAGTGTCAAAGTCCAGAGGGCAAAGCGTGTAAGGTTGGTAGCCGAGTTACTACTCTGTTAACACCACCTAGCTGGCTTCTGAATGAATATCAGTGCCCTATAGACGAATTATAAGTTTGTAAACATTCCGGATGCGCGCGCATCATGGTTGCAGACAACCTGGAAAAATAGCATTTATGACGGCTAGATAATTACACGGATACGGTGTATAATAGTTAGATTTAAAAATATTACAAATTTTATTGATTAGTAGTTATTTTTAAAAAGTTCTCAGAAAATTAAAAAATATATTTTAAGTCGTCATTTGCAACCTTCATGCGCACTTAAACCTGCGTGAGGTAGGGTGATAACTGGTCTAAGTTCATACAAACAACAAATAAACCATTACTTTAAATACAATGCGGGCTCTTCGATAATATAGGGATATATAGCAATCGGATTGCTGAAATACTTGAACCCTTCTTATAAACAACGTCACAAAAGCCTTCTAAGTTATTAAAACAACACATGAATTTAAAAAAGACTAAAGAAGAGGCATTTGAAAAGTCAATGTACAGTCCAGGTTACAAGCATTATCACAAGACGATGAGAATGTCCTTATGATCTAAAACTCTGGGTCAGTGTACAGTCCAGGTAACAAGCATTATCACAAGATGATGAGAATGTCCTTATGATCTAAAACTCTGGGTCAGTGTACAGTCCAGGTAACAAGCATTATCACAAGACGAGAATGTCCTTTTGATCTAAAAGCCTGGGTCAGTGTACAGTACAGGTAACAAGCATTATCACAAGACGATGAGAATGTCCTTTTGATCTAAAAGCCTGGGTCAGCAAGCTGTGGGCTGTTATCTGATTACTATGTTATCAAGCAGTTCAACTTTGCCACTGCATAGAGCTGTAACCCTGTGCCCTTTTAATCCTGGGCAAACATAAAGTCACAAAAGCAATCCTTTGATTTTGAACGTTTTATATGTTGAAAAGTTGTGGTTTATAACATTCACTCATGTGAACACTGACACTTGCCAATACCCTTTCGTTTTACAACATGAACTGTACATAAAAACATCATATTGTTCACTTCTTATTCTTTAGAAATATAAATTGCTTTTAGGTTGTGAAACAAGATTTGTGTTCATCTATATTTTCCAAAGAGCACTACGAAATATGTTAAAAACTATCAATCTGTCTTTACTCGTGGTCTTCTTTTCCCACAACACTTGCGAATGCAGAAACTACACGTTTTGATGAGTAATACAAGAATGAGTCCCACTATAGCAAGCAAGAAAGCTGCTACATCTAAACAGTAGTACTGGTACCAGGTCAGGTTGTGTGCTTGAACCCTTAGATGCTTGGCTCCCTTGTTGCGCATCACAAACTCGATCCAGAACACAGCTGTTTGCAGAGGTGTCATTGGTTGGTCATGATGGATCCTTGAGAGCTTCATCATGTTTTCTTTGTACCTGGTGAGAAGATGAAATAGTGTTAAATACGAGTGCATTGTAGAGCTTTTCTGTAATTCCATCCTGGTTGAAACAGATGGAAGTTTGCAGTGGCTTGGTCAATATTTTATTGTGTATCCATCTCAAGTATACAAATATGGATTAAGAACATAGATTTTTCATGTGATTAAACTTACGACGAGTCATTAATGACTGCATTGAGACCTTCCACCAGGTCTTTGGATTGCATCGTGTTGAAGTCCATCATAACTGCGGCTCCCTTGGTTTTCATGTGCATTAAGTTGTCAGGTTGGTCACCAAACAAGGGGATCCCCACCATTGGGACACCGTGGTAGATGGCTTCATAAAGACCATTGGTGCCACCATGGGAAATGAAGGCTTTGGTTTTTTCATGGCCTGAATGACAAAAAAATAAGAAACAAATGAGTGTTGAAGAATTGCCGGGGATACTAGTCTAGAATGGTATTATGTTTACTGTATAAAAAGAGAGAAAAATAACTGTTTTGTACCTAGTAAGTCATTTTGTGGAATCCAGTCATAAAGTCTTGTGTTTGGAGCAATCGTGTCTGGTTTCTCACCGCTGTATCGCCAAAGTACCTTAAATAGAGAAAACAGAATGATCAAAACCTGGCATGTAGAATGATTTTAGCCAGAAAGCTTAGATGAAAACATATCAATTAACCTTCTGGGGTATTTGTCCTAAAGCAGTGGCGATTGTGTTTCCTCTTTCTTTGGTAAGATTCTTGACCATGGAGCCTAATGAAAACACCACGATGCCATCATCCCCAGAACTCTGCACAAACTCCTCCATTTCCTGAAAGAAAGCAGAACAACATGTGCTTTATAATAAAATAATGAAGGCCTGATCACAGGTCTGTTGTATTAGATCAATACACCACCGCTCAAAGTCTTACTGTAGGAAGCGGCTTGGCAGGTTTGCAGTGAAGGCCTCCAACAAACTTAAAGTTTGGGAGGAACGGTCGAGGATACTCAAAGTCCCAGTAGGTTCTAATCAACCAAATGTCTGCCTTCCCGATCAGCTCACACAATGATGTAGGCTTTCCTGGGGGAAAAGAAATGTCAGAACAGCACCATTTAAAAATGGAGCTACAAAATTTGTTGTACATAACACTGGTCCACACACAGAGGCAGATCTGCAAAGGGCATGTAATAAATACTTCTGCAAAGGACAAAGTACTTAGTGTGCAATAACAATAACAAACTTAATCCTTGTATTTTAGCTATGTTGTACAACTGGAGGTGAACTTGTGTGTGAATATTAACTGTCGTAGTGCCTCTAGTTATCTTATCACACGGGAATAGACTCATTAAAAATACATTACAATCAATGAACACTAATAAACAAATACGTAAATGCAAGTAAATGTCGGAAGGCAGGAAAAGACAGTGCCCATTCACCCTTGAAACGCTGGAATCAACTTACCATATATTTCACTATAGTAACTATCCATAGAAATAAAGGAGTGTAGCTTGAACATGAAAGCTTGTACAATTAACAATAGCAAACTATTGACTCTCTCTGGAAAGGTCATTAAAGCGGTGTAAGATAAAGGGGGCGTAGGGACATACGAGGGAGGCGCTGGCATCTGACCACAAAACCGCTCGAGCGCAAAGCCAAACGACAACCTCAACGTGATAATGTAAGGAAGACGAAGAGTTTCTGCCATGAGTTCACTGCAGGGCATCATAGGATCAGCAAGGAGAGCGTCAAACTTGGATTGCCTCAGCGTGTCAAGAAGCTCCTTATTTCGTAGCATCGAGTCGCACATGTCCAGCTGCATTCGAGCCATTTTTCCCATTATCTCCCAAATTTTGAGGCCTACCTCCAGCATGGAGGCATTATGTGCCTCATACATCCAATATTCCACGAATTCCTCTATTATAGCATGTACTTCTTGTTTGCTCAAATTTACATTGAAAACTTTGAAGTTGAATCGTTCTTTCTTGGTGTACTTGACAGAAGGCGATGCTGAATTCACTAACACTGTGACAGAGTGATTACGATCCACAAGCTCTTCCAGCATGACACGAATGTTGAGCCAGTGACTGTACTCTCCTGGAAACACCAACACATTGCCGCCATGTGAACCCTTCACCCAACAGAGCATGATGAGGGGAAGACACACCAGAACCTTCAGAGACCCCATCCTAGCTGAGCAAATGTAGAGACTGAGAGGAGCGACGGGACATGCAGAGTGAGCTCGTCAAGTGTACGAAGTCACGATCAAAACAAATAGGGCGTGCTCTGCAGAGTTCAAGTGTACGGGCGGAGCGTCCAAAGTTTGCAGTTGAGTAAACCCACCGTGCACCACCCACCGATCACAAAGTTTGCTTCCGAGCGAATGTACAGTTCTCCTTTAGTATGTCTAAATATGTAGAAATACCATCCGATCACAGTCGAGACGTTTGATTCCCAGGTCTTAGACTTACCAGTAAGTTCATTGTAGAAGGCATCAAGTCTCAACTTTGCAATAAGATGGAATGTCATGTCTTGAGACAGATAAAACAACGTGTTCTTTAGCCTCTGTGTGAACTCCATCTGATCAGTGTAGCTCAATCCTGCAGCTGGAACATACGAATGAGGGGCTGGCATCTGCCCACAATGTCTTTCCATCGTGTGGGCAAAGGAGAATCGCAGAGTGAGAACTAATGGTATATCCAGTTGTTCTGCGAGTAACTCAAAACCTATTGTTAAGGGATCACTGAGTATCACGTCGTACTGTTCTCTCTTTAGTCTCTCCAGTAAGTCTGTATCAGAGAACAAAGCTCTGGCTGCAGCTATGTTGAATTTCATACTAGTTTCCATTAGAGCCACCATCTTCAGAGTTGCCTGGATGATGTTATCGTTTGGCATCTCGTAAGTCCAATACCTTAGAACTTCATCAAGCAGTTCATTAAACTGTTCTCTGCTGTGAGGCACCTGGAGAATTTCAAAGCGGTACCTAGAAGCGGTGCTGTTGTTCGCTACGGTCGGTGAGGCTGAATTGGTGATGACAGTGATCGTGTGTCCTCTCTGAGACAGCTCTTCTATGATGTTCTTCAAGTTTATCCAGTGACTGTGCTCTCCGGGCCAGATTAAGATCTTCCCCCCCGACACACACAGGGGGGAGTAGAGGAGTAGCAGAAACACACCGCTTCCCACAGTCCACATGTTAAGAATATGAGGGTAAAAAAAGAACCCTCGAACTGATTCCAACAGTGTAGTCATGTGACCAAATAGCTCTGATGGATTGGACAGTTTGGGATTGCATAATCATACATGACAACATTCCAGAAAAGTAAGATTAGCAAGAACGGAAATTTTGTTGAAGTTGTTTTGTGGAAGTTTACATCTAGAAACAATCATATTCAATGTCTCCATATTTAAGACAAAACCCTGTGACTTACAATTCAAAGGATAAAAACAACTTTCTTGAAATCTTGATATGAAATCTTGAAATATTTTCGATTTGTTTTATTATAATGGTTTCTAATGACCACCAAATAAACCTCAATTGGAATAATGTCTTTTGAGAATACAAATAGAAATGTGTAGGCAAAAATGAGTGAAGTCAACACTGATTGTCACACTGTAAAAAGCATGGCCTTTATTCAGCAATAAATATACAGTAAACAAAACAGGAGCACATCCATGTCAATGTCAGTGGTCAGCTTGTTAAAAGAAAAAGTATCAACTTCCATACTTAGTATCAACTCTGAGTAGTCTAATAGGTGACAGCCCTTTGGCGCCACCTAGAGGATCTATATGTACATGTTCACATTTCCAACAATAACATGACAGCAGGCAGGCTGTAAATGAGTTCGCATTGAATTCACACTATGTCATATATGAGCCAGATGTGTCACTCAAGCACAGGTGGTCAGACCTGTCCAACCCGGTGCCTCTACGAAGCAAAGTCTTATCAACATCTTGGGAGCTCAATACACCTGAATGACATCATCCCATTCCCTTACGGGCCACACCCCATTCTCCTGCACATTGGCCGGAGAGCTCTTCCAGTCCCATGTTTTAACCGGCGTGTTCCAGTTGGCCCCGTAGTTGGCTACCACGTAGTCCAGAGTCTCACAAGGGACACGGACTCTTAGCTCCATCAGCTCCGTCCAGCAGAGGTTGAACTTTGGGAAAACGTACCTAGCAGAAGGAGGGCATTCATTATCATTTAAACGTAGAGAATAACATACAATGTATATGACAGCTGCCTCTTAATCATCCTAAATTTGTGACTGGCGAGGCAACTCAATCGTTGAGCAGAAGTCGAGACGCTGTCTAAAAGAGAAGGGTGATGGTTACTTGAACTTTCTGCCACTTTTTGCCTGGGTTCCTCCATTCCACATGATGTCTCCTTCCTCATAGAAGAAGAAAATGTCTAGTTTCACATCCAGGCCCTGGAAAGAGAGTTCTAGACTGTCTTCAACCTTGGGAAAGATTAAGAACGCAGTACAGAAGAGGAGGGGGGAAAGAGAAGAGGGGAAGAGGAGAAAGAAGTGGTGGGGAGAAGCAAAAGAAGAAAAAAGAGAGGAGGGAGACAAAGAGAGAAAGTAAAAAATGTGTCATTCTTCATCATCCCTTCATACCAGTCAAAGTGGACTGATAGAAATATACTTTACCTTTCCAAATTTGTGCTTTAATGGAAGCCCGGCCTTTTGAAACGCTGGGGTGATGTCATTTCTGTAGTCTTTGATCCAGATTCCCAGATCCACATCTTTGCTGTAGGGAATAATATTGCACTGTCGAAACCAGCCTATAAGGGAGAAGATCATTGTGATTGGCCTTCAAGAGCTCAAAACTACCACTTGGCCTTCTTAATAGATTAAACAACCAATCCAGGAAACCTACTGGAAGTAAGAAGAATCTAAACAATGTGTGAATATTGAGGGTTAGTAATCTCAAACAAACAAATCATTATCATTGATAATGTTGCTTTCCGCCCTCTGCATCCGTAATCACAGCAGGGATTTCGGCTAGTCATCGGGATACACGTCATTCCCAGGACAGACACAGTGCAGATGCAGTTTGTGTGTACGCCACTAGCGTTTCCTCGATGCCCTTCTGTGGGGTGCATGCAAATGCTTCTCCTACCTAGGCAAGTGCCACTGCTCAGCCAGAATGGCACTCCCAGGGCAGTGAGGGTCCTGGAGGCCAGATACAGCAGACTCTTGGCTTTCATCCTGAAGTCCATGGCTTCTGGAGAAGTGTCGTCTGGGTACATCTGCTCAACCAGCAGGAAGAAACATTCAAGGCACGGAGTTCCAGATGAAGATAATTGAGAAAGAGGGAGAAGGATCAAGAAAGAAGAGTGGCCCGAGAGAATGGAGAAGGGGTCCAACCTGAAAGAAGGCACGAGACTCCCTGTGCCTGCACTCCAGGAAGCGGGCCTGGGAGTGCTCTCTCAGGAAACGGGAGATGTTCCTTGGGATCCGGACGTCCAGTCCGTCCAGCGCGGTCAGCACCAGCTCAGGCCTGGAACACAAAGCCGCCGGGGGATGGGGTTTTTTCAACCCCTAGGTGAGTTCACCTGCAGCTGAATCATCCATTGTGGGTCTGGACTGGGATATCTTACCTGTCGTAGGCTCCTGCGTGGCGGCCATAGTCAAGCTTCCTGAACGGGGCCAGCGTCCGGTCCATGTTGGGTTTGAGCCGAAGCGGGCCATGCCACAGGTAGTTCCCGCTGCGCTCGTACAGGACCACAACGTGGATCACATGACCCTGGAAGTGGAACAGGAAGTGGAGGGGGATCTCATTTCCCGACAGGTCCTCCATGCTGACAAGGCGAGGGTCCTTCCCTCGCACCTCCAGCAGATCGAATCCTCGCTCCTCGGCCGCCGCCACCAAACCAGGCTGCTCATAAACGTTGGAAACAAAAACACACCTTATTCCCCCTTGCATTTCCCGGGCTCCTCCAATCCCGAAACACTAAACGCATAGGACATGCTTGCTTACGTCGTACTTCCAGAGGTTGCTGAACAAGGCGAAGGTGGTGAACTCTCGGCCCGTGCAGAGGAAGGTGCAGTGGGGCTCTCTGACCAGGCTGTCCTTCAGCAGCATGGAGTCCTGGGAGAGGAGAGCTAGGCCGGCTATGTCAGCCAGGAACACCGGCATGTTGTATTTGTTCACCAGAGCCAGGAATTTTTTCACTACCTGCTGCGGTCCGGGATCACCAGAATCCCCACGTCACAGAACAATCATGGCAGGGTTTCGCAATAGGAACGTTTGAATTTAAACAACACAAAAACGTACCCATTGGACATCAATTGCAGATAGATGACCATTCCGACTGAGTATGTGTGGACCACTCTAGAAATGGAATGCAAATTCAACAATCATTCAAATACCGTTGGAATTGTACAAAGACGCATATTGTTGGGTTATGGTATATATGTTTCACACTGGATATCCGACTAAGGCTGACTGGTGCTATGTGTGACTATGCTACTGGAACACATTGTTATGAAGGGCTTATGTCATCCTCGTCGTAAACTCACCTTAGAAACATACTGCCTGTAATAATACAGTTGGAATAAAAGGAATACCGAACTGGTCGCAATGAGAAGGGCAAGCACCAGCGTTTTGTTCAGTCGAGGCATTAGTACTTCTTTGTCGCTTCTCTTTAACTTCGTATTGATGGTGCTGGTCAGATGGATCAGCACTAACCATGTTTATTTGATGCGAACTCTGGGTGGAGAAAAGGTGCTGATTACATCAAATATTTCCCTTGCATTTAAACAAAGTGGCGTCCACGCGTACAGACGTTCTAACTAGGGAAAATTAATTGAGACAATTATGGGTAAAGCAGGCTTATTGCTTGCGAGCAAATAAGATTGCTTTGCTACCGGGTTGCACGAAAGAACAAATATGAAAATTCAATCTTGAGGGATATCGATCGTTACGTTTACGTAGATTACCAATAATCCTTAAAATGCATACTTCAGATAAAACTGTTACATTAACGTCCATTAGTTCCGTTAGCATCTTCTAAAAACAAAACACACCGCTGCAGGGGGAGCCAAGAACTAACGCGCATGTCACAGGAAAATAAACTAACAGGAAAGCTATCCAACGTCACCTGCTGGATTGGAGGGTGTAATCCTTTTTTATTTCATTAAACGTTCTTATGTTTTGTGTTCAGTAAAACAATTACACATTTTGAGACGATTTAATGGAGTAAAACCCAGGAGGCTGCGATGATGAGGTTGATTTGATGAAGACTAGCAACAAAGTGTGGATAATCAGGTTTATTTTCACTGGTCAGAACATGTTTATAATATAATACATAATATGTACCATATTATGAGAAGTCACGCAAAGGAAGAGTCTCACAAAAAGGATTTATGAACAAGAGATTGGCCCATATCGACAAAAGGACATAGACATTTTTCTTAATGGCCCAACACACAGGTTACAGCAGCATGGAAACGATAGAAAATGGAAAAAGAAGAAAAGAGACAATTACTTCCACATTTAAGGTAAATTAAATAAACCCGTATTGCTTGGTACTTAACTAAAGGTTAATGACAAACATACTATTGTGAACATACGGAAGTGACATACATATCAAATAAACTATAGAAATGAAGTTGTATGACTAAATCAGGCATTACAAATCCTTTAAGCAAAAAACAAGCATGACCATTTGCCTTCCATTCTTATGCTAACGTATCATCTGGACAGCAGGTGGCAGAAGATACACAGTATTTCCCTTGTTTTAAAAATATATATCATAACAAAAGGAAAGTCTTTGGTGGTTTTTAATGACATTTCTTTCAGAACAGATTCTTGTCACCACAGTTAGCTGTGTAAAGCTGTACCAGTTCCTAATATATTGAGATATATTAATGGTTTAAGGGCATAACCTTAAGAGCAGACATGAATAAGGTAACACAATATTGAATAATCACAGATCAAACGGGTCAGACATCCAGGGTCACATGATTTGTCAGTCCTAGCCTAGTCTAACATGCAGTGTTAGAGGCAGAACATGTGAAAAACTATAAGAAAGGGGTGCATCAAAAGCAGCACTAATTATCATACAACACACTGTGCAAAAGTCCTCCGGTACTTTTAAGTAAGCCTACGTCAGCGGAAACCAGCAGTTTTGCTCCAAAACCGTATGTTCAGTAGCGTACTGATATAGAGTTTGAACAAAATCCGTCAATTAGAGGGGAAGTATGAGCCTTTCACGCTAGTCATTCATATACGGCAACAACATACATAAAAGGCGCACGCACACGTTTATACAATTGCCAGATGGTAATTTACATAGTGTTTCTAGCAAAACACACCCACTCCAGAGACCAATACAAAAATCTGCATTCAAACTAACACAAGGAGGAAAAAAGCGCACTCGTCACCTACTCATCTTATCCCTGATAAAGCAACTAGCATTCCTGATATGAAATTGAAAGGGTGCTTGTTCCTCTAGAATCCAGAGGCTTGTTTCATCAGGATCCGCACTTAGTGCTTCACACGGCGGAGCTTTTCCCCCGGCGTCGCGCGGAGCTGTAGGGTCGCTGTAGGCAGACCGGAGAGGGTTGATACTTGCGCAGAAAGCAGGGAGCGAGTTCGTCCAGGACCGTAGGCTACTGGGGCATGCTGTTGAGGCTGCTGTTTGAGCCTCCTAACCCATTCTCGGTTTTCTGGAGGCTCTTAATTGCACTGGGGACCTGTAGGCCAGTGGAGAGGCTAAGCCCTCCACACCACACCTTCAAAAGCAAAAACAAACACAAACAAGGATATTCAAAATGCAAGAATATGACACACGACTCAAGATAAAAACCCGTGTTTTACAATTCCACGTGATCAGCCGGAAACCTGTGGCCTTGAGCTCTAAACAGAAAGCAGTTAAGATGGCGGGTCTTCCAGGGTGAGGAGATTAGAGCCACGCTGCTATCACGGACCGGCATTGTCACTGGACGCGCAGTGACGCACAGCATTGGACACTTCCATGCTTCACATGCTCATGCCACCTCTGGCAATTTGTTTGCAGTCAACGCAAACATACACACATTCGAATCGTTTGTGGAATGTTTTATCTCGAAAATAGACGTAAACACTGTGTAACTTTATTGAACACGTTAAAAGACGATGATGCGTTGCACAAGGCCCTATAACAACTTACCATAAAGGCAGGTATAACAGGCTGACTGAACCTTGCCTTAAAAGTGTGGACCAACTGCTTCGTTTCAGCATTGTAAAAGGAGAGTTGTCCTGTGGACAGAAAGAGAAAGAGATCACACAAAGTTTAGGACAATGCAACTGCTTCATCATTACCAACGTAAAGAAACAGATGAAAAGAGAGTCATTTGATCTGGTGAGATCAAGAAAAGCCTTGTTAGTTCTCCTCTCCAGTCATTTCCTGGGGGATGGTAACAGCTGTAATTGGATATGCTGAGATCCAATGACCCGACCATGTTCCAGGCTTCCCAGTCGCCCAAGGGCTATAGTATCCCCTGTAAAACACACCGCTACGCCGCATTTAGGGCTACGGTGGTCTGTAGGCTACTTGAGGACTAGCAGACCCCAGGCAGGAGGGTTTCATCTCAAACACCAACCCACCGTTGTCCATGTCGCAATAGACTCCTACGCGGTCTGGAACAGGGACATCCAAGCTCTTGGCCTTGTTGTTGTGCTTGGCGGCAAAGGAGGTCTGGAGCCAGTTGTTGATGTGGAGACACCACGTGGTGTTGGTCTTCCCCAGCTGGTCGAACTTGCCCAGGTTCCTGTACGCCAGGCCTACGCTATAGGACTTGCAGTCCTTGAGGGCCTTGACTTCCCAGTAGTGCTGACCACAGTCTATGCTGGTGTCACCTAGGACAGGGTGTGGAGGGGGGTGGGGGGCAGTTATCACTGCTGTCAACACGCCGTAAAACATAGATACTGTACAGACCTACAGAAACAGCAGGTTAGTCACGAGGCTAGACATTGAGTCAAAACATTTTGTACTGGTACTAGTGTTTAGGCAATACGCTGTGGGTGTGGTATTATTTAGACAGCTTCACGTGTTACTTTAGGGAAATGATACCTGCTTGCATACTCTAAGGTTGTTGTGCGTGTCTAAGTACATCTGCGTGTGTGAGTGTGGTTTGGGGTGGGGTGACTGTGTGTGTACCTAATACGGTGTAGGACTCTCCTGTGAAGCGATCTCTGCCGCCCCTCGTTGCTGGAGAACGAGTCACGGACGTTCTCTTGGGAGACGGGGTTCCGCTTCTGCAGAGGACAGGACGCACATGCTTACCATTCCAACAGAACAGACACGGGGCTAGACGGGGAGGCCCGGGTTAGGAGCACACAACAACAGACGCCACGGGCGCTATCGATGGCAAAATGCAAATGCGGTGCAAGAATGGCAGAACGGTGCAATTAACTCAGCGAAAGCAAGTCAGAGTCTGGAGGAAAGCTCCCAGGAAATGAGTGCCAGACACACAGTGATAGAGAAGCCGATGAGGAAGAAATGGTAACAAACGGAGCACCTTTCCTCACTGTTTCGCTAGGACTCATCTCGTTGAAGGTGCAAGGCGACTCCTGACGTGAAACAAAACTCAATCTCTGTTCTAAGGCCTCTGCACAGGGCTAGGTAGTCTCTTCAGATGGAAACCAAACACGTTAACAGTGTTGTCCAAGGTCTCCCAGGAGACAAAATAGTTAAGTAAGGAAATGGTTGCTTTCACAAGGGGATGTGGGCCAGCAGTATGGCATCAGCTGTGGAGAGATGGAGACTGTATCCCAGCACACACACACAAGCCCAAAGGCATAACGTGTTCTATGGCTGTATGGTATACAGGGAGATCGGAATAGCTGGCAAGTGATTCTCCAAGCCTTGGGACTCAACCAATAGGATGGCCTCATTAGGCTTGGTCAGCTCTAGGCAGTATGCATACATTCCATCCCTCCCAGAAGCTGAGAGTCTCCCGAAGAATTGTACACAATATCCCAGAAATGTATTTATTTTTACGTGAGCAAGCGAGGGCTGGTGACATACTCTTGGTGGTCCTATCACTCTGAATTGAGTTTTTGCACAGTAGTGTGTCTCTAGGATATACTAGTGTATTCGATCTGATAAGCCTTGTGAATGACATAAAAAGATGTGTGGAGTTAAGTGGAAGCGAATGTGAATGAGTGAATAGACAGGGATGGATCATAAGAACTACCATTTGGTTGACTGAATTTTTACTCACCAAGAAAATGTTTTTGAAAGCAAGGAAAGATTAGTGGAAAAAACAAATTACATGCTGGTACACTAGAATATCTAAAGTGTCATCTACAAATAAGGATATCTTTGTCACCATTTCTTAGAAAGGGAAGGAAGAAAAAAAGACAGACATAAATCCTTCAAGAGAGAGAAAGAATTAGGACAGAGGTCAGTTACAGATGGAGTTATTTTTTTGTATGCTTCGTCCAAGCATGCCTGTTTTTCGAACCAAATCTTTTCTGTTGTTAGGTGGTTAAAGAAGAAACATCTCCATCGGTAAATAACTGCTATTGTCATCAGTCACACACAGAAACCAAACTACATCTCAATATCAAGTCAAGTTCAGGGAGTTCCACACTCACAGACACAAGAAGCAAACATTGCGTTTGCCAAAAAAGGTCTGTGAAGTGTAGCGTACAATGACCCAGACAAGACTTGAATTCTGGAACAGCTTAAGCATCTGTTGGAGACCAAGGAACTCTAGGCACCATCTACCTAAATGCCTAAAGTTAAACTACACCCTGAAGCTAAGGGGCACAGGATCACCTTGACATGTTCTTCAGATTGGTAAGATGTGCACTGTCGAAACAAATGAAAGGTACTGGTTAAAAATAAAAAGCAAAATCCAATCTGAAACGCATGTTCTGGAAAGTATTTAGATATTTTCGGACTCAGATAGTAGTAGTTATAAGAACAATAACAATAGTAATAATAAAAAGAATTATAATAACAATAATAGGTATCTTAGTAGCACAGGAAAGACAAAGCCTTTCAATAATCCATGAAAACACTGTGTCCATCTCTGGACGTAGAGTTCTTACTATGTAAAGTGTATATGTAAAAAAGCCCTACTCTTAAAACCGAAGTGTTTGGGAAGATCTGAGGTTTATTGGACACGTAAAACCAGTACTGTAGCAATACCACAACGCAAGGCAGAGGTCAAATTGGAATGTAATCATGTGGATTACAACTGTCAAAAATTCCCTCGGATCATCACATGTCCATGGAGCTTGGGGCTGTGAGACAAGGTCCATAGCCTGGGAGCCTACCTGCCCTTGTTCTCCTTGCCCTTGACCTTGCTCTCCAGGCCCTTGCCTCCCTGGGGGTCCCACTCCACATTGCGGTCGTCCACCTTCAAGTTCAGGTGGGACGAGGAGGAATCGAAACCGAAGTTGAAAGCTAGGGAAGGGAGAGATGTAGTAGCAGCTTGAACACAGCCATATTTGTATTCCTGTTTTGATAAGACAATACATACATTCCAGAGACGATACATGCATGCTTGTTATTTATTATTGTGTATAATACTATTATTATATGACATGTATATGTATAGATGCAACGGCAACATTTCCAGTATTTCACATCAGAGTTGGGTTGTGGTGATCATTGGAACTTCCTGTCTTTCCTGTATCCCACAACAAGAAACTTAGCAATAACCCCCCCAATAGGAAAGCTGTCATTCAAACACATTTACCTTTGGTTTCTAAAGTGACAGGATCAGAGTATTCCCCCGCGGCTGCCTTGTTGCATGCTCGTACCCGGAAGTTCATGTACTTGGAGTCAAACTTCAAATCTGCAGGGATGCGCAATTCAAACATCGGGGTTATAAGATGTGAGGTTCGAGACGGACCTGAACGAGCTCCAACTCAGGGCGGGACATGTTTGGGGACAACTGGTCTTCCGGATACCTGGCAGGGTGTACTCCGTGGACTTGATGTTGTCCACCACCTCCCAGCTGTGCTCGTCTTTGACCCGAGGAAGCCCTTCGTGGTTGGTCTTCCGGTACTCCAGGATGAAGTGGTCGATCTTGCTGTCCTCCACCGGCATTCTCCAGGCCACCGTGACGGTGTTGTCGAACACCTGGCAGTCCTGAACATCCAGTTCTGGAGCTCGAGGGACTGGAAAAGGGAGTTCGTTTTAGAATGAGGCTGCAGGGAGGGTGGGGGTGGGGGTGGGATGGGGGCACGGTTGGTCTGGAGAGAGAGTATAAAAAGCATGTGTGACAGATGTCTCATTAATATGACTGTGGAAACATAACTGCTTAGCAGGTGGTATGCTGTTGTGTTGTGGGTGACTGCGCGACTATTGATAATCCTTTAGATCGCCAAAAACAGCAGCCTTCCGGAGGTTCGTCACACACAACGTTTGACAATGGACCGTTAAAGCACTCAAGATTTTAGCTGTCCAGCAAAACGCACTTCTGAACTCGCCTCCTCGAGTTTTTGCATTTCCACAAATCCTGTTTCAAAAGTAAACAATGAACATCAGCCTCTTCTTCAAGAGCGCGGGGACTACTTGTATAGGAGTTGCCAAGGCGATGAAGCCGGTGAACCGCCCTAGTGTTTGGTTGATGAAAAGGCCTTCGGAGGCCCTTTTGTATTTCCGCGTCCCCGGGAGACCCTGGCACGGACAAGGGGCCACATCCTCCCAGCACCACCATCAATAACAACTGCATCTTTGAGAAGTACGTGCACTTCCAAGAAGAGCATATGAAGCTCTCTCTAACATTTCTGGGAATAAGAGCAATACGAATCCATTTGATTCGAATCTCCATAGAAGGTAGTACAGGTTTTGCAAGGTTGGTCTTATACAATTGCCAAAGAGAATCCAAATAGACATACACAATCAGCTGTCAGCCGTCTCATACGCCAAGCAGTAACCCAAATCCAACCCACAGTGTATTGTCTTAAGGTGAGTCAGGTCAGGTCTAAGTCCTTCATCCTATATTTGCTCAGCGACAACGTTGCCCTGGAAAACTCTGAGAGGTCGCTCAGTATCTGACCGAACTGCGCTGCTGCTGCTGGAACACAGTTAGTCTGGACTGACTAGCTTGATATTCTACTGTTTGTCTCTACATTCTGAAGACTCCAGGAGGACTGAGGTTTCAGCACAGCTCACACGCTTCAGTGCAGATGCCCACTGGCTTGGAGCTAGAGAGAGCACGCTGCCATCACAGACTGCATCGTTATGTAGAGCAGACACACACACACACACACACACACACACACACACACGTGTACACACATACTCTGTCCTCCCACGGCTCTTTCAGCAGAAGGATGCAGAGCCACATTAAGGTAAATCCTCACCCAGCATCTAACCCACACTGGAAATGCGACAACACCAGTGCTTAAAGGATTATGACGGTATCTTTACCACAGCATTTACCAAAGCAGAAGTCACTTTAACCTGACAAAAGGACTTAGGTCCGTGTCCTGAAGACTTTGTTCTCACACAGGTTATTTTTAGCCTTTGTTGAGTGGCCAGCTCAAGGCATCTGCGGCCCTGTGCTAGCGAAGAGCCTCTGGGACCTTCTATGACACAACACTGGGGGAGGGGGGGGGGTCTGGGTAGGATGGTGAACAACTCCTCACGTCAGTCCGAATCGAAAGAAATCCACCCCCAAATCCATAAAGTGGACATCGGCAACACGCTAGATTACAATTTGGCTTTTTTACCTCTGACGTTAAAGATTAGCATTCTGATGGAATGCAATAGACACCTTCTGATGACGACTGATATCCGAACTCTGTGAATGCAGCATTCACTGCATTCAGCATTCACTGCATTCACTGCCTGTCCATGCAGCGTTGCTTCTGAGGAAAAGGTTTGGATTTGTGGTTTGAGCCTTGCAACCGTGTGTGGTCAGTGTAGCTCTTTAGCATGGACAAATGAACAATGGGCTCCTCCGTCCCCCCTAGTTGACAGACTGACAGATGGCAGAAGCCCCTCTCCCGACACGGAGCGCTGTCAGAGAGAGTCCCACTCAGAAGCGTTCCGCACCACGCTGATTGGATGCAACAGAGGAGCGCAGAGGCCAATAGGCAGGAAAGGAAAACCTCCTGAAGCTCCAACGCCACCTATCAGAGCCTGGACAGATCTAAACACGTGGCTCAAGACAAGGGCGTAGTGGATGCTCGTGCTTGTGGCTGGGTGCATCTGTACCGGGCAGGAACTGGAGGTCCTGGAGGAACTGCCTTTCCTGGGAGAAGTCAACCATCAGGTGGGTCATGCTGTCTGTGGCCTTGGGCTTCATGGTCAGGCGGAAGGCAGGGGCCATGGTCACCCTGGAGGAGAGATCAGCCCAGTTAGACCTCCTAGAGAGATACGCTGGACCACACGCACATGCGCTGAGCTGAGCTGCCAGCATGTGCACACACTACCCAGCATGCATTCCATGAGACTCCCAGGCCTGTTCCCCCACAAACAAGGTAATCAACCAGGAAGGAAAATCACAGCAAATCCACACAGACTATGCCTACAACTAGGCTACACGAAGAAACATCCAGTAAGTAAATACAGTACCTATGGACTACAACTAAGTTAAATCTTGGTTCTTTTGACAGGAGCATTACAAGGAGCACTTTACACATACGCTAGTCACGCACAACTTTCTCTACTGTAGAAATGAACAGCATGCATTACTACAGGTCAGTGCTGATCACAAAAAAACTACACCCAAAAGAAAAACTTCTAAACAAGTGATGCTAACACTGCGTCTCCAGATAGCCAGATGGGAAAAGTGTACCGTACCTATCTTTGATCTGCTTGGCAGCCTTCGGAGGGGTGAGGGGAGGAGAGAGAGAGAGGGTTGGGAGAAAGAGGAGGAGTAAGAGGAGGATAAGGAGGAGAAAGAAGAATAGGAACCGTTAGTACAGCCATGCAGGTGGGGGTTGGAATGGAGCCGTTTAGTGTCTGAATCGTGCAGACACGCACGCACACAAACACACACACAGACAGACACCACACACACGCACACACGCGCGCAGAGAGGTTGGGAAGATGGGGGGAGGTATTAGTGATCAACAACAAAAAGTTGTTGACATGCAGAGTTTGTAACACCCATTAAAAATTTGCTTGGGCTGCCATTCAGAAGTATTATGCACATTGTCTTATAAGAATGATAGAAAGTATTGTTAACATCGAATGCATGTTTGTACATTCCAGTGAAAAATAGGACACAGCATTTGTTTACACGTTTTGATGCTATATACATATTTTTGGTCAAATCAGAGAGCTGTCAGGAATCAACCGTATCGTATTGTAGCAATAGGTTACTTTTCAAGAATTTGAGATGTTACGCTATGTACAATACACTTGCAGCTACACAAACTGTAGTTCTCAGAAGTTCTCAGAACTACAAAGTATGTCAGTTTCACCTGTGCTGCCTTGGGTGAAAGCAATCTGAGCTTCTTTCCACAGTTGTATCCAACTGCAGCCTTCATACACCCATCAGTTAGAAATCAATGTTGACCTTTCCTCCGCAACGTCGCCATAAAAAGATAGGAGATCCAAACCGAGCCCTTATCTCACGGCTTCGCAGCCAAAGAGAGGAGCGGCTCCAGTTAGCACGCCCCAGAGCAGAAGCGCTTACCTTTGCAAACTCCTCCTCGTCTTTGATATGCAGGGCGTTGTTGGCAAACTCCAGCAGCTCCTCTGCACTCTCCAGAGCACCGGTACTCTGCGAGAGTTGATTCTGGAGGGACACAAGTAGAGAAGGCTACAACGTTTTTCTGTTGACGTGGGTACACCGGCTTCATTCAATTGAATCCCTACACGTTATGCCGAGCAGGAACATGAACGGCGATGGATTGAATTTTGTACGTTTGTACTTTTTACCCCCTTGAAAAGCAGACTTAACGCATTTGATATCCAGAAAGTTTCAACGTGACCATCTTAAACACTGACTCTCATCCAACCTACTCCAGAAGGTCCTTCTAATCTCAGTCTAGTTCATTATGGAGCAGGCCTGTCAGGCTGCCTGCACTGTATCCTCTGTTGAGTCACTGGGTCATGGAAGTGGACAGTCTTTTCACAGAACAGCGTCCCTCCTAGGGGAGCGCCACTATCGTGTGGATCTGATACTAAACTCCCTATCTGGTTCCTAAAACTAAGAAATGCACAGCAAGAAAAATCCTGATTCTTGTACAGATACGTTTGAGAAGCACCTGTTTGCAAACACATAACAATTCCAACCAACTTTGGAAATGGATGACCTTAAGCAGAGGAAATGAACATTTGAAACGTTTGTTGGGAAGCTATGGGTGCAGAAGTGTCATTGTGTACTAATCCTTACCTTGTTGGACCGCATGAGGTCTTGAGATTTGAAACAGTAACTGTAGCTGGTAGTTGTCAGATAACGTGAGCTGGCTGAAGTTACTGGGAGATGGGAAATGGAATACCAGAGCTCCCACAGAGAATGGGTAATCTCTTATCTGGGGCTAATTTCACACACTTTTTGTTCCTGCTCAGTGGACTTAGTAAGTTGGCGAGAGAACTGCCATAACAGCACGATGACATCACAGATTCCCAGGCTGCAAGTGGTGAACCGGCAACCGCTGCAACAACAACCACATCAACCACATCAACACATCCACCCGCTGGTCTCCCGCTACGCTACCTGGAGTTCATGCGACTTCCGGGATGTTTCCTGTTTTATGGTGTTGGTCATGCTCTCTTTCATCTCATCCAGGATGGCGAAGAGCGTGTCGAATTCCTCTTCGAGATCCGATACCACTTGGTTGGAATTTACCTGCCGCAAGCAAACACTTATAGGTTTAGGATGCTTCCATTATGGCTTGAAGCATTAGGACTATTTATGCGTCACTGTTAAGTGTCACAGGATCATTTCCTACCTGGAGACCAGCCAGGGAGTGATTTAATGTTTCCATGAAATTGTGGAGCTCCTCATTTTTATTGGCCAATGTGGTGATTATCCTTTGTAGGGCCTCCTGTAAGAATAAGAAGAAAAAGTCTACAACAGACGACTATATGTTCCTAAGTGAGCAGTTCATTCATGACTTGCAGGGTTAAAAGTAGAACGTGTTGCCTTTCATCCTGAAAAAAGCTCCATAAAAAAAAAAAACCCTCTTCTATCAAAAACCTCTTGACCAAACGTCTTACTTGATTTTCTGATTTCTATTTGATTTTCAGTCCTGTATAATTATCCTTATTAGGTGCTATTAAAGAACCAGAGCACATTTGGTGCAGTTGGGGGAATGGGAAATCACCCCACATCATCTCGAAACCAAAGCAAGATCCTAGATTTAAGGAATGAGAGACCAGATATCAGGTCGACATATTTGATGAGATTCAAAGACATGCCAGGTTCAACAGCCAGACGTGACATGGAGAACTTTATTCCTAGCGCTTCCTGAAAGGCTGCCAGTGACAGCAACACGACACCTGGTAGCGATAGGTCCACTTGCTCCAGTCGTGGCTATTCTTAGGGGGGTGTGGAGGCAAAAAAATGTTTTGCTGTTGAGTTTCGACGAAGATAGACTATGTCGGCTGGCGTACACGAAGCATTTTTGTCATTTCTGACCCAATTCCACTGGATTCCGAGTCATTTCATAATTTCTCGTTCAGTCGAGCGACCTCACCATGTCATCGTAACCCCTTTAAGGCCTGCCCTGAGTGGCCTATATAAGAACTGATGCTGTAACTTCACAACTGCTCTGTTCCGAATGTAACAAGCTCTGCTGTGGCTGCTACCGTCTCTGGGGGCAAAGACGAGAGCTTGGCAGCCTACCTCGTCGTCTGCAGTGGTTGTTGTGCTATCATAGATCGCATGGTAGCGCGCGGGAAGACAGACACAGAGAGACGGAGAAACCGAGGGAAAAAACGAGAGGCAAAGATACAGAGAAAGACAGACAGACAGACAGACAGACAGACAGACAGACAGACAGACAAGGAGTTATGGGAGTTAGTGTCAGAGAGATGACTCTTCACTGTGTCGCGAAACCTACGTTCAGTATGGCTGGTGGGAAAACCAACAGCCTGAAAAGACGGGGGGATGGTGGGACGACAAAGACATTAGGACAACAGGACTATGAGCTGAGGCTATTGAGCCCTTGGTCTGGACCTATCAGATATCTCCGCTACGAAAACCAGTGGGCCTACTCAACACGAAAGAGGTGTGGCCTCACCTAATCTAGGTTAATTAGCTCCGCACATGTTGAGCCATGAGAATACAGTTTGCACTCTCCGTAAAGGGTGTGCGTGCATTATTCATGCAGGCATTGGTGCCCACCTACAGACCAAGGCAATGTGTCTTGTGTGTACGAGGGGGGGGGGGCTCTTTAAACAATCCGCTATGTCATGTGATCACGGGCGAGCATAACCCTCCACATCTAATGTCCCTTAGGCTGCATGCAAGCATGCCACAGCTGATGATTAGACAGATTTTAAGGATTAAGCTTCACATCTATTTTGAGCTAAAGGACAACACAACAACAGCATCATCATTTCATTTTTTCCCCCTCAAATGGGCTGACCGTAAAGCTACACATCATTTATCATCATCATGTTCATTTAGAGCCAAAGGGAGAGGCCTGTTTCATGTGAGCTGATCCTCCTCTTTCACAGCAAGATCTTCCCACGTCCTCAGTCTAACGGAAGCTGAAGGTCCAATGAAAAGTTGATATTAAGATGTCGAGGGTGTGTAGGGCTGGTCGTGACAACCGTCGTACAGGCAATTTCGGCGAACCAATCGAACGCTAATTTGAAGCAATCGCCGCTGAGATTAACCAGGTTACATAACACGCATGATGTAGCATAGCAGCTTGCACATGCCCTGTAAGTAAGTAGGGGAGGAGTTTGCGAAGACTTAAAGCCTACGGTACTATTCTCAGGAGCCAATTACTGAGCCAAAAGCTGCCTCTCCTCTGTGGTCCGAGGAAGCTCCTCAGGTCAGCCTTGGATGCCGTGATTACATTCTTGAACCCGAATTTTCTGACTTTAAAATGTCCCCCAAAAGGATGACGCATTAGACGATGTTCGTTTACAACCTTTGGCATGTTCCCTTGTCCTGCTAAAACAACCTTTCCAACACCGTAGCTGGTGGGCCAGTACTTTGGTTGGATACTGTTACCATGGGGAAAAGAGTTTATGAACACAAGCAGTATGTGCACAAACTAAAGGCTAGCCTGCCCCCCCCACCCCCCCCAAGCCCCCGATTCTATTTCCAGAGCTCTCCGATCAGCCAACTACTCCATATTAAAATAGTATCCGTGCAAATGTCAAAAATGTCAGTGTGAGCCTAGTTAATGTTATCTACCATGTTGGGGGGGGGGGGTTCATTTACATACTGAGCATAGGAAACATCAGCCAACTCGTTCTCTTAGTCATCTCTTGAAATTGCCCTTGAGAAAGTGACGCTTTAGCCGAAGAGGCTCTTCAGATTAATCAGGAAATGGGAGTGTAAGGCACACATGCTGCTGTCTGTTTGAGCTGCTAACATATTCTATAGCTCTCCCTTCTGGGTTCACAACTTGGGTGTCATTGGCTTGTCTTTCGGAATGATGTCACTCCTTTCACAGGGAACAGGCTTGTGCCATTGAAGGATGACCTCCCTTTCTCTCACTAACTGATGTTTGGGAATTATTCTTACTCTCTTTATACTCTATACTCTCTTTATTTTTGTCATCAGAAAGCACAATGGCAGCTTCTCCCCTTGTGTAGTCTTTGCATCCAGTGAACACATTACAAGAGCTTCTTGCGGAGAGCTGTGTTTGAAGAAGCTAAGAGACTTTGATGACAAAAGACAGCTAAATAAACAGTCTTCTCAAATCTGCTTCTTCCTCTTGAGGCTGCCGTGTGTTTTTTCAGCTTTGGATACATTTTCCACCCCAACAAACAGTTTGAAAGCCACAACAAGTCATATTTAATGATAAATAGTGTCAGCATGAACTGGCAGAATGACATTTGACACCTGCTGGCATGATAAACAGTAGCCTTAAAGTGACTGTACGAGTCCTAGCAATACTGTATTTGCATATCATGTATTTCCATGACAGGTCATTATCACAATTTCGTTTGTGAAGGGTATTATCTAGACACAATTCCACTGATTACATTTTGTGTGACGAAGCAGGTGCAACGGAGAGGGACAAGACTGTTTCTTCCGCTTCAATCTCACAACCAGATAATCTGAAGTAAGCACAGTAATCATAAACAAATGGCACACACGCCGTTTGGATAAATATTCCGGAAATAATATAACAATCATCAGACGTAACTACAAGCAACTGACTTGGACGAATGGAACAGCTTTCAAGCTCGACACAAAATTGCAAGCTTTAATTCACTACTCTTCCGATTGCTTGGGTCGACGGTGGAGTGATGACACTCCATATCATTTCGAGATAGATACACCGAATGCACTTACTTTTTGAGAGTCCATACCGAGGACAGAAACACAAATGTAATCAAATCCAATTCATAGGCAGGCCAAGTTTCCCCACAGAGGAAGACGATTACACCGACGGATAGCGGAGCACAACAAACATGCGCAATGGTTCTTCTCCTTGCCCCTCTGAAATGTGCGAGGCGGCCCTCAACAACAAACACGATGCAATTTGCTGCCCCCCACTGGCCCTAATAAGAACTCCGAGATTTTGAAGATCTCGCGATCAAACTTTGCCATAGTTGCTAGGGCAACACAACATCAGATGCAGCTAGCTTGCTGACTGCCCTTCAAGTTAGCCTCAAACGGTTCAACGATTTGCCAGATAATTCCTCGTCCGATGTCATAAAAGGTACATTCACTGGTTACAGGGATCCGCCTGTACATTAAAGACACACTCTGAGTCTGGCTAGACTTTAGCTAGGTGGCTAGCTAACATTAACAGCACTAGCTACACATTTTCTTGTACGCTAGCCAGCAACTCTACTGCTAACGTTATTGGTTTGTGTAGTGATACTACTGCAAACTTCAGCTAGATAACGTCTGCTAGATAATCAGTCTGCGTAATCACATAGGCGACTGTACGTCAAGATTAAAGACAGGTTTGCGATCAACTTTGTTTTTGGTTTTGCTCTTTGCCTACAGTAACCTATACATACACAGTTAGCTAGACTTGATAACGTGAATTAAATAAAGAATGGCTAGCCATCGACCACCGTCGGGCAGACCGATAAGTCGTGGTTCTCTAATGCCTGGGACTGGAAGACCTCCAACAGCCGTAAGACCACCGCAGACGGCCATCAGAGTCGGAACCGGGGTATGACATCCTGTATGAAAAGATACAATCTTTCTAGATTCGAGTAGATTTTGTGTGATGATGGAATAAATCGTGTGTCACTGAGTAAGCGTACCCAAAAGTAAATTCCAAAATGTTAAGCCACATGGATCATTTGTGACCAGTTGTAGCATACTGCGTAAATAAAATGGTTCATTGCTGTTCTGTAGATGGTGCCAGGAACCGGAGGCCGTCCTGGCACACGAGGAGGACCCATTGCCACCCCAGGTGTCCTTAATGCCCAGATCAAAGTGACAGACCGGCCAGTCACTCAACAGGGTCTAAGTGGGATGAAAACTGGGATGAAGGGTAAATATCATTCAGCATTTCTAGAAGAGAATCATTCAACATTTGTGTAAACATTTGATTTGAGTTCCTGGGATTGATTTGACAGGTTTTTGTTTGTTTGTTTGTTTGTTTTTGTTGTCTATCTTTGTTGTTGTTGTTCACAAGGTCCTCAAAGACAGATTCTGGATAAATCCTATTACCTTGGACTGCTCAGGTATAGCTGCTGGAATTCAACCTTATGCTACCTCTTGTGTATGTGATCTACTGAAATGTGTGTTTTTTTTGTTGTAGAAAATTTGTGATGTCTACTTTTGGATTGTTTTCCAAACAGGAGCAAGATCAACGAACTCACAACAGAGTGCAGCAAATTGAAAAAGGATATTGACGCCTACAGTCAAGAGAACTCTGTCTACCTTTCATATGAGAAAAGGTCAGTTGTATGGAGAAGGGCTGTGTGGATTCAGACACAGGGTTGGTAATGGGAAGACCAATCTGTCTTGAGACTTCATGAATGGTTGCTAATCATCATCGTGTTTTACTTCCTTCAGAGCAGAGGGACTTGCTGGGGAAATCAAAGATTTTCAGGGACAATTGGCAGATTACAACATGGTAAACCCACCTTTTTCAATTGCATATCATCCACAATAACAAAGCATGCCATGTCATATCACTGTCAAATTGTTTTTGCTATTGTAATGTATACTTTTCCAGGTACAATAACAAGTGCGTTTGGAAAAATTGAGAGAAAGTTGGGATTTGTTTGACACAGTCCTGAACAAGAATACGTTAAACAGTGATCTTATTTATTTTTCCATATCAGCTCGTTGACAAATTGAACACAAACACGGAGATGGAGGAAGTGATGAATGACTTCAACATGGTATGGAATTGATTATGCTCTTTAACGCTGATTATACTTTCCATGCCACAAAAACGATATTCCTTCATTTTAGACTTCACCCCGACGACTGTACTCTTCTTTTCATACAGCTGAAAGCCCAGAATGACAGAGAAGCTCAGAGTATGGATGTCATATTTACAGAGAGGAGAGAGTAAGTGGACCTTTGTTTGTTGCGCTGCATTCCATTCGCTAGGTGCATTAGAAGCCAGTGGGTTGTAAGCCAGTGGTTTGCAAGCCAGTGGATTGCAAGTGCTCATGGCTAGATAAACATAGAGTCAAGTTTAAAAAAAAAAAGGTTTACAGTACCATTCATCATTTCATTTCTGTGTCACAAACTGACAGAGGCATTTGCATCTTTCCTTATTTTTCACATTATAATGACATTTGTTTATGTAAAATAATAGACATGGAAATGCTTTAAATATGAATGATTATTTCGAGGTGCAGCTAGTTCCTGCCCCATCCAAATGCTTAGCTTTCATCAAAACTTGCTACAATTCATACAACTCAATACGAAAAAAAGGGTTTGTTGTCAAAGGACTATGCTCGCTCCAGTCTTTGTTGCGCAGGCCACACGGTATCCCATTATTAGTTGGGTTCACCGGACGTGCCATCACATTCAGATTTTGTGATATAGCTCCTATGAGGCCAGAGGACATAGAAAACACACCCTGTCAGTGTGAAGGTCACCATCACGGTACCTCAGCAACATGGTCTTTGTAGTCCCCAGTTTCGATGTAGCGGTCTTCTATGTAGCCGTCCTCCTCTTCTTCCTCCTCGTCCAGGATTTCATCCAGCCCAGCGTCCAGCTCATGGGCGCTGGTCTCCGTCTGCTCTGTGTCCAGGCTGAAGTTGGAATAGCGCCCCCCGGTGGGGAAAACGTGGGGTTCCTCCTCTTCGTGCAGCCGCTGGTGTCTGTAGTTAAACAGCAGTTTGTACCAGGAGGGGGACTTGACGGCACACACAATAAGCATGGAAGTGCTGAGGACAATGACCACCACCCCAACCAGGAACTTCCAGGTGTTCCCCACCCCAGGCTGACTGGGGTCTGGGTCTGGGTCTTGGTCTGAACAGAAGATAAATAGCAGCACATTAATGCTACAATCGAAAGGAGAATCATCGGAGTAACCAATGATACAGTTTGTAGGCAGATTCATGGTAATACCAACTGCATTTGGTTATGGTTCTATGTTCAGAACAGTAGTTCAACCGATGAACGTATGGACTGTGTTTTTGACCACAAAGGCATATACAGTGCATAGTGATCATCCGTTTACCACAGGGAGAAAGTTGTCATTCTTTCTTACCTTTGTCAGTGATTTGGGAGTTTTTAGTCTGTGCTGGTGAGCTTATGGATGTTGTTGGCTGGGATGGTCTAGGCGTAGTATTTAGCAGGGGTGCTGTAGATGACTCTGACCAGCATGTGGCATTACTTTCCAGAATGTTCTTAGTAGCCTGGTCAGTAGGAATTGCGCACATGGCCCGTGTGCCTACGGTAGAGATACACATCAAACATTGTGTTAGCTTAACGAACACAGGTCAGGACACTTCTGGGTTAACACAGGAACGTTCAGTCACAGACACAGGTTCTTCAATCGATAAGTTGTCGCTGTTTTGTCTGTAAGGATGCCAGGGATATTCAGAAAGGATCAATTCAGATTCCTTACTTATCTGGACCTCCGAACCTTTCGCCCATTTCAGCACATCAGCAAGTTCACAGGAGCAGTCCCAAAGATTGTTGTCCAGATCTATACTCTTGAGCCTTTTCAAATCGACCAAGGAGCTTAACGTCCGCAGACTGTTCCCATTCAGATGGAGGCTGGTGAGGTTCTGTAGGCCGGTGAACACGTCCGGAGGTAGGGACTGGAGCAGATTATGGGAGAGATCCAGCTCATGCAGACTCGCCAGACCAGAGAAGGCCTCTGGATCCACATTGATGATCTGGTTTGCAGACACGTTGAGAAACCTCAGCTCTGACAGTCCGAGAAAGATTTTCGCCGTCAGGTTAGTTAAGAGGTTGTTGTCCAGATGCAGCTCCCTCAGCTTTGGGTAGTTCGATAGCGCCTTCTGATCCTCTTCTGACATTGCTATGAAGTTTTGGCTCAGAAACAGTTTTGTGACGCTGCTGTTTAGGTCTTGAGGAACAATTCCCAATGTGCTGTTGCTCATGTCCACAACCTGTCGATTCGACAAACAAAGAATTTGAAGGTTCATTCGACAGGAACTCAATTAAATGATTTGTCCAAGACAGAACGGGATTTGTTTCTTGAACTTACCAACTGATCTTCGGTCATGGCGTCTCCAGAAGTTATTACTGTAGCTACCAGCCACATTAGAAGTAACGCATTTCCAGCCATGTCCTTTCCTTCAACAAAAGACAACTTGAATGTCTTGTGAATAAATGCATAAATAAAACAGTTGCTAATGAAACAGCATGCAGATGAGAGATCCTGGCGACGGCATAAACTGCAGGAAGCTTTTTGAATGAGTCATATACTCTGCAGTTTCCCCAATGTAAATGCCCCAAGAGTTTACCAGTAAGCTTCGGAGGCATCACCGTTCCAAAAAAAAAAGCATGAGAATCACACAAAGCAGACTTTGTTCCCAGGGAGCTTTCCTGTGGCCTGCTATCTTTCAGAAGACTTCTGCTTGTGTTCCCCTTGCTGTGGTTTATTATCTGCTGTCGTGCACAAAGACGCTCATGGTGTCCACAAGCTTGGCAACAATCACAAAGGACTGTGCTGTCCTCAAGGTTGGAGTTCGTTTTCTCGCTTTTTTTTCTCGTTGTGTTTGCCTGAGCAGCACATGTCGTTATGGACGAAGAATATGACATTGCGCATGAAACACTGGACTATTCGCAGTTCCTTCATAACATCTTTCCTGGTTTAAGAACTCAACATCACATGACTCTGCATCTTGTGTTTAGTCTCTGTCATAGCTCCTGGAACTAAATACAGCCATTTCTGCATGCGCTGGTGGATGTTTGTCTGAAGCCTATTCAATTGATATAAATGGATATAACATGTTTATAATGTTCTTACCTGCGTGTCTAGCGGGTGGACTGTGAATTTGAAAAGGCGTCTTCTCCGACGGAATGTTTGAAGGACCTTGGTCCGTTGCAATAAAACCCACCCTGTTCGTGCTAGCTAAAGATTGACAGCTTGGCATCTTTACACACTGTAAAACATTAAATACTCCATGGCTCTACACTTTTGACATGGTCTACTTGTCACATCGAATGTCTGCATTGCCCATGACGTCAAACATTTGATGTGGATGCTGCACATGTTGCTGTGTAGGTATTTGTATCTCTTAGTAAGAATCCCAGTGTTGTTTTTTGACCTCCTAACTGTAGCTACATGTGAGTGACACAGGATGAACTGGGCCCTCTTCTGGTTGATCCAGGAAAGAGGAGATGATCAGGGCTGTGGAGGAGGAGATCGAGCGAGAGAAGCAGGCTGCTGAAGACATCGTGAAGAAGATGGCCCCTGAGAAACAAACCAAGTATGCCGAGATGAAGGCCAACAATGAGGAGCTTCTGCAGGTCAGGCGCTGATGACTTGAGTTGGCCAGAAACACGAAATTCCCATTATTCTTTTACTAATATCAATCTAGATTTCGATAAGGTAGATAGAGCCTTGATACACAGATTTCCTTTTGTAACAAAAGCTGCTGAACATGGTCGTCCACAGACAAATTGGGCATTAACAAAGGGGTCCTTGTCCCTGGCCCACTGACAACAACCTAATCTTGTGGACTAGATGTTTAGTAGATGGCAGGTTCATGTTTAACAGGGTTTCTTGCTTTGTTTACCTCATTTCCCTTCAAACAGGAACTAGTCACCCTTCAGGCAGAGCAGGACGCTCTGACGATACGGAAAGAGACGTTCGAGGCTGTGAGTGGACTCAGGCCAAACCACCAGACACCCCCCCCCCCTTCTCCAAACTTACCACAGTGCCAAACCCCCAGACCCCCCTCCCCTCCAAACTTACCACAGTGCCAAACCCCCAGACCCCCCTCCCCTCCACACTTACCACAGTGCACCCATGACCTTCGTTCTATGCAGTCAATATCACACTCATTAGGTTCAGGGCCAACCACTAAGCTGACAGCTGAAATGTGGGGGGGGTAAACTTCACTGTGTGAAGAACCAAATTCAGTAGGGTTTGTTTTCGACGAGTTGCCTGACGTACTTCTTTACTTGTCCTGCCAACACACCGACGTTCAGCTCATTTAACACCCTTACCACAGTAGACATCCTACCTCAAGGATTACATTCTGACACGAATGAAAATGTGGCGTTATATAAATTGAGGGCTGTGTTGGTGGCCTCGGTAAAGCAGCGAGGGCGGTGACTGTGTTCTGTCTGTGCGTGGTGTGCGTCAGGAGCTGGCTCATTCCCAGGTGAAGCAGGAGGCGGTGCTGCTACACGCCAAGCTGCAGGAGCTGGAGCTGCGGCGCGACGCCATGCTGGCCGAGGAAAGACACGTGGGCTCTCCTCAGGAGGAGAGAGACCGGCTGCTCCGACAGGTCCCTGATACTGTTGACTCTCTCTCTCTGTCTCTCTCTCCCCTGCCCCTTTCTCACTCCCCCACTTTTTCTTTCGCTCTCCTACTCTCTCTCCTGTTCTCTCCTCTACTCTCTACTCCACTTTCCCCCTATCTCTATCTCCCTCTCTCTCTCTACTTTTAACCATACGAAAGATCTGCAGTGCCTGTCATAACAATTGTACAGTCCATGGAAATATAGGGTGATAGCCTAGTAAGCCAGTTGTGTTAGCCATTGTTATTGTAAAGTAACACCCCTCTTTTCTTCTTCTCAAGGTCAAGGACGACAATCAAGAAATAGCGAGCATGGAGAGGCAGTATGTATTTCATCGCAGATAGCTCGAGCCAGCGGACGCTCTGGAGTAGCCACAGTAACGCACGGACGCTCTCTCCCACCCCCCCCACCCCTGTTTCCTGTCAGGTTGACTGAAATCCGAGAAAAGGTCAGCCAGATTAACGAGGAGATGCGGCAGCTTGATAACGACATGGAGGAGAACCACGGTAGGGACCTGAGCTCCCGGGACTGGGGGAGTGGAGGTTGTTAGGGAGGGTGGAGGAGGGCTGGGAGGGTGGAGGAGGTTAGGAAGGAGAGAGGTTAGGCAGGGTGGAGGATATTTGTCAGGGTGGAGGAGGCCTGGGAGGGTGGATGAGGGCTGGGAGGGTGGAGGAGGTTAGATTAGGGAGGGTGAAGGAGGGCTGGGGATTTGAAGATGGGGTGGGAGGTTGAAAGAGGGGTGAGAGGGTGAAGGACTGTTGGGTTGGTGGAGAGGGGGAGGGTGGAGGGAGAGAGGGAGGGTGAAAGAGGGATTGGGGGGGTTGATCAGGGTGGAGGAGGGCGAAAGAGGGACAAGAGGCTTTAAGAAGGATGGGAGGGGGCGGGTGTCTTGGCAGCGGTTATTAAAGTAAGGGATGTGGCGGGGTTACAAGAGCATTGTCCTGTGGATGAGGTCGGTCAGTCCATGGGCCATAAATCCATAGACTTTGTTGGATGTTTTCCAGAGTTTTCAGCCTATGTACTGGATCGCAGTGGCCTTGAGCACAGGCGCCCTCAGTAGCCCCTGTTCTACTTTTATTCGGAATGAAATACAACACGGCCTGTTTTGGCTCTGGGGAAGTCAACATGTCTGATTAGCTGTGGCCTTGCCTCTGTGCATGACACTCTTGAACACTGACACGTTGCTTAATACGGCATTAACGAACGCTGTCATCCTCCCATCCATGCAGAGGGGAAGGGAACACTTGGGTCTTTTGATTCCGTCTGTCCCCCTGAACGCGCGTGTTGTTGCGGATCCCAGCGGGCCTCTCGACTCACTCTTACTGTTTCCTCTCCTTTCCGCCCCACGTTCGTGCACCTCTCACGCTCTCTCTTTCCCGACAAGACGGTAAGCCAGCCCAGCCCAGCTCGCCCCCCCCCCTCCCCCTCCCTGTTTAGTACTGTCCCCTTGAACCGAGTTTTGTTTGTGTGTTTCCCTGACCCAACAACCACATCTGATTCATACGAACGGGTCGTTGTCAGGCTTCAGTTTGACGACAGCCTTGTTAGTTTGAATCGGGCGTGTTGGACCAGGGATACATCTAAAAACACGCAGGACATGGAGGCGTTGAGGACCAGAGTTGAATCCCACAGCTGTAGATACTTAATCAGTGTCCCACCCTATAGCATTAGCAATGCCTCATCAATTTAGCCTGGATGACAGGTCTGTGTCTTAATATAGATGTCTATATCTGACATCCTCGTATCGCAGAAACTTTTGTGTAAGAGAATACCTATCTTTGTTTCCCTTACAGGGGAACGCAGCCAAAAGTACAAGGAACTGAAGAAAAAAGATGAGCTTATGGACAGTGAGTTCATTTTCCGTGATCAGAGGTGGAGTGGACGTCCCTCTCCCTGTCCTACCGCTCTCAGACCCTGTGGTTTGTCCTCTGCAGGCTTCCTGGATACGTTCGAGGAGACCAAAGCCCAAGAGGCAGAACGCAACCGGGAGACCCAGGCCAACATCGTGGCTTTGCTGGAGCACTCCAGCAGGGTAAGCTAGGGGGCTGGGAGGGGGTAGGGGCAGGGGGGAGAGGAAGGGAAGGAAGGTGGAGGGAATGGGATGGTGTTGAGAGCAGTGTTCAAAATGAGGGCGGGGGGGGGAGCAGTTTGAGACCTTCCGTAAGTCTATTGGGAGACTGTCATAATACACTTTTTTGCAGTTTAGGGCTGGTCCCGCCGTATTGGCGTTTTTCATAATTGAACGCGTCAGTACGGCTTGAGAGAATATTCAGTGAGTGAATATCCCTTCCACAAGTTTGTGTAAAATTACGAACATGGAATTTCACACCATGAAAAAGTAGGAAAGATACGAATAAGATAAAATTGTGTTCAGCTACCCCTGACCCCCCCCCCCCCCCCCACAGACATAGAGGCGTTGGTCATTTGGAACCCTGGTTGAGAGTTAGCATGGGGAGAAGTAAAGAGGGATGGGTGAAGGAGGGTTAAAAAGGGGTTAAAACCTATTTTCTCATCGGACATGTGCCTGCTGTACGCAACCACACAGCCGCTCGGCCCAGGACCGAGACAAAGGATACCATTGTTCTGGAAGTTTCAGATTGATAGTGATTCAGCCTGGGACGCCTCTTCAGTACTGTCATTTACATAACAGGACGTTGGTTTTGTTTACGAGCGCTGACAACATGGATCAGACTCGGTAAACCCAAACCACCCGACTTGGCCCTGGGAGTTCTGCTAAAAGTGAAATTTAACCTCCCATGAAAGGCCTGTATTTGTCGAGCACAGTAACACAGGGAAGAAACATCAAAGGGACTTCAAAGACGTGGGGAGGGGGAGGGGGGGGGTGACTGCAGCCACCATAGAAGAAGATAGTTGTTGTGTCTGTCCTCGTGGGGCACTAAGGCAACGTGTCTGTGTGTTCAGAACATGAACCGTCTGAGGCAGATCTCCTCGGTCACGGCCAGCGAGCTCAAGTCCATCCAGGAGGACCTGAGCTTAAAGGAGACAGAGATGCACCGCTCCGAGAGCACGGCCAAAGGCCTCACCTCAGGTAGGTCCTCCCTCACTCACCACCACCGCACCGCACAGCCTGCCCAAACCCTACACGCGCAACTGACACTCGCCCATCGGCTCCGACCGAGATTTGGTTAAGCGCTCCGCTTTCATAAAAATATCCCACGGCGTCTCTCCGTCTGACGGCTCGGAAAAGTGCGCCACGCTGACCGAGCTGTCGTGAATTCCGTTGATGAGAGATTCGCCCAGAGAACCTGGAGGACAACACAACGAACATTTATGTTGACAGGCGTAGCATAGCATCAATTTGACTGTACGGGATTGTAGTTTTGCTCCCGTGCATTCTTGCACTCGCAGCACAGGAGCCGAGGTGCTTGAAGCGATCCTGACTTCACCCTCGGTGAGTGAGCACGAGTGTTTACTGCGGGGCCCGCCCCGGCCCCTGGTGACCTTCTACCTTTGCCACTCCATTTCTAAAACAGTGGAATGAGGATATATTTATGGGTCCAATAAACTTTTTTTCCACTCTAAGCACCGTGTGATGAGATATGCTCCTCTGGCAGTGTTGTACAGCTGACCCAGTATAGGAGCTACTCATGGAGTCGGTGATAAATGTTAGAGAAGGTAGACTGTTGAAGCAGGGCTGTTTGTTTCAAATGGAAGTAAATTGTCCTGCTCTTTCCGAACCTGTCTCATGTTCTTTTCCACTACCCCAAGCACCCAACCAATCAGAATGCTTCTCATTGGGTCTTGGGCCGTCCCTTCCCCCCTCCTCCCTCCCCTTCTTATTTCCATTTCAGGAAGTTGGCAATCCTTCCCCCCCCCAAGTCACGTCACATGATAGCACAATGGCAGCACAAAGATCAAATTTGGCTTAATTTCGAAGCATGTCAGAGCTGGTTTCAACCCATGTGTTATGGCCATGGAATTGCCCGTCGTTTAAATCAGACTTCTACAAAGAGCAACATATTACAGTGTACGGTGTGATCTCTGGTTTGTCAGACCAGCTAGTTCATCACTGAAAAAACTCTCCTGGAAAATGCCCTCTAGAACCCTGATATGCATGTGCCAGTCTATGATTTGGCAGAGCACGTGCAGGGTGGACATCTCCACATTATTGATGAACACACAAAGGCCCCTCTGCATCCAGGCTATGTAAATATTGTGGCTAATGGATGCCAGGAGATTTGTCTTCCAGCTTGTGAGCGGCCACAGGAATCCTGGGGGATGAGGGGGGGTGGGGGATTAGGGTGTGTGGGGGTGGGGGATGTCAGAGCTGGTTTCAACCCATGTGTTATGGCCATGGAATTGCCCGTCGTTTAAATCAGACTTCTACAAAGAGCAACATATTACAGTGTACGGTGTGATCTCTGGTTTGTCAGACCAGCTAGTTCATCACTGAAAAAACTCTCCTGGAAAATGCCCTCTAGAACCCTGATATGCATGTGCCAGTCTATGATTTGGCAGAGCACGTGCAGGGTGGACATCTCCACATTATTGATGAACACACAAAGGCCCCTCTGCATCCAGGCTATGTAAATATTGTGGCTAATGGATGCCAGGAGATTTGTCTTCCAGCTTGTGAGCGGCCACAGGAATCCTGGGGGATGAGGGGGGGTTGGGGGGGGGGGGGGGGGGGGGGGGGGGGGGGGGGGAGAGGAGGGCAGACGAAAGCCAAAGCCCCAGGAGGAAGCGGCAGAGAATGCACAGAAGTGCTGATGGGGCACTTTGCCGCTCTGTACACATCGGCTCCTCCAAACACTGACTGGGGCCGGGTTCCTATCAGGAGGAACCGGCCCTCTTCCTCTTCCTGCCTCCCCCGCCCCCTACCCCCCCTCCCCCCCCCAGCCCCCTAGCTTGCCGCCGGCCGGGTCCCCGGCCCCTAGACACCACCGGCAGCACCTCGGCCTGGTGTCCTACAGAGACCTCGCAGCAGAGTGGACCCCAGGGACAGGGTGGAGGGTGGGCAAAGGGTAAAGGGAGGGCCTGGCGGCGTGCTCAGGAACCTGCCCTCACCGTCGGCTGAGAAGAAAATCAAAAATCTAATCAAATATCCTCCTGTTTCTCCGCCTGCTCGACGGTGTGTTTACTGTGTGTTACCGAATGGCCTGATAAAGTGAGCTGTAAGATCAGCATTACCTACGGAACAGGAATCCTCTGGGTGCGTGTGTGTGCCAGCCTTTGGTTCGGAGATAAATCTCTCAGTGTAACACTGACGCCTCAGTGACTCTTGGCTGGGCTCGCGCTCTGGGCAGACATCCTGCAACGCCTGTTCTTGAGTAAAGGAAACGGGCTAAAGATGATTCAGGAGTGGAGCAGCAGTAGATGTGACTGTCAGGGCAGGGGTATTTTTTGACACCCAGTCAGCAGAACTGTTCTTACCCGATTGCGAATGTAGTCACGGTGTGACCTGTTTTTCCGTTCAGATAACACACATGATTGTGCAATGAGGATTTCACGTTCACTTTTCAAGTGAACGTCCCTGTGTTCTCGGGTGTTTATGTGATAACACGCTTCCGACTGGAACCGTGATGCCTAGGCCGTGAGGGGAAGGCGTTCCAGGCACAACATCTGCAGGGCAGCTGACTCACTCTGGTCACACTGTATCGGCTAACCTGCCTCCCGCGCTCGGCAGCCATTTTGTCCGGATGCGCCGCTTTGCTTTTCCAAATAAAGAGATGCGTCTGTGTGTGTTCAGAGAGCGACCGCCTGCAGCAGGACCTGCAGAAGGTGGAGCAGCTGGAGACCAAGATCACCGGGGAGCTGAACACTCTGAAGGAGAAGATTCTGCAGATGAAGGAGGGCTTGGAGACCTACAGCAACCTGGACGCCCTGAAGAAGGCCGGAGAGGAGAAAAAGAAGGTAGCCTGACCACCACTACCCCCCCCCCCCCCCCCCCCCCCCCCCTTTAGCGTGAGGTGGAAGGCAGGCTTTTTTTCTGGTGGTTTAAAAGTTTTCTCTGGACAGGAGGAGTCAATCACTCCCCCAGTCAGACTCCACAAAGTCAGTCATGGATGTAGCAGTGGAAGATTAAGCACACACGAGCGTGTGTGAAGTTCAGGTTTAAGCAGTTCTCTTCCCCTGGCTCCACGCTACAGGAAGAGCGTCCTTATGTCTGAGGGAAAGGCCGTTACCCATCTGCTAAACACCCCCTACTACGAGTGTACTAAATGCGTTACAGCTGAGGCATCTGTTGAGAAGAAGCCACGTTGCTAATGGAAACAAAGGACACCGTACTCCTATCGGTGACGCGAGTACAGCCGACGGGAATGCAGAACCGATGCAACACAAAGGAAACTTTAAAAGATCCTGTAATCTTTCAGAAATGTCTGCCCCCCCCACCCCCCTCTGCCCCCTCTATCCTTTAAAGTGTACGTTTCTCTGACAGTCTTGGACCTTCCAAGTCAGTGTGGGCTTTCTCCGTCGAGAACTATCCCGTTTACAGCCTAACCCTCGGTCCAGATGTACAGCTCGTACCAGCATATGGTACGCTTTAGAATCAGCCCTACTTCCTATGCTGGCTGCAGTCTCCCAGCGTAATGACTCTTTTTGTAGTTTCCACCAACGTCTTGGCAGGAACTGAATTGATGAATGAATGAATGACCTGGGAATGAACCGTAGCTGAGGGTCTGTGGGGGTGGTTTCATTGCACGTGGGTAGAGGCTCCAGGAGGACCAGGTGGCCCTGACTCAGAGGAGGGACACCTTCCGGAAGGTCATGCAGAAGATGAACGAGGACTACGAGGCTCTGAAGACGCAGCTCCAGGAGAACGAAACTCACGCGCAGGTGAGGAAGCGCCGTGTAAGGACGTGGTCGTCCCTGGTTGTCTTACCTCGCTGAGGTGTGCTGTCTGGCGCTCGGAACGTACCGGAAACAGTTGTGGTTAGCAAGCGACGTGAGAGTTCCTCTTTGGGGTTATGACCAATCTAGGGGAACTCCATGTCTTTATGTATTTGGATCTGTTTTCCGGGTCAAATGTTTTCTCTCTCTCGCCAGCTCACGAACCTGGAGAGAAAGTGGCAGCACCTTGAACAGAACAACTTTGTGATGAAAGAATGTATCCTTTTGTAGAAACGCTACATCAAAAACGGTCTGTAGGTTGAATCAGTATTTGGACCATTTTGTTGATTGTTGAGCAAGGGGCTTGGTCCTCAAGTCAGGAGTTACACTCGGCCACCATTCCAAGGACTTTCCCTTCTCTTGAGGGAGTGTCTCTCCTTGACTCCTGGCTGCAGTCATCGCCTCCAAGGGGATGGAAAGTGACTATCGTCCCGTGGTGAAGAACGTGTCCAGGCAACTGGCGGAGTACAATAAGATCCTCATTGATGCCCTCCAGGGCACCAGGAACTGAGCCCCTGGCTTCCTGCTTCTGGAGAGGAGAGGGCCGCTGTGGAGAGGCGCTCCCTGTCCCCCGCTGTCATTTCCTGTATTCTCTAGCCCCCTCTGCCCCGCTCCCCAGCTCCACGACCGCAGGAGCTGCCGGCTGAGCGAGTTCACCATTGTGTTCTATTGGCGATTCATCCATCCATCCCCATGTTAAACATTGCTGTATTTAATTACCGTGAAGATTTTTTAAGAATGTAGTCTGTTGTTTTGTGTATTGCTGTCATGGAAAGAGTTACAATAAAACGGTCTGTAAATAAAGCAGTTGGCTTCTGGATTCAATCTAATGAATTTGTCAATAAATCTCCAAAGGACTCATAGTTAAACGTGCTGTGTGCACATGCAGTGACGAGCCCTGCCATAGGAGGAGAACGGTGGAGGGCCGCGAGGGGTTAATGTCAGGCAGGAAGTCCACAGTCTGATAACACTATTGTTTTAATGCTATTGGTTTCCTCCCAGCACTATCAGACAGTGGTGCTGCCCAGCGGCCCTCGGGCCCTCCACCCTGCTGCGAGGGGGGGGTAGAGGGACAGAGCGTCTCCCTCGACCAGGACAAGAGCCAGCACACGCACACATACACACACACACAGAATCACATGCTTACACACAAACACTCATATAATATACGCACACGATTCCACCCTTTTGGTTGGAGTTCAAGAGTGGCCAGGGGGGATTTCCACTGCAAGGGAGCTGAAATGTATTACTCAATGATAACAGATTGGAAGGAGGGTGGGGGGGTACTGAATTGGTCTTGTTGCTCAACCTCAAGACATGCTCCACGGACATCTCAGTTCCTCCCTAAATTAGGAATATTCCAGAGCGATTCGATTTGCGTCATACTGTGGCGTATAACCCGATTGGACACAAATGCGCTGGAAAATCTCATCATGGATGCGACGGCTCCGAACACGAGTCCAACATGGGACCTTAATGTTATATACGTTTATGAGGTCAGCATAGCACATTACTGTATTGCAGGCCTGCAATAACCTGAAAAGCTAAACTATTCTTTCCCCAGACAAATGGCCTAACACTTCCAGGCCAGTGATGCTTACGGACTGGATTAATTGGGCCTCGTGTCCTGCGAGCCGTCTGCTCACAAACGGCACGCACGCACGACCCCTGCTCCAAGACCCTCTCGAGTCAAACCCAAGCTACCTTCGAGGTACTACAACATGACTGGTCGTGTTTCTTAGAACTGAATTACTAAGTGCTCTGGTTTGGAGGCTGGCCCAAGTTACTGTTTGGCACTCAACGGGTGTTCCTGCCGCAAGGGGTTCAAATGAGGTGTGGAGAGGTCTGCCTGTACCTTTTCAACTCTCCAGCCTCCCACACTCCTATTGCACACTCCCACTTGCCCCATTCCAAATAGCTTGCCCCTGGCTAAGAAACAGGGCTGGAACTCAATATCTCAGCCCTCCGTGGGGGTAACGAGCAGGACTCGTATTAACGACAAGAGGAGGTACTCCTGGCGCTCTGATGAGGGAAATCTCAAGTTATTAATGTTCCAATTCATAAAACTCTCATAAAAACTTTTCCAGCTCCGGAGACTCACCAGCCAACGCTATAGGAATCATTTCATTTTTCCCCCTCATTCTTCCCACCCCCCCCCCCAGCCCCACCACACAACCCACACCCCTGACCCCGTTTTTCCATAGCTACCTCTTCTAATCAGCGTGTGTCTAAACAAATCGGAGTAGCATGTTAACATACGTGAGTGACATGTCAGATTGCAGGCCGCTTCCTTGCGTGGCAGCCGCGGGGGTGAATTTCGACGGCGGTATTCTACGGGCCGCGGAGCCGTGTAGCCTGCCTGTGTTTCCACAGCTGCTGCATCGACTCCTTGCTCTCAGGCAAGAGGAAGAAACAGTGCCTCTGTCATAACAAAAGTACTTAGCTCATTCCCTTCCCAAGTCAAAGGTCCGTGACTATCAGAGCATTTTCCCACATAGTAACACCATGTCCATCATCTGGTTCGGTCTGGTTACCGTCACAGCATGCCGTACGGTTAGGTGATTCCAAAGCGAATGTGACGGTCGGAGGTGCGCTTCCCGTTCGCTCGGCTCGAGTATATTTGCGTAGTGTGACGTTTCAGATTCGGAGACAGCGAATGACAGAGTGCCGTCCGCTTCGCCGCTTTTTCTCCGAACACACCGCCTCTTCATGTGTTATCGAGTTACACAGGGGGGCATCTTTTAACGGACCCCTGGGTAGAATGTGAAGGAGACACCTGAGACCTCCTTGGCCTACAGCATCCCCACGTGAGCGAGATGCAAGCGTGACCTTCTTCTGGCTCGCTCCAGGCCATGACATCACTGGTTTAAAAACCTGTTTCTCCCTCCCCAGAGAAGAGGCCATGCTTGCGAAATGTGTTGTGCATAATAGCATAGCTGTCTTCAGAGTTCAACTCCCCCTCCCCTCCCCTCCCAGCCCTCCTCCTCCCAGAGCACCCAACTCACACATGCACACCTGTTTTCAGACTTGGATGCTGTATGATTTACATATTGGGAATCTGGGAGTCCCACGCTGACACGATCAGGTCCCTCAAGTCATAATAATGTGCTGCGTTTAACTTCCCTCTTCCATGTTTTATCAGCCAGTTGTCCGCATTAAGCTCCCTGCATAATTCAGATTTCCTCCATTAATTGTTTGTGATTTATATGGTGTAGCCTCCCGGTATTTAGTGCTTCCTTAGTGAAGCCAGCTCGTTTGGAATGGCTCCCCGGCACCCGCTAACACGGAGGGAGTTTTAGAGAGCCTCGGACTGAACTTCAGATTTGAAAACTCCAGTGGGAGGAAAACAGAGTCGTAATCTTAGTTCCACAGTTGGCACACGTCGAACTGCTCGAACTGCTCAGAACACCGGGAGGAATAAATCAAATGTTTAAACGAGCTCAATATATAGCTTCAATGTTGGGGTCTCGAAGGGCAGACCACATGAACTGGTAAAATAACCAAGTCCAACATGAAAGTATAGGCATTCGTAAAGTTCACTGAGGACTTCACAATGAACCTTAATTTCAGAAAACACACACATGGAAGTCGTGCTAAAGCATATAAAGTGATGGAAGACTAAAATTGCCATATGTTGGTGTTTTCTGCAGTATAAAATAAAGTGGCATTAAGTAGTGTAGATGAGTAGTTTGATTATGGGTATGAATCCCATGATCGATTGCTCTTTGATCTACAGGAGACACTGCTTAATTTAAAAGGCGTCTTCCAGTTCTGGCGGGGGGGCGGCGGGGGAGGGGGTGGTCCTCCCTGTAGTGCTTATAGAGGGTGTAGTTAATGTCCGACATTGTTCTGGGTAGGCCTTTCCCATCCTCACATGGACAGGAAACAGGAAGAGGAACTCCAACTCCCTATGCCTGGACAGCACAGAGAGAGAGAGAGAGAGACAGAAAGGAGGGGGTGGGGGGCTGAAGGGTCTAGGGAGAGGGCGGGAGAGGGGGGGGGGTCGAAGGCAGGGAAAGGAAGGATAGGGAAGGGGAGCGACAGGGAGGCAGAGCATTAGCAGTTTGGACCCGTGTGTGGAGACATGTGTCTTGGTGTACGTCTCTGACACCCTCCGGGGTCTGACTTTCTCGCTCTCGTCTGCGTGTCTCCCCTCTGCTCGGATGTACGAACTGGCCTGCCTGCCAGCCTGGAGCTGGGGGGCTATGAGGGGTCTCCTAGTTCTCTCCCTCAGCCTGGTCTGCTGGCTCACTCCAGGTAGGGATTTGTTGATTTTGTCTCTCAAGCATTACCACGGGGACTAGACCTGGTCTCCTGCACTGGATATAGTCTACTAAGGCTTTGGCCATGTATCATCCTTAACTTGCGATATCACTATTGGCATGAAGCTGTGGACGTGAACTTTTGTTTGTCTGAATTTTTGTTCTTTTATACAATCGTTGGTTGGAAGTTTGTGAATTTACGTTCATGTGAAGGTAGTGTATAGTCAAGGTTTCTTGGTCTTTTGTAGCATTTGCTTTCAATATACACTGAAAAGCAATTAGCAGCACACAATTCCAACCAAAATACAATTCCTAGCTAGTTTCTAAGTATCTCTTCGTGACAAGTGAATGCGACAGACTCTGCTCAGTACAAATTGAGAGAAATGTATTAGAAACAGATTGTCATAAATGTTGTGACATGTAGACACCAGTACAAACATATACAGTATAGCTATCTGTTACAGCGTTGTTGAAGCACATTAAAGCACATACACTTCATAGACAATATCATGTAACCTTCAATTTGACCATAGCTGCTATTATTCAGATTGAATGGAGGACAAGATTGCGAATGGGGTCATTCAATAATGAAAAGACCTCTTAATTCTTTTAATATGGGTTGGTACCTCTGCCAGTTTCCTCCCCATGTCGGCACACACCCACATTCTCTTCACAAAGATTAGCTCAGTACCTCCTTCTTGATGTTGCAAACTCCACAAAAATAGCTAAAGATGAAGTAAATATGACAGACATAGGCGTTATCTGATATCAGACATTTGAACATGAAAGCGTTCATACTTCAAAGGATCAACACATCACAGTGGTTATCTTTACAAAATACATGCATGTATTTTTGTATACAGCGTTGCAGTATTTCTATCAGGAACGTTCATGTTTCATGTCAGTTTGTGAGGCATCTGTGGGCTTTTAACTCAGTCAGATTTATTTCACTTAACAAGTCACTAAACTTCAAACCACATGGTGCTGCCTGGACGTTCTCAGCTGAGACAGGACCTCGCTCTGGTGGAAGAGTTACGTCTCGACCCCACTTAGTCTCCCCCCACCCCCCCTCACCGGGAATCCTTAGGGAACCACCAAGACCTCTAGAAAAGACATGTTGTTCGAGTGTCACTCGAACTCTTTTCAGTTTCCTCGGTACGAAGTTCTCACTTTCATCTGTTTTTGGAAAACAATCCTCAATGTTTGTAAGCCTTCCAGCCACACAAATCAGTCGAGGTATTTTATGGCTTCCTTCTCAGATAAGGCAAGGCTCCATTTATCATCCGGACAGGTCTATTGAGATTTTCAAGGCACAATCATCCAAATGTCCAGTGAATGTTAAAAAAAAAGAAAAAACAATTTTATACACACTGGAAGAAAGCTGATTGATAGGGCTGGACTGAGACCATTTCAAAGCTCAAATTTAAAATCTCAACAACCCCACAGTTGATCTTCTTTAACTTCAATTGAAACGAACAGGAGGAACAGCTGCACATTTTTGTAATCAAGATTTTGGGGGCCATTCCTGCCGTCTATGGGTGTGTCAACAACTCTACAAGGCTATGATACTGAACCAGGCCACTTGTGGCTGCTAATTTGATCTTTGCCTTGAACATAAATGAAACAAACACAGCCTCAATCTGAAAAACGGATCTTAGTCTCACGAAACAAACGGCTGAAAATGAAAACACTGTCATGTCCAGTACATGCACAGAGATCTTCCAGCAATGTTTATCCAACAAAGAAGTTGAATTCCCCCCCAGATTGCATTGCCTTTAAATAGCATCCGCACTCCCTGGCATGGACATTACTTGACCAAGTGACTTCACAAACACACGTGTTTGTTTTATTTGACTGTATGGCGATAGTGGTTTAGTGTGACGGTTCTCTGGAGAGCCACATGACCTGCTCGTTAGACAGGCCCTTGGAAGCAACGGTGTCATTTCAATGCTGTGACTCCACATTGTATTTATCCGGACCTCATTTCTCTGTCTTACAATTAGTCCGCATCTAGGCTGTTGGCCAAGACCAGTGACCGTTTGCTGCTATCCTGTAGAAATGCTGACTGCACACATCTAAACCGCGCTCTTTTCACGCTTAGTTTGCACCACAGAAGTGCACAGAAACGGGTATGTCGGGCGTGTAAATGAAGTCGTCGGACATAAAACCAATGAAAACGTATGTAAACATAAAAGCAACACGTCAAGGTCGTGCCTGGCAACCTTGTCAACGGAAACTCACGTGTCAGATAGTGAGAAAACACCTTTCGCTGTCTGGTCTCCTGAAGATATTTTTCTGCAGTACTGCCTTTTGCATGTTATTGATTTATTTGAATGCGCCTAAGATACTTGGATATAAAACAGTATTTGACTTGATTTTCGGAGGACTCCTGGGTGACTTCCCTGGATAAAGTCACTCCCTGCATTGTCGGGACTATTCTTAACTCAACAATAGAGGGGTGAGGCTTCCCACTGGCAACCTGAAGATAATAACGTTACGCAATCACTTGGCAGGACATGTGAACACTTTCCCAATAACATAGCTGTATGTCCAAAAGTTTACATGCGGCATTCCAGCTATAGTTTATCTCTTGTGTGAAGTATTTGAAATACTCCTTGAAGTAAATAGAGGAGTTTCTGTGTGTTAAACTGCTGTTGTTAAACTCTCTGGATTAGGGTTATTTTCTGTGCTGTCCCTCTGAAGTGAGATTCACAACTGAAGTCTGTCTGTGGCGCTGTTGTTGGTAGTATGTGTGTGTGTGTGTGTGTGTGTGTGTGTGTGTGTGTGTGTGTGTGTGTGTGTGTGTGTGTGAACAGCATCTCACCAGCTGGGCAGTTATGCATAACGTTGAATCTATCATCATTAGTTCCAACATGCTGTACCTACAGTATTCTCATGTCTAATATGTTCAGTATGTTGGTTCCTCCCTTCATGTACACCCTGCTCCTCCCCAACACACATACACACATTTATTCTCTGCCTAAAATGGAATCAAGGGGAATGTTTATTTGTTCAAAGTTAATTTCACAGCCCTTGCCTGTCTGAATTCAATTGACTTATGGCCAATTTGCCCCTTGGCTTCTTCAGAACCCGATAAAAGAATCAATTTGTTTTCCAAACATGCAGTCTCTGAGCATATGCGATTCATTTAAGTTCGAGAAACACTATATGGTGCATGCAACGTGGTACTGACCTAATCGAATGCTTGACCTTGCATCTGTCAGTCAAAGAGGGAGCAGTCCGGTTGAAAACACCATGGAGTCAGTAAGTATATCAGCGTGTTGCACATTGTGAACTTACATTTTCATTAGTTCTGGACCTTACCACACCCTTCTAAAGACATTCCATGTCCAGGGACCGAAACTGTTCTGAGGCCAGATCGACATGCTGACTGTGTCTTATCTAAGCTCTCGGTGATTTATAACTGCTGAGGTCTAGAGGGTCTGGCTGGGGGTGGCCACGGTAGACATATGGAAGAGATCTGGCATGGTGGAGCCGTAGCGGCCTGCTAGCTGAGGTCACTGCTGTGCTACGCAGCGCGCCCTGACCCCCTGGACAACCGCCCTGCAGAGAGAGAGAGAGAGACGTGTGAAGTCTCTCGGCGCTCATCTGACAAACACACATCCCTCACGCCGGCCAGGACAGGAGAAAGAAACCTGGAAGGTTTCTGAGAGCCACAGTACAGCTGTGCATTCATTCGCGAAGCGAAGGTTGTGTGAAGTATTGGCTTGGAAACGCGTTGCTCCTGTGTTTATTGGGTTTGGTATGCAGGGCCTGCTGTTTTTGAGGGGACGGTCTCGGCTCCCTTGTCTCGGCTGTTTTTTTTGGGGTTTGCATGAGATAATGGGACTGTCAGACCAAACACTGCACAGTCATAGTTGTTTGGCGGGGAAACCATATACTGCATCAACAGCATGAATCAGACATTGTCTCTGTGAATGTGATGTTACTCCTGATTCCTTGTCGAGGCAGGACACCGGAATGAACACAACTGGGAATAACAGATGCTGTTGGCTAGTAGAGATGTCAGCAGTGTGGTTTATTTATCGGATACGTTGTAGATCAGGTTGCAAACACTGTACACTATGGAGAAATGAACCCAGTGTGAATATGCATAGTATCTAACAGTAGAAATGAAAAGATAACATTTGTCCAACGATTAACAAGCTTCTCCCAATATTTGTTTTGTCTGAACACCTCTTTTCCTTCTCGTCCCCTCTGTCCCTCTGTCTCTCTTACTTCATCTGCGTGTCTGTGTGTGTGTCTGTGTGTGTCACTGTCTGTGTGTGTGTTTGTGTGTGTCACTGTCTGTGTGTGTGTCTGTGTGTGTCACTGTCTGTGTGTGCGTCTGTGTGTGTCACTGTCTGTGTGTGCGTCACCTGGTCTCGCAGGTCACACCCTGAACCTAGCAGACCTAACCCTGGTGAACCCTGACCCTCTGGTGACATCAGCAGACTCGTCCCTCCACTGCGTCAGCAGCGATTGGACCCCCAGAACCACACCAGGCATGGGGCGGGACTTCCCTCTCACGCACCCCCAGATCATGGCTGTCAGTCAGGACACAGCCTACCACGCAGCCTCCATGATCACCTGGAGAACGCGCAGCGACATCTTTGGAGAATTTTACTGCAGAGCCCGGAATGCAGACCGGGGGAAGATTTACACGTACAAGATGTTGAACGAAGGTAATGCATGCAACATGTGTGTTTCTCTGATCGCGCAAGGGCTTTTTGGTTTGAACCATGGTGCTGACAGCAGTCACGTTGTGACACAGGCATAAGTGAATCCGGACTTCACCCTCAACCAATGGCATGTGGCGTAGATAAAAAGCATATTAAATATAATGTGTAACTTTTGACCATAACCCACTCTGACGCTACATGTATGTCAACTCCTTCATGAAACAATAACAAAGTCTGTCAGACTGACTGTGGGCAAATGGAGGGGCGAGAAATGAGCTCTGACTTCCTGCCCAATGTGTTTGTTTGCTCATGCCTCTCTCCCGGAATGAAACTAGCATTGGGGTTCATTCATTATTGTGTCTAAAGGACATTACACAGCGCCGACTCAAAATCAAACAGGAAATCATGAACCATTGTGTGTGCGTGTGCCAGTACATGTACAGCGTGTGTGTGTGTACGTGTTTGAGTGTGTGTGTTGGCAGAGCTGGCTGTGTTCTGTAAACCACTGACTGGCTTGTTGCTTTTCTCCCCTCTCAGCCGCATTCCTCCCAGAGTCTCTGACTATCACAGTCAGCGTAGAAGACAACGTCAACATCTCGTTCATTCGCAGGAAGGTCTTCGCCGAGGACGCTGTCATCTACAAGAACGGTATACGGCTGCGCCGTCAAGTCGTCCCTCGTGATTTTGTCCTCAGTGACACGGTCACCGAATGAAAATACTTTACTGAAACCAAATGGAGAGTTTTAAATAGCTCCACGATGACACGGTGTCTCTACACGAGTGTATCTTGTGAAGGATTGTGTGTGTGTGTGTGTGTGTCTCAGGGTCATTCATCCACTCGGTGCCCAAGGATGAGATCTCCGACCTCCTCCAGTACCCTGTGTTAGGTGTGACTACTAGCAACGCTGGGCTCTACACGGCAAGATCCATCGCAGGAGCCAAGTCTACCTCAGCCATCACCAGGCTGATAGTAAGAAGTAAGTGCCTCCATCCTTCGTCGACATATTTCAAACCTTATCAGACTCATCACTATGAAGGCCAGAACAGGAACGAAGTTTAAAAGTGTGATCTAAGGTTCTGATTCTACAACGAGGAACCTTTTTTTTTATCCAAGAATGTAAAGTTGGACTCTGGGGCCCTGGCTGTGAACACCACTGTCCCGAGTGCTTCAACGGAGGTGTCTGTCACGACGACACAGGAGAATGCATCTGTCCGCCTGGCTTCATGGGGCGGACTTGTGAATCTGGTACTTATGACACGCAAAAATCATTTCAATCTCACTTGGCGGCTGGAATCTGACTCGTCGTTAAGTCGATGTTTTCTGTCGGAGTGTTGGGATTCAGCGACTGGCTGGCTCGGTGGTGTTTCTCATGTCGCCGATCGAAACGCCGTGTTTTGCAGTTTGCGGCGAGGGGAAGTTTGGGAGGACGTGCAAGGAGTGGTGTCGAGACGGGTACTGTCGCTCCATGGTGTTCTGTCAAAGAGACCCGTACGGCTGTTCTTGCGCCACTGGATGGAGAGGATTCAACTGCAGTGAAGGTACAGAAGGTTTTCTCTATGACCTGCTTATTGAAGGTACGACGCCTAAACGTGTGTTTTTCCAGGTCCTTCTAATAAACACATGCGTACGTTCCTGTAGCTTGTCCTCCACAGTACTATGGCGCTGGCTGCAAGCTCAGGTGTGAGTGCGGGGTCAAGGGCAAGTGCGATCGCTTCCGGGGCTGCGTGTGCCCCGGGCGCCATGGCGCACGCTGCGAAAGAGCGGGTAAAGCTGCGATGCCTTCGGTTTAGATCGCCACACAACCGTAGCGGGCTGTCCGATCGCACGTCCGATACTGACTTGGTCTTGTCCACAGACGAGGCGCCCGTTGTGGTCGGCAGCTTAATGAACACTGAGCTCAATTCTGGGATTGAGTACGTTGCCAACTGCACAGCCACAGGTCAGCCAGCGCCATTGCATGGGGAGATTCACCTTCTGAAACCAGACAAAACTGTCATATATGTAAGTCATCCAGAAGTCATGTAACATAAGAAACCTGTTGCACTTGCGTCGGTCTTCGGATGTAAATACGGTTTGGTCTTTGCAGCCGTTCGACACTGACACCGGGGAGGCGCAGACCACCTCCAGTTTTAAGGTGGACAAGATTACAGTTCGCGACACCGGAAGATGGATCTGCCAGGTGAAAACTCAGGCCGGGCAGGCAGAGAAGGAATTCATGATTCATGTAAAAGGTATAAGTGGACAAATCCACATGGAAAGTTTTAGTTCAGTCTGCTCTACTCTATTCTCGTCTATTCCATGCCCAAACTTTGACTAGACTATCTAGAATGTTCTGTAACTGGACATGGGTTTTTCTTTTTTCTCTGTTTCTCTGTCTTTTCCTCTTTCTTTCCGTCAGTGCCCCCAAAGCCGCAGAACCCCCCCATGTTGAATGAGAGTGGACCGTATCATCTTACCATGCTGGTCAACAAGGAGCCTTTTACTGGAGATGGACCAGTGACGGCTGTCAAAGTTCTTTACAAGCAAGTCAATGCATCCTCATGGGAGACAGTTAAAGGTACTTACTTGTCCCTGGATAAATCTCAGATCCCCTTCGTACGATCCTGGCCATGCTAACGGATAAGTCTGGGACAGATAGCACTAATAGCTCGATTTCTCAAATTGTCAATGTTTCGAGAAACATTCCTGTGGTCTTCAGTAAATGTTTTTCGAAACTCGATCAAAGTTATTCTTATGACTGTACCGAGCAATTAACATGATGTCATTTCCTCGCTAAGTGTTTTTGTGCATTGGAAGCTAATAGGATCCAGAAATCTTTCCAAGTGTTAATTGCTTTCATTGCAGAACATTTTATGACTGCACATTGTATGCTGTAGATGTAAGACAAATGATGTACTGTGGCCTTTATTTTATTTTTTTATACAAATGTCTTCATATTTCGTTTCTCTGTGCATTTCTTTGACCAAGTCTTTGGCTGTTCTCATTTGTGTCTCCCTTAGTTATTGGTCCAGTTGTGAAAATAGACAACCTAACCCCCATGACCCAGTACACCACGTTTGTCCAGTTGAGTCGTCACGGCACTGGAGGAACAGGCTTCCCGGGGCCCGAGGCCAACTTCTCCACCCAAATGCTCGGTAAAGGTCATCCCAGACAGGGCAGCGTTTCCTCTGATGCAACCTTTCCAATGGGATACATTCATCCGTGCGGAAACCTGATAGGCTTCAGGATCCTGAACTGAGAACAAAGAGAAGAACGCAAACTCGGCCTGGCTGGGCCTCCTCACTAAATCATGCAGCCAGGAGGTTACTGACGTTCCTATGATTTCATCCCTCCCTCCCTACTCTCCCTTCTCTCCCCCTCCCTCCAGATCTGCCCCTCCCCACAGGGGTCAAGCTAGTCCCCGGCAGTCAGACTTCCCTCAATCTCTCCTGGGATGCGGTGGAGGCTCCGTCCAAGGAAGACTGGACTTACCTGATCAAGTGTGTCCAGATGTCCGAGCCTGGGAACATCAAGACGTACCACCTCCCGGCAAATTCCACCAGACTGGAGCTAACTCACCTCAGGCCCAAACACAAATACGAGTGTCGAGTGAGGGTGATGTCCATGTCAGTTGGCCGACATAGCCTCCCTGTCACTGCGTGGACCCTCAGCAATGGTACGAAACCCTCTGGGAGAGAAGAGTTGCCTACGTTTCGCCAATGACACATTCTACTGCGTACCGCTTAAGGTGAAACAGTTGAAACCAATGAAATTAGCGCTAAGTCAGTGTTCTCCTCTCCCATGTTTGGTCCAGAGTTACCACCAGCTCCGTCCAACATCATGAGCTGCAACATCAGCGACACATCTGCCATCATAACCTGGACCCTGGCTGAGGGAAACTCAATTTCCAAGGTTTAGAATTTTAGTAGTCACAGAGGAATCACAAACACTGACTGGACTGGGTAAAAGTGATTTAGTCTGTAAACCACTTGAGCCTCACTATGTCTCCACTGTGATTTCATAGGTGATGATAAGGTTCCAGGACACAGCACTGGCTGACTACAGCCAGCTGGCTGAGCTTACTTTGCAGCAGGACCAGGAACAGTCCCAGTTCCAGGCCCAACTCCAGGCCCAAATCCAGCCCCAGGCCATGCATTTCCAGCTGAGGGGGTTGAGACCAGAGACCCCCTACCTGGTGGAGGTCTGGTCCAAGAACAACATGGGAGAGAGTTTAGAGAAACCACAGATATCCATCAAGACCCTAACTCTGCAGGAGAACTCTCGTAAGCTACCGCAGCTATTTGGTTGCACCACCCTACCACCTAAAGTTTCACAATCCAGTTTGGCCACAGAGAGCTGGTGCTCAACGTCAATGAACCTTGAAAACACACATTTTCTCCCTCCTACTTGGTCCTGTCAATTTCCTTAATGTGACATGACAACTGATGACTGGAGTGAAGTGAAATTTCACAACTTGCCCATTCACAGTTGCTTCCTCCACCCTTTTTCCTCTCCTCCCTTCTCTCCCTCTTCTCTCTCTGTCCGTCCCAGGACTGAGCGGGTTTGGCGGTGAGGGCAGCATGCTTTTCTTTGCCATTCTGGGATCGGCAGGGATGACCTGCATCACCATCCTGCTCGCCTTCTGCATCGTCCTGCAGCTCAAGAGAGCCACCTTTCAAAGGAGGATGGTGCAGGCTTTCCAGAACATCGTAGTGAGTTCTCCTTCTGGATGTTCACTGAAGCAATGGGCCAAAGCCGTCCTCTTCTCAGACGGTCTCTTTCTCTGATGCAGAGAGAAGAGCCGGTGGTCCAGTTCAGTTCTGGTTCTCTAAACCTGCCGAAGAAGCCGAAGAATCCGGAACCGACCCTGGCGTACCCGGCGCTGGAGTGGAGCGACATCAAGTTCCAAGACGTCATCGGAGAGGGCAACTTCGGTCAGGTGCTCAAAGCTCGCATCAAGAAGGACGGGCTGAGGATGGACGCCGCCATCAAGCGGATGAAAGGTAACAAGGTCGATCGAAAACACTTTGATGTGGAAAAGGGTTGGGGCAACTGTATTCATTAGGAAAACTCATTTCATTTTACTGTCGGGGCCTTGGAGGTTTCTGAATCAAAAATACGTCTCTGTCCTCTATTGTCTTGACTTGGTCACATTCGTATTATTGTGAGCTGTGCAACTGTAAACAAGTATTTGTGACTCTGGGTGTCTTTCAGAGTATGCCTCCAAAGATGATCACAGAGACTTTGCTGGAGAGCTTGAAGTGTTGTGTAAACTTGGCAACCATCCCAACATCATCAACCTTCTAGGAGCTTGTGAACACAGAGGTACAGCAACCTTCAGAGCATTTGCTCGTACAGAACGCCCGCCTGTTCCGCCAGACTGCTAAACAGTGTTGCGAAAGTCTCCGCAACTGTTTGTTCCCCAGCTGACGTCTGAGTTCTAATCTATGGTTCTGTGCTGTTCCTCTAGGCTACCTGTACCTAGCGATAGAATATGCCCCTCACGGGAACCTGCTCGATTTCCTGAGGAAGAGCCGCGTTCTGGAGACGGACCCCGCGTTCGCCATCGCTAACAGCACCGCCTCGACGCTCTCCTCCCAGCAGCTTCTACACTTTGCTGCAGACGTGGCCCGGGGCATGGACTACCTGAGCCAGAAACAGGTGTGCGAAGCATGCTGCACACGTGAAAGTGTGTGTAAAAAACGGTTGATGAACTGATCAAAGATGTACGTACATCTTGTCTTTCTCTTTTTCTTCCTCACAGTTCATTCACAGAGATCTTGCTGCCAGAAATATACTTGTCGGAGAGAATTTTGTGGCCAAAATCGCTGATTTTGGTCTTTCCAGAGGACAGGAGGTGTACGTGAAAAAGACCATGGTGAGTCTGTGTGAGTCTGGGAATGTGGCCTACTGAATGTTATTGCATAAAGCCATTGGAAGGGAAGACCGGCTTTGGAATTGACTGTGAGAAATCGGCGTTGCGGGTCAGTATTATTTCAGACTTGACTGGTGTTTTTCTTTAATATGTGCTCTCCACAGGGCAGATTGCCTGTCAGATGGATGGCAATAGAATCACTAAACTATAGTGTTTACACCACCAACAGTGATGTGTGAGTATCAACACTTTCCTACATGGTCTGATAATCCTGTTAGGTCATTCTCACATCAAAATGCAATATAATCTGAAACGTTCATTTCTTTTTTGCTAAATGCAATTCCTGTCTTCATTCCCCAGGTGGTCATTTGGTATACTGCTCTGGGAGATTGTCAGTTTAGGTCCGTATAGAACGACATCGACTACACTGTTACATTTACACGTGTTGATCACGGTCGGTAAAGAAAAGCGTCGACCTCATAAACCCATAGCAGCGTCTGTTTGCCCTACGCAGGAGGTACCCCCTACTGCGGACTGACCTGCGCTGAACTGTACGAGAAACTCCCTCAGAGCTACCGTCTGGAGAAACCCCTCAACTGTGACGATGAAGTGTACGTTCTCACAGACATCCGCCAATGCATTAGCGCGGTCAGCTGCTTCTGTTCTATCTCTGCCGGTCGAGGTGTCAGTCACGTGAGAGCAGGGATGCAGCACTCGTGCACAGCGTTCAGAATGACCTTGGGGTGTCTTTCATCTGTGAAAAATTCCATAGACTTTAAAAGGTTGATGTTTCACTTTTTAATATCACGGAACATCATTTTTGGAATTTGAACATTTTGAACAATAACTTAAGATAATCCCATCTGACATTCAACCCTGAAAAATTCAATCAAACCCTACTGACCAACAAACAACAGCCACCACCCTTTTTGAACACTGCCTATGCATACAGTGAACAACACTGCTATGTGAATTTAATTATAACAATCCCAGTAATACATTATAATTAGTCTTGGTGGATGCAGCCGTTGGACGTTTAGATACCCAAACCAGTAGTTGAATCTGAGTTGGACCACAGTGCTGTCCATCCTAACCCTTTCACCCAACCTGTGCTACTCCTCTTTAGGTACGACCTGATGAGGCAGTGCTGGAGGGAGAAACCCTACGAGAGGCCATCCTTTGCCCAGATCCTGGTCTCTCTCAACAGGATGCTGGAGGACAGAAAGGCAAGTGACCCTCCATTCCATTTCCTTCACGGGTTTCGAATCGAAACCGCAGAATCCTGATCGTCATTACCTTACCTGCGTTCTGTGTGCAGATGTATGTCAACACCACGCTGTATGAGAAGTTCACCTACGCTGGCATCGACTGCTCTGCGGAGGAAGCTGGTTGATCCGGGCGGGCGGACGGCGTCGGTGGACAGGACAGCGCATCACATACATGGTTTGAGCAATCCTTCACAGAGGGATTCGTGGACTGGCATGTTGCACATATTGTGTACTCCAACTTTAGTGCAGAAAAGAGCACCGTATTTCCCATTGCTGTACATAAGAAATGGTGTTTGGTGATACTGATAATGTCGTGATTTTCTGTTGCTGTTGCAGTATCTCAGAACCGCTTTCGCTGCCTTTTATAGTACCTGTCAACTGTAAATACTCTTCCGAAATGTATCAAACCAATACTAAGAAGGTTTACCTGTAAACTAATAAAAGTTTTTTGTAAAATATATTTTTTAATGAGAATGACTTATTAGAACCTACTGAGCATTAATTGTTTCACATTGTGTCTACTGTAGATGCAGCCTGTTATCTGATAACACTCTGAATGCAGATTAAGGTTCAACGTTAGCCACAGTACAATCAGCCACACTAGGACTTTCCGTTTGTGAGTATCTACTCTGGAATTTAGAAGACAAAGAAGATATAACTGGAACACATTTGACATAGCCGTGAGCTTCAAACAAAAACACATGACAATCGCTCCCCAAAGAGTTTTGGCAGGATATGACTGTGCGACAGTGTCGTTGTTGGTCTCCTGGTGGCTCTCCCTGGAGGGATGGTGTGTGTGTGTGTGTCTATGAGTGTCGCCTCCCGCATGAAGCTGTCCTCGTCAGGGTCCTGGACCACAGGGCTGAGCCTCCGCAATCTCCCTCTGGGCCATGATCACGCAAACCTCGTAGACGCGGAAGGAGGCAAAGGCGGCCGCCACGAGGCACGCTCCCCCCAGGATGTACCACCAGTTGAAGAAGCCAAAGGACACGCCTTTGACGATGCACAAGAGGCCGAAACACACCAGGCCGATCATGGACAGGATCTGGACGCACACCGGGGGGCTGGACTCCTTCTCTCCCATGGTGCAGATAGGAACTCCAATTCCCAGAAGCCTCTGCTCTGGTCCTCCTCACCCAAACGATCCAGAGATTCTCCTCGGTAGAGCGGTTATGTATGTATTTGTTCGAGACTTTCTTGAATGCGTTCAGCCAGGAAAATAAGACAGCCAACCTCAGGCAGCAGGACAATCCAGCTGAGTTCAGATAAGTCTGTTTATCTTTATATACTCAACTAATCTGTGATTAAACCGACTCTCTTTCTCAGCTCTTGTTTGAGAATATTAGCTCGGAGGTGTAATCAGTAGAGTTACACTGATGGATTAAGCTTGAGTAGATTTCGATGGAGGATATCTCTGGCAGAAGTGGCCAGCAGTGCTTTTGTCAACGCAGCCCAATCACACAGAGTGCCCAGACAGTAGAGTAGGCCTGAGAAGATCAGGCTAATTGAATAGGTTTTCTCCAGCAAGGACACTTCTTTTCTTCATTGTTCTCATTGATAACATGTCAATTGGACGCCAATCCTAAATGTGACCAATCAGATCATTCATAAAATCCAAATGACTTTACAAACATTGTGAGATTAATAAATACAAATTACAGGCTACACTTAAAAGCCGTGCAAAACTTACACATGTGAATCTATCAAATGAAAACCTTAAGCAAAATCATGGTTAAAATAAAATAACCATGAAATAGTTCAAATGTTTAGCCCTGTGACTTGCTGGCCCCAGTCCATGGTGTACCCCGCCTATGGCCCGAAGTTACTGGGTTAGGCTCCAGTCACCCGTGACCCCAAAAACGGGAACAAGCGGCACTGCGATCCCCCCAGGGATCGGCAGTAGAAAATGTATGTGTATGTATGTATGGTTGAAATAGATACATGAATGCATCGCCTAAATTCACGAAAGCCAGCTTGTATTCCTTAGACATGATTTCACATGGGCTGCTTGTAATGGTTAAAGGCTGTCTGGGGCAGAGCACAATACTACCTTCTAGGTGAGGAGAACTCCCAGGCTCTGCTTGGGGGTCAGGTGGGCTACTCCCCATGCTTTTCTGTAAGGAATATGCATGCTCTGTCTGTGCTTTGATGGGATACTCAGCAAAGAACCATGCTCAAGTCACTATTCAAGTAAAAATAGACAGGAAATGACCCCATCAGGTATCCAATCAGAGGACCTTAGGAGACATTTTATTCAATGAATCAAAATATACTTTATTGCTGTGGTGTTAACATTAAATCATGTCGTTAAATACTTTAGTTATACGCCTCATATCATTCAACACACACCACTCATTTGCTACAGTGTTCAGATTTTGAAACCTCAAACTGACTCACAAAACCGTTTAAGTGTTCGGTAAACGACAGTGCGGATGCCCACAACCCAGGTTGTGTCTGTGTTGGCGGACAGTCAAATAAAGTCTGCAAAATGATTTGTAAGGTAGATTGCGCTTTAAGTTGTGTATCCACCAAGGCACAATGGCCTTCCCAAAGATGTTGAAGATGAATCCAGAATATTCCACCAAAGAAGAAACAGTTCATAAGAGTGGAAGTCATTTTCAGAGAAAAGATGTACAAAATATGCTGTGATTACTTCTTGGGTCACCTGACCAAGAAACAGTTTGAGGTTGTTGGAGGGAATGACACACCAGATTCTTATTTACACAAACAAATCTTTTCACGTACCATTTACAACTTTTGTATATCAATCTGAAAATATTTATGTTGGTGAAAGCTATTTTGGGGTTAGATCTGAGAGATTCATTTCCTTAAAACAATTTAGTCTTTGAACATAAATGATTTAATTCATGCTATTAAATTTGATCAAACGAATACCATTGTCATACATTTTCAGCACATTTATGGTCCAACCTTGTGGTTAATCCAGTCAACGTTAATTCAAGTCTCACAAGCCCAAAATTTTACTTTTTAAAATAAAAACCAAACTTTTTGGCAATCTCCACGTTAAAATCATAAAAGCAAGAATACATAACATACGACACATGATTTTCACCTGGCCTTTTCATGTCCGCAAAAGGCCGTTCCAAAACACAAAAGCGCGAGATTCGCCAAAACTGTAACCGACACCAAATAAACCCATCATACTCTGTAATCAGTGTATTTACCATGAGCAGCATGTGCACAATAGCTCCAACAGTCTAAAATACATGGCTGTTTGATCGTCACTGGAACGCCTCTGCTCGTCTCAGCGCAGGTGAGACCCCTGGTGGACACATGAAGTAACGTTTGTCTTCCCAGAAGGTCCGTACAGTCCTCCAGTGTGCAAGTAATCCCGACCAATCTCCAGGCTGTCCACCTGGCCATCAGAATCCCTCTGATGACCGCATCCGGTCTCCACGGTAACCAGGCAGGAACAAGGTTGATAGCGGGGGTGGGGTGGGGGTGGGGGGGGTTGTTCCAAGCTGCATTCCAGCGGCTCAATGACACATCCTCAAAGTCATCTCTTTCTGAACAAAGACAGACAAATACATGTTCAGACAGACTGAGAAGACAAATAAATTTAAACTCCATGACACACATAGACGGATGTCCACCCATACAAAGTCACATTAGTAACCTTTTTACAGAGTGTAGATGCGTCACTGTGTCACATTAATAAATAAACTTGCCAACAGAACTATTTTAAACTATGAACTAGAACCATGTCCAGGTGCATATCTGTCAGTCATGTGACCAGGGCAGGTGTAGCTCAGCCAGTGTTCTGGCAGCTGTTGAGACGGAGGCAGATGTTTAGAACTCCGAAGGGACATTGCCATTTTCAATAGCCCCAAAGCTAGTCTATACGGGTCAGACACAGAGTCAGGGCATTAGGGAATGTAGACATGAACAATGTGTACATGCCTACCATTTCCTCCCTTGTTTACTCTCTTTAGTTCCCGCATACAGAATGCTCCTGCAACAGAGCTCTTTATATCGATTATACATTCACTCCCATGCTTTGTCCAGACTTCCTCTTGTTTATGTTCGCTTTTTCTTTCTATTTACTCTCCCTCCCTATCTCCCTCACTCTCCCCCTCCCTCTCTCCCTCCCTCTCTCCCTCACTCTCCCCCTCCCTCCCTCTCTCCCTCCCTCTCTCTCTCTCCCTCCCTCATCCCCACCCAGTGAGGCAGCAGTTGCTTGTATGAATCTGCAGGCCACAGTAACGCCGAGGGAGGAGGAGTGGGATTGGCAGGAGCGGTCAGGATCTGCACTGACAAGTCTCTGTCTGCCCAGTCTACGCAGTCTGCCCAGTCTACGCAGTCTGGAGCGATCCCCAGAGCTCGACCTTGTAACAGTGACCCTGTCTTCACAGCATGACGAGGGCCTGGCTAACGAGGACGGCTAAAGACGCTGAACAACAACAACAAAAATCACACCTATGCCTGACGCTACGCACCTTTTACCGCTAGTCCATTGTGGGAAATGGAATAAACCACGGAGGCGTGATAAAAAAAAGGATTTTTAAATTCAGTTGATCAAAGACGGTTTCCACAATCACCTCATTAGGGTCATGCTGACACCACTTGGTTTACTACGCGGGGCGAGCCAGACCTACACAGTAGGCTGCTCCCGAACAGAACGCCCACGCATCAGTGTGGGTGGTGGTATTTACCAAGCCTGATCATGGGGATCTCTTATGATAATCTAGAGAAAGGCGCCATTGTGTTCGAGCTTGTTTGCCAAGCTTGTTCGGTTCCCCCTCCCCTTCACCAGTGATGCTCGTCCGCTCGTGTTATGTTTACAGAAGGCCCTTTTGTTGCACTTTTCAGCCTGGCGAGTGGTGTTTGAGTTCGAGGGCGCGCTGTGGGCCTCTCTGTCAACTGGAGATCTATGGTGCATCTATGAGGACGTCTGACGTGCCCATCGTGAAACGCGGAGAAAGGCCGCTCAGTTTAGAGAGAGCCCATGTCATGACTAAGAGCTATTCTTTACGTTTGCAGATGTGGGCCGAAAGAGTGGGATTTGATCTGAATCAAAGGGGAACAACATGCCTCAACTCTGACCTTTTTGACTTTCCTAAAAAATAAAAAACCCACACATGACATTTTCTGACCGAACTTTACTTCTCCAGGTGGCAGGTAGCAGTCCTCGAACAAAAACAGCTCCAGGACCAGACCACCGCTTCGACTTTCTCGCAACGTTATTTCACCCACCAGAAGCCCACGCTGAGTGACATCCTCCTCCTATACTCACCAAAGGCTCCAGCTCCTTTCGGTCGATGAGGTTGAGCTCCGTGCCAAAGAAGTAAAAGTGCTTGTAACAGGTGTTGACGTGAGCCTCTGCTCCCATGACGATGATGCGGTCAAAATGATGAATGTAGACATGAACGAAGACCCTGAACAGACGACACAGGATCTTCTTACAGATCTGGATGAAGTTCTTGGGGAAAGGGATACCTGAGGGGGGGGAGAGAGAGAGTTAGTGCATAAGTTCTGGTGCATATATAATAAGAGCCACGGGGGGGAGGGGTAGGGGGGGGCAAATGAAGCACTGGCCATCTGGAAATACCATGGCTCAAATCCTCTTAGTATAGAACACAACTATCCTATAGCCTAATGCCTTTTGACATATGTATGTCAAACGCAGGGACGTTACTCGGTAATGCACAGCACAGGGTAACAAGCATCAGTGTTGACAGAACAGGGCTAGCACTGGCCCAGAATCGGACTATGTCATGTTAGGCTAAGGGTTAGGCTGCCCTCTTTTTACCTATGCCTTTGGCACATCACAGATCCAAATTCTGTGTTCTTTCACCAGCAACACTTACATTGACCTTCTCTAACACTGGACATTGCTGTATTGTGTTGTATTGTATTTGGCATGTGTGTTGCGTAATCGTTATAAAAGATCCAGTGCATAAGCAGATGTAAAGCACTGTTGTCCCACGCCCAACATTCAATAAAGTTGCTGTCTTTTTGAATGTGGCACAAAAGAATGAGTATTCTCATTCTGCCAATCACAGTTAGCAGCTCACCAAGACAACGGCCAAACACAGACATGATAAACATGAACAGCAAATCGCTGTTGTCTTTGTGATAAGAATTTGTCTTTGAGAAGAATAATTTAAAAAACCAACATTTTACTCCAAAAGGACGCATCTTCAAATCAAACCTACTCGGATATTAAAGTAAACTCTGAGTCGGGCTTTTCCACCGACACAGCGATTTTGTGACAGGCAGGTGGCATCAGAGAGCTCAGTAGTTAGCTTGTGTGTTTGTGTGGCTGACTCTCAGGCAGGCTCTGCTCTGTCATGTCGTCCACCACAGTCCTTTTCCTTTCAGCTTCCCCCCCCGAAAGCCAGAACACTGTCTGCTCTCACTCTGCCAAGTTCACTTAGCCTTCATAAGAGAGACTGGCATTGCCCTTAACCTCATTGGCAAACATGTTAGATAACCAACCAATTAGCAACGTCGCCTCGTCACGTCTCGCTCCAATCGCGTCTTCGCAGTTAGGTTTAGGGCCGTTTTAGAGACGCACTATTAAACAGGGCCTCGCGTAACAGTACGTATCTATTCCACTTGGCTCCTAGCAATATTACGAGCTGCCCTGAAGGCCTCACACTTGGGCCAGACACACCGATGAAGGGACAAACCCCAGTGACTCAGCAGCACACCTGGTCTCCCTCAGGCCCGACGGAACCTGTCTTTAAGTCTTAATGTGGTCTCCTCCACATAAACCACTCAAGGTTAAGTGTCTGCGTCGCTGTGGGTGGAAGAAAATACTGGTTTATCCTTCAGTCAATTATAAAGTGAGTGTTGATAGACTAGCGGTGTTTACCGTATTATTATGGGCTGTGCTGACTGGCAATGCCAGACACACACGGAAAACTGAATGACTGAACCAATCCAAACACAGGACTTAAGTGTATACACAATGTGGATGAACGAGATCACTAGCCTCCTTATCAAAACACAGAATGCTCCATAACCTCCAGCGAGTGTGACAGCCACCGCCTGTGAATGCAGACAGCAGAACTGCAGGCCCATAAACTATGAATGCGATAACGTAACACTCTCCAAGGGGTTCCCAGGGCGTGTTAGATCATCGGAAGCACTCTTCCAAACCGCCCCCTCCCCTCCCCCCCCCCAACTCTCCCTGACACCCTGGCAACTTGTCCAGGCTTCTCCCGACTGCTGTTGTGAGCTCCCGTTTGCCTCACGCCTGGATCCACGTGCCCGAGTGCAGCCCGGCCACAAGCGGGGGAAGGGGAGAGGGGAGAGGGGGTGGTGTCGGCGTGAAGGGAATGGGAAAGGAAAAGAGAACGAGGGGGGTTGCAGAGGAAAAGGAGAGACTAGGTGAACGAGGAGGGGATGGATTGAGGGAAGGTGGGGAGGCCACAAGGGTGGACTGTATTATGGGAGGGAGATGGGCAGGGCAATGCAGAGGGGGGGGGAGGTGAGGCTGGTGTGGCTAAACGGAGATCTTTCCTTCCTACCAGGAAGCAGTGGGAGAAGGAAGGGGGTCGTAGTGCTGTGGAGAGAGACAGGATGAGGTCAAAGGGCAGCGCTGCTATGAAGCGTCAGTCCACGCCCTGCGGCTGGCCTCAGCTCCCCCCCGCCCCCCGCCCCTCCGCACGCCCCCATCCCTCCCGCTGACTCTTTCGACTCTCTCTGCATTGCATTTCGTTGGAGAGTATTTGATGACAGGTTAAGTGCGTCAAAGGGTGCCACCAAAAGGCGCCACAGCGAATACTGAGGCCAAACATACCATTTTCTCTCAGGTTGTTTCCACCATGGGTCACACTGACACTCAGCGAACCCATTTGGGACTTTACTTAGCAGACATCCAAGCGTCACTCCTGTGACCTTGATTTCACATGAGACAGCCACCGACCTATTTCTAGCCTCTCTTTTGCAGGCACGTGGGTACGTGTGTTCGAATGTACATGCGTGCGTATGTGTGCGCGTAGGCCTTTGTGTGCGTGGACAAGAGCGTGTGTGTTGTTTCTCTGTGGGCTGTTCCAGGGTGAGATCCATTAGGAGAGAGGTCTCCAGACTCTACACAGGATATGAAACCCCTCTCATATTCAAGGCCCAAGCGAGAAAGTGAGAGAAAACACAACGTGCCATTGGTGGAGAGGACGAATACGGCGTGGAGAAGCAGACATCCAATCCAGTAGCAGAACAGCTTAATACAGAGCTCAAGGTGGCATTTGTACCAAAACATAAGACGAGGAATCACACTTGCAGGCTTAAAAAAAAAGTTTAATTTTTCCTGAATGTAGCATCGACAGCATCAAGGTCTAGCCACAGGTTCAACAAGAGGGCATGATGAGTCCATTGACCTTGTCACTTTCTGTGCCAACCTCTACAGCCAGGTGGTAGAAGAATCCATTTGAACCTGGCACTAGCACGTCAACAGATGGTGTCTGTGTCAGGGATAGCATGGTGCACAGAGAGAGCCAATCAGAGGAGGCAGGCCACCACTGTGTAGAAACAGTATCAATGGTAAAGGATTATTACCCTGTTCGTTCATCCGATAGATTTATCTAAGCTGGTCCATGGGGATCCACATATCCAGTTGAAGAAGATTTATCTGAGATTTTGGTTCCAAATGATTTGAACTGATCTTCCTTTAATGCAATAGAACAACAAAACAATGACACATGAAAGCTAGCCTACATAAAAGCCATTTTTGGGGGTCTAACATCTTTACTTGCCATCAAACATAAACACAGCAGCCTCCACATATACCAAAATGTGACTTGAGGTAATATCGTCAAAACGTCAGACATCCGTCATTTTCCTCTCAATTTAAGAAAAGGCCCTTGCCAATGTCCGTTCATGAAGAAGTAAGTGTGTGTTTGTTATGGCAGTGACTAAGCTAGTAGAGTAGCTCTGCTCTGGGCTAGGGCAGTGTGCTGCTAGCTCACTGCCTCACTGGGTTCACGTCCTGGCCACACTGAGAATAGAGGCGCAGGCACGCGCACGCACGCACGCGCGCACGCACACAGTAATGAGTACCTCTGTAAATGGATAATGAGAGGACAGACAGTCTAGGTGGTCATTATTAGGAGATTACTGGGCCTCTCCAAATGGAAACAGAGAGAGCAGAGCTGCACATCTATTCAGCGTGGCTGGCTTCTGTGGAGACCAAGAGAAGACATGAAAAGCTCTCTCTCTTTCTCCCTCTCTGCCTCCCTTTCCCCCCTCTCCCTTTCTCTCTCCCTCTCCCCCTCTCAGCTCTCTGGCCAACCCCACGTTAGACTAAAAAAAGCAGACGCGGTATCCTGGCTAGAAATGCCAGGATAGGTTTACTTTTCCGGAGCAACAGGGAGTAGAGAATGGAGCTCTGATGGGAGCTGGCTGTTCTGCTTCATTGCGTCTGTTTGTCACGCTGCTTTGGGGCGTCTCTACAGACTTAGTCCAAGCCCGCACACTTCCATACACGCAAACAAATCATTACGTGTCGTACGCTCTAAAAAAACGTGGAGAGTTTCTGTATTTAGTTAATGGGTTTAGTCCGGGCTTATAGTATCACAGGTATACTGTTTCCTTAAGACCGACATCCTCTTAATGGTCATGTGCAGAGTCCACAGGTCTAGAAAAGGGTCCCTGGGGTTCTCCAGGTGGTCTGGCACAGGAAGTCCCATACCGTGTCAGGAAGTAACCACGCCGCAGGCTATCTGAAGCAGACCGAATTGTGACAAAGCTGCTCTTTCCTGCAACATGAACTTTGACCCCCTGCTGCCCCAGATCGAACTGCCTCAAATCCACAATGCCCGTGTTTCAGCACTAAGAAGATCCAGGACATTTAGGAATGGATTTGGATATTCTGTTCAATACATAAACCATGCATGGTGGTGGGAAGTCATTATGGGTCACTCATAACAGCAGGCCCCCAAAACAATACAAGCTTTATTCAGGAACTGAGAAGACCTCTAATATAATACAGATCCATCTGAGCTGAAGTCTGCATCCAAACCGACCGATGAGAAGAGGGCATATTAGAGGGTCTGTAGACACACGTGTGTGTTTCACTAAACCTTCCTTAATCCTCTTTGCCAATGCAAGCACAAAGACTCCTAAATCTGGGCCTGCTTTGTGGAGCTGAAAACTCAAACACACATTAGCTATCAAACTTTATACCAAACACACCACTCTCCAGCTGTTGACCGGGATACTGCTAACTCCTTTTCTGCGTGCTGACCATTTTCATTGGGTCAAATCGTTCGTCTCGCTCGTTTCCGAAAGACATATAGTCCCAACCGAAGACATGAAGCCTTCAAATCTTACCAGGTTGAGGTCACCATGGTTACCTCCGTCACTCAGGGTAACTCGAAACCCTGGAGCACTGACACCCTCATGTTTGAGCCAGACAAAAAGAACACAGGCCAGACACGCGTTACTAGCCAAGCCAGCCGAGACAAGGGGCGTGTTGCTAACCTAGGTGGCGATCTGACTCCACGTGAGAGACGCAAACACCTGCCCCTGGGTGGATTTCCGGCGCCTGAGGTGATCTGGGCCAAGGTGAGACTGTGATCTCATGTGTGTAGGTTAGATCAAGGGCAGCCTTGTTTTTGTAGGAGCAAAGGGTAGGGAAAGACAGCCAGAGATCCATGAACATTCTCGGCTTATGGTAATCCCTTCCTGATGACTATTCTAAAGGGTTTAACCCACCCCTGGTGGTCTGTCCGTCCACGCCCCCCCCCCACACACACACACACACACTTTCTACTGACCCAGTAACCTGGACTAACCACACACAGGCTACTTCTTGTCTGGCTTCACTGACGACATACACAATCCATAATAAGGAGGGGGCTTCATCATAGCCCAGACCAGCTCTATTACATCCCAGTGCCAAACCAGAATGTGTGGCCAAAGTCTGTTTCTTCTCAACTAGGCAGTGGTGAGGCCAATAACTTCCCAACTGGTGGATGTGCAAGTAATACCCAGGCCTCTTCGTTCTTGATTTACTGGATATATTCAATAAAACATCGTCTCCAAACATTGCATGTAGGAGGAGGAGAAGGAATGTGACTCTGCATGTGGAGGGATAAATAATTCAGGCCGGGCTGACAGCACGCAGAGGACTTAAAAAACAGGAGGGAGGAAACAGAGACAAAGAGAAAAGGACAAGGAAAGAGAGACAGGGACAGTGAGCTCACGCTGGCTTGTGACTCAGGTACTCCCCGTGGCTGCGGGGTGAGAGAGACTAGCCGGGGCCTCTGGTTGCTGTGTGACCACAGCGACTGCTGGGAGCCGTGCTGGCCTTCGCAGATCAGGTAACCCTGAATAATTCACAGACTGGAGGGTGATAGTGTTTCCAGCCAGTGATAGCCATGATCTTCTCCATCAGGACTAGCCGTGGCCGGGGGAGGGGGGGGGGGGGGGGGGGGGGGGGGGGGGACACACCGCGCATTACCACAGCGTAAAAGGCCTCTCGTCACGGCACAAGTGCAATAGACTGTGGCTCTAATTCTCTGTCTCCCTCCACTAAGCAGGGGATCTAATCCTGCCTTTGTTTCTATTCCCATGGGAGTGGCAACAGTGGCACGCGGCATTTCATCATCTGAGGGAAGATGTGTTTTTATGGGAACAGCGAGAAAGAAAAAAACTACAGTAGAACAATTCGATTTGTGCGCGTAAGCGGCTTACTTATTAAATGGCGGAAGATCCCGTTCGCTCACTCGCTAGTAAACAACTTTGGATTTGGGACCTTGTGACCGACAGGAAGCCACCGTGACGCTGGCCTCTCAGCCTCTTGGTTGGGAAACGGTGTCGTGGGCCGCGTCGCACGGAACGAACCCTTTATAAAACGCCCTGACAATCTGGGGTCGTTCATGTGCCACTCAAATTCAAATGGAACGTCGCAACTCGTCGATTATATTTTAATTATTGCCGTCGTTATGCTCCTAGTCCTTGTTTGACAGGGTTCACTAATCTTGGGCTGAGGTTGAAAGGTCATCCTCTGACTTCTGTGTGCTGTGTTCTACGCCACCCTGCATATATACAATTGTGTGTTTAACAGACAGGTCAGAGTTGTAAGAGGTTTTCCCCAATTAGCTTGGTCTTTAGGTCTGGTCCACCTGCCTTCTTAGGGCAGCAGTGAGAGAGGAGAGCCATCCTGAGCAACAAGGTCCTGGCTAAACTCCGCCATGATGAAAATCAGGGATTACGGTTCCATTTATACATATCTTAAATCGAGGCATATATAATCTGAGGGTAGCTTTCGACGGCATACAATTTGGTGTGACAGCTGTTTAAAAACAACAAATGATGTCATCCCCACAGCGCAATGGCTGCTGAACATAGTTATCATTGTAAATACGTCTTGGAGAATTATTTGAGGTTTGTTTGCTCACAGGTTGACTTACCTATGCTGGTGGGGAAGATGTCCTCATTATTAATCTGGACCTCGATCCAGTCCATCAGTAAGTTCATGTACTTGGGAGCCGGGAGGGCTGTGGGCTTCTTGTACTTGTGGTCGTCCTGCCAACGGTACTCGTACCTCGGGCCCCCGGACATGACGGGGCAGCTCTTCTCCGTGCAGAACTCGCACACGGTCCCGTAGATGAGGTTGATGCGGTTGAAGAAGTCCACCACGTGCACGGCCACCCAGTCGTTGAGGTCCTCGCCGTGAGGGAGCTGCACAGAGGCACGCAGGTCCACGCCGGAGCTGAGGGACGCCTGGGCCTTCTTGTGCAGCTCGAAGCGCTGCGTACCCGGCTCAAACTTACGCTTCGGCCGGAAGGTCTTGTCCTTGTTGAAGACCTGCTTCAGGGCGATGGACATGTCGACGGGGAGGTGAGGCTGGGGCAAGGGGAGGAGGAAGGTGGGAGAGCTGGGGAACAAGTGGGGCTTGTTTTCAGGCCGAGAAGACCCCAGGGGGGAGGAGCTGCAAGTACCAATAGTCCCTGTAGTGTGGGGCTGATACAGCGAGCAGGAGGTAAGGTTGACTTGTCACTGATGGTGGTCACCTTAGGACATTCTCCTATGGAAAAACAACAGAGAGTTTTCAGAGAGCCTGTCATATTCTCAGGAAATTAGAGCATAATGTAGTGCTTTAATCCACATGTCATTCTACTGCCCGTGGGATCTTTATATCATTCTACTGCCCGTGGTTTCTTCATCTCATTCTACTGTCTGTGGGAACACAAAAAGGGGATTTCCATCGAGTCCCCTTGCATTCAAACTGCTAGAAAACCAAGCACGTTCAGACAAGATACTGTCGTGATGCGAATAGCTCTTACTTTCACGTTGAAACAGTCGGATTCGGATCGAATAATTTTGAGGAGTCAAAAGCGTGGTCAGAACCACCTCTTTCCCTCCCTGACAGCTTACAAAACAGACACAGTGTCATGGCCTACAAAACAGGAGTGCACCGTGTGCAAAAATGGGAAATCTAGGGTTTCCCTGGGCTGATACCTATGACCAGGTCCTGTTCCCACTTGTCCAAACCCAGCAACAATGGATGATTCTAGCATGATGTCAGCGCAAAAGAGTGGCTGTCAAGCCTGTCAACAGTGCATTCACGCTGAAAAAACCAGAGGATCTGCGATAAGAAAGAGTGGCATTAGCGCAATTCAAAACATTTCCTCAAGTGTAGTGTACTATGACGGCAAATTTAGCCTTATGGGCCACATCACTAGGAGCACCACAGAGGAGAATGCCGTCTGACCAGATTTGAACCCTGTTGACAGTCTATTTCATTCACTTCCATGCTTGCCTTGCAATACCCCGGCCTGAAATGCCTCTTCGTCTTCCCTCCATGTGTGTGTGTGTGTGTGTGTGTGTGTGTGTGTGTGTGTGTGTGTGTTAGTCTCCTCCAAGTCTTGACTCTTCACAGGAAATCAACAAGTGAGCTGGACCGCGTCTGCACAAACACCAGGAGGGACTCTTCATTTGTATTACTGACATTTTAACAACATACAGGACAGAGATTTATGACCTCCTCTTCCTGGTTCAAGAGGTCATACACACGGAAAAAGGTCTGGTGACATGCATGGAGTGTCGATACATTCCGTGTTTAGATGAGCCTGAAGCCTAACTGAAATGTATTAGCGTGGCAGGTCACTCTCATTTCTGCTTATGGAAACCTTGTTAACTAAGTAAAGGGTTGAAAATTGATGCAGTCACAAATCAAATTCAAAAATGTTCTTGGAATGAATTACGGGACTCTGTATTACATAATATGGTCACCGCTCCTCATATTAGACTTCATTCTATAAACAGTAGACTGCAAAACCGCTCAAGATCATCACTGTTTACTCATTTACCCGACTTACATAAATTCTGAATGAACTGAAAGACAACATTTTCTTTACCCAGACCAGTTCCTGGTTTAAACGAAAAGACAATGAATGCCTTTGTGCGTTTCACCTATGCAAAGCTGACTGCCTAGATAATCATATCTTCAATGTTCATCACACTGTTCTTTTAACAGCCATGGCTAGACTCCAGCAATGACGCCACCCCAAACATGGATGTCTTTCAGTGCACAAATCAAACTGAACTCACAAAGTTGTCTTATTTCAATACTGGCCCCCTGTGAAATTCACTTGACCACCAACGATGGTGATTGATTAGACGTGGATCTAGGAAGTAGAAGGTTCATTCAAAAGGTTTGCCAAGGGAGAAGAATGTCTCGTGTCATAAAAAAAGGGAAACATTTGAGTTGACTACTGGGAGGGCTTTTCTGTAGAGTAGGTCTATAAATCTTTGATGTCTCCGGTGCGGCTGGGGAGTGATGCTCTTATAGGGTTTGAAGAGGCCTCTTGCAACCCCTCCTCCTCCCATCCTTACAAAACTGATATTCCCACACACAGATCTTCATGTACAGTTTCAATTCTTTAAATAGAAGGAACACAGGATCATTAAACATTTACGGGGTTCGAAATTCCACATGCAGGCCGGCGATGCATCAGACGTAGAAGGAGAATAGAGGTCGTGATTCGTTTGGGTTGAAACAAATCCGGCGTGGTTGTTTACCTCAGTCCTTCGAACCGTCTTTGTCTAGACCTAAACCTCTGCCTTTCCGTGTCATAGTAAAGACCTAATGAAATAGGCTACTTTGAACCATATGCACACACACACACTCCATGCCAATGTTATCAGAATATTTTAAACCACTTGCACTTACAATTGAAATCTTAATGTGTAAACTGGTTGGTGATACTTATGCATTAAATAATCTTTTTTTTTTTTTTTGAAGAGCAGGCACAGTGTGAAGCAGCCCCAGAGACAGAGATGAAAAGATGTCTCCAGATCAGAGGTAGATCAGATCAGAGGTAGATATATGTTCACAAGTGAGTCACCCTGTGTCTTTCCTAGGCCAAGGAGGAAGCATATGAGATTAGCCAAGTCCTCCTGTCCCTCTGTCAGGCTACCATGGATTGGAGTGCCATCTCAATCATCCATTGATCCTGGATGTCGTCCAAGGAGCTAAACAAAACAACCAGCTACAGCCTTCCACAAAAGAACCGGTGAACCGTGACCGCTCTCAGATACCTCCAGAACGGTTAACCCTGGAAACCTCTGCCTGGTCATGTCTTCAAAGAGAGCCCACTGGCAGCCATCTCAATGGTTGTAAAGAAAGAAAAAAAAAGAAGTCATAAACATTCCAGGGAGGGCGCAGCCCGGGGGATGGGGGGTGGGGGGAGGGAGGGGGTCGAGGCTGTGAGGGTTGGATGGCGATCGTGGCGACCCTGGTTCTGCGCGGGCCACGTTTGTTTTGAGCTCTTAAGGGAAAAGACGAAAAGATGCGCTCTTCCACGTGGTACCGTGTGTGGAGTAACCCACCCCGGATCACACCCTCCTCGTGGCGCCGCTTAGACAAGGGGCCCCACCTACACCGACGCGACGCGAGCATCCGATCTAGCTACTGCACCTCGCCCTTACCCTGCCCCCGGGTGGCGTGGCAGGCACCTGGGAGAGTGCAGAGCAGGGTCGGGAAGGGACGCCCACGCAGGGAGGGGCACCCCGGTGAGGAGGATCAACCATGGTGCTCCTGCTATGCCAGATTACACTGCGCTATCATAGGGGGGGGGGGGCATGGGTAAGTACAATCGATAAATAACTACAACATTTTTGCACTCTAGATTTTCAATTAGGGAGATGGGAAAATCAGGAAGCATGAATAGACGACCATGTGCTCTTTGTGAACTGGATAGTATTTGTGTCGCAATGGACACATTTAAGCCACTGCCCAACATTATATTTTGTGAAAACACTGGTAACTTGTCACATAAGAGCGGAACCAAAAAGGGCAGTTCCGCTCACTCACGCCGTATATAACATATTGATACACACCGTAGCAGCATAACTGTTAGACTATAGATACAACTCATGCCGTGAGTTACACTAGTTTCGCTCTCTCATCCAAGTTAAGACCATGCCGAGATGGTGGAGTCAAGCAAAGGTGCCCACCCAGACCTGGGTAGATTAAGTTTGAGGAATCGTATCGAACTGTTAGAAGATGGGAACCAGATGCTTTACAGGAGTGGCAAATGATGACACGGCCCAGACCGTTGAACATGTCCCTTTGGAATTGGGGTTTGAGTTTTTTGGCTTTTGTGTGTTGTCCTGCAAACCACATGATTCTCAGTGATCGCTTAAACACAGTCACTCGTACATCAGAACGAGAGCGATATGGACTCGTAGCTACGCGCTATAAGCTTAGCATAAACAGGCCTGACACGCGCTTTTTTTTCCTTTTGAATTCAAATCATCGGATGCGATATCATTACAAGAAAACGACTGTTACTTGGAAGTCATCGACAAACATTGATTTTTCACGTAGGTTGATGAAGCACTGAACAGTGTTCAATATTGATATACACAATATTGATAAAACAACCTTGTATTTCTATGGGTGAACGAGACTAGTGTCAATTTAAGGGTTACTTCAAATGTGTTGAAATGCCATTGATATACAGCACTATAACTTCCACCTGAATACCAGAGGTGACAGAATGGCCTATGTACAGTATAAGCTTCCATGAGCTATTTCACACTAAACCCACAATCAGACTAGTCAATGTTTAACTTGGTAATTTGTGATTTGCAAGCACCCTAGTTCTGCAGTGCAGACACAAATCCATTTTCATTCCGAGAGCTTAAAAAAGAAGCTGGTTTCCTCAATAAACTTCCATTTGGATATTAAACATGTGTTTTAAGAAGAAGTGAAGGCAAAGGCAGGTTCAAGTAGCCTAGTCTATACAATTATTCTTGGCACAATTAGGTAAAGAACTGAACTTTCGATATCGTGTTCTAAAGTGACCCTTGTGTTTCTGAAGGTTTCACTTGACTTGTGGGGTGGGTCTGGGTGATGCTGGGTACTTTCCATATATCTACATGTGCATTCCCTTTCGTTTCACCTCCCCTAGGTGAGTTTACTGAAAGGTTCACGTTTCTCTGAGGGTGTGGCCACGTTTTCAAACTTAAAAAAAGTTTTCCTTACAACACTGACGGTGAATAATGAATGGAATGCGTTTTGACGTACTTTAAGACATCTATATGTGAATCTAGTGTGGGTGCATTGAATTTTTGTGCATCACGATGATGGGAGGTAAGATTGCTGTAGGCCCCATCTACTAGTGTACGCTTTAGATACTCAAAACAGTATGGGGTGTATGGGCAGAAACAGGGTGAATTAAATCGCTCGAGGAATCGTGTTAGAGAAACCGTAAAAGCCCGTTAACCTCTGTACGTTTCCTAGGACTAGAGAAGTTGTAGTCACCCCCGTGAGCGAAGAAAATCATGTTGAGAGGGAAAGTTATACGTTTCCCTCAACATCCAGGGCCGGTCTAGTGTTCATGTCAATTACCGACACAGTCAATAAAGATGTACAAAATCACGAAAAGATCAACGCGTATCATAAAACAAAGAACTGCACACGCGGACTACCCCAAGTTTTTCAGAAAAAAAACATTGTGCGACAGACACCGGGTACAGAGTTTGGTTGCTGATTCCGGCAAACAATAGTTCGCAACAGTTTAAATGGTCGCAGTAAAATCTTACCGCCTACGAAACCTTTTTGGCTACTCTCTTTCACCCTATCCAATCAAGAACCTCGAAATTACTAATTTACGATACACAAAATCTATTTTCTGTATTAAACTTGACACCGGACAAATACTGTGAATTCCCTTCTGGCAACACATTCTATTATAATAAAAAATAGTCTACTATCTAGCCTTCCGACACTGTTGAACATGTGCGCTTTGAAACCTAAAAGGCTGAAAGACAATGATTGCAAAACAAAATCAATTGCTGCGAAATAATTGTTTTTACATTCAGTTTTGCCAAACCGATCTGAAAAAAACAAAAACATTCTCAAATGTTAGATTAAAGTAAATTATTAAGGACTAAAACTTTGGCTCAATAGCCATATGAACGCATGTGTTGGACAGTCAGCATACTGAAAACGTACATTTCCCTTTCAGTGTATGAAAGTCTCTCACTTACCTCGATAATCCACGAGTTTCTCTACATTCATCAATATGCCCGCTCCCAGGTTTTGAACTAGGTTGCTTTATACAAAATTACCGAAATCCGCTGATCTAGGACAGATTCACAATGCAAGCCAAAACCAAATGTCATGAACCAATAGACGAGCGTTCGTTTTATTCAAAAGTTATTCTGGATGTTTAGTTGAAGTCTACGGTTGTACAAGAAAGCAAACCCCCTTTCGTCTCCAGACATGCAACAGGAACTGAACATTTTTATTATGGATCTATTCACTGTGGTAAAACCCTTACGGCCACGAAGTGATCTAGTCTAGACAACAACGCCATCTAGTTGAAAAACTTGTGAACTGCATGACTTCAGAACTCAAGGAGGACATTTGAAAACTAGAAGTTGTTTTAATCGTTCAATTAGCGTACAATTAGCAGTCGTTCTACAGATGTATACCTTTATTGGAGAAAATTGATACATCATGTACGTTGAGGGCAGCGTGAGCAAGATAAACATAATTGCACAAATCAACTTGGAGATAATGGTGTTGGAAACATCCAGTTGCACTTCGGTAAAGACTCGGACTTGGTCAGGATACTGGGTAGCATTCATTCATCATACTTTCAAACCAATCCAATTTTTTGTATATAGGCAATAAGGGATTGCATCACGGGAACATAAGGCAACTACGTTTGAAAAACAAACCAATTCATTCCAGGTCCATTGCCCTTGTTGAATATGGCTTTGAGATACATCCTAATCCAACAGCCCTTTGAAATGTTCCTCAAAAGGTGTCCGTTCTCTACCGCCCACCTTTAAACCAGACTGCAACAAAGTGACTCAACGAACTGACCACCAGTCTGATTATTTCCAAATGTGTTGATCTGGAGGTAAAGTCCATAAACATAACACAAGCCTCTGCAACATAATTCTGTTAAAGCCCTCCCCAAAACTCATCTTGCTCTGATTTCAAACCACATAAAACTAGTGCACTGTGTTCAACTGGGATCAAATCCCTTACTGTATGCCAATATCTTAGGATTAAACACTCAGCTTCAGAGTTCATTTAGTGCTAACTTTGTAAATCCTCTACCAGTACAACAAAATTATGAGGAAACCGCATGTGCTAACAGTGATTTGCTACGATTCCAGTCCTATATATTTTTTTAATTATAAGGAGTGTACAGGGTACCAAGAACAGCAGCAGAGCTGAATCATTTTCACAAATTTGGCATCCACGACATCCAGCTCTGCAAGGAGTTTGACTGTAGTGTCTGTGAACAAATCGAAAGTGCGAGCCAATTGCAAACCTGATAACTTTGTCAAGTATATAGTTACTATAAAGCACTATACAGTTGCATACAGTTTTCCCTAAATGCTGAGCTATGGAACACATCCCTTCCGACTGAGCAACAATGTGAAGAGAGAATCCCTATGAACTCACTGGTCTCATGATTCACAAGGCAACAAGTCACTAGTCAACGAGGCATAAATCAATTGAGGATGTGAAATAATTTGAAGTGGAAACGTATTTTTAAAAAACGGCGAAAGTTTCTTTTTGTTTGCTGTCATCTGTTGCATCGTACGGTACTGTATGACATTGGGACTGTATTGCAATCAGTTCAGGAGCAAGCCAAAAGGCTATCATGAACCCCTTGCCTTGTATATAAATACAGTAGTGGACTCTCACCTGAGGTTTACACCCATAAAAAACAAAACATAAATTGTATTCTACACAAAAAACATCTCTTGTAAGGGGTACATTGGAGCTACTCCAATCACAGGCCATCAATCGAGTCAATTCCTTTCAGAACATCATACAGCTGTTTGGGTAAGATCACATAGGCCTCTCCCAGTGTTAAGTCCCTCTTTGCCCTCTGGAACTCCCCCACGGCTTTGAGTCTCTTCAACTGACGCTCCTGGCGGCGGCATTTCTGCTGAGAGGTTTTGAGCTTCTTCCTCAGTTTGTCCAGCTGTTCCTCCAGCTGCTCAATGCGTTTCTTCTGCTGGACAGAGTCCTCCACCGTGTAGTTGTGGTCGCAGGTGACCGACACGCTGTGGGGCAGGTCAGGGTTCTTCGACTGGGGGACAGCAGCGTCGCTCTCCTCCGGCTGGAGCCCCTGAGTCTCCAGCGCCTGGGTGTCTTCCGAGTCTGAGAGAGGGAGGGTCAGATGGAAGTCCATCTCAGGTGTGAACGAGTCCTCCAGGGATTCTGACTATGAAAGAATACATGGAGGGACATGGGTCAAGTTAAATATTTGTCTGCCAACTCTGTCAAAACTCTCCACCCCTCAGCTCGCTATGTCAATTACCTTGATTTGTAATTTACTTAAGCAAAAGAGGGAAGGCACTGCATTTTCTTTTAAAACTCTGTTGTTGCACTCTCGTTTGAAGCAGTCTTTGGTGAAGTGCTGCGAACAGATATTGCTGTATTTTGTCGGTTTGAAGTTGTTTCTTCTCATTGCTGCAATCCATTTTCCACAGACGTCTGGTCGAGCTAGAGGAAACCTTCCATGAATAAAACGAGAGCGTCTAAGAAACAAACTCCACACTCTTTATTATAAATTGTGTAAAATATAACATACGAATGAACAGAAAACAGCGAGGTAGGAAACTGCTGATTATATTCCACATTCACTGTAATTTATACGCAATTTAACTTCTATGTCAACGAGCTATGTTACCATTAGCTGGCTAGAGCTAGCTATACATCACAAGCCAAAGCAAGTAGCATTGTACGCATGCAAAAGCCAGCTGACTTTTCGCTCATAGCTGGTCGGAAACTAGCAAATTAACTTACTTGTGAAATGAAATGTTTTTATCTTTGTGATATCTATTTTTACACCCATATGCAGAGCAAGACTGGACCATTGCTACAATCGCGAGTCGCAGACCAAATTGACAACTTTAGTGGCGTGTCCCTTCTTGTTTTCACTCACTCACTATAGCTAGCTAGCTAGCTAACTAATTGTCCTTCTTGGCGAGGTCCCTTCCTTCCAAATTCTGCCATGGCTGCAGTTGAGAGGAAGCCGGTTGGTTCGTAGTTAATCACATGATCAGATTTCCAAAATCAGATTCGCTGAGATCTTTTCCATTTGATCAATCAGAAATCAGAATTGTGGGAACGTTATCAGGTGTAATGCTGGATGCGTTTTCCTCAGGTAGGCGTGTAATCAGGGATTTAACACATCGTCCGGCACTGTTAATAAGACATTGCATAACGGAACATACACTGTATATGTATTGCAAATGCGTTTAAATGACTAAATGAAACATTTCTACACGATATATGTGTTAGTGTGTTGATGAATGAACATAATGTACTGGCTATGGATACGTTAAGAATATGGGTTATGTTCGTGTAACAACATTTTAGGAATTAAGGAGCGTTATTTAATCTGTGCAGCATGATGTATGATTTGTCCACTGGGTGGTGATATAACACCATGCTTCAAACAGTAGCTGCCCCTCATACAAATATTGAAAGGAGAATTACAGTAAATTTGAATCCTGCATCCTAGTCATTACGATTGTACACGCAGAGTCAGTTATCTCACGTTGTAATCTTTAGATCATCATCAAACATTTAATGTCTTGCCTGAAACCATATGGCTATATTTCACTGCTGACATGATGATCAAGCTTTATTGGCCTATAAAGTCTGGAAACATAACTAGAATGGAACACTTGTACAATGTCAGCAACAAACATTTCTCTATCAGTAAATGGTTTCGTAAATATCTAAACAGAAATCTGACTGCTTTTCCTGGGGAGAATTTAAATCTGAACTATAAATACTCAAATCCATGTAATTTCAAATTACCTAGAGGTATAGAGAAGCGTAACTCCAAGGCTATTTGTGTGGGGGGTTTTGCACATTAATTTGCATGTCTCTATTGACATGTAATTACTGTAATACCCACCTACGTTAGGAATTAGTTGAGATAAAACCCTCAAACAGCACCTATACTGTCAGAGACCAGACTCGCAAGCACTTGTGCTTTGCAGTCACATAACAACTTCAAAAGGAGTCTTCTGAACACAATAGGCCATTTTATCAAGGTAGAATCTCCCATGTCTGATCTTGATATACCTCAGGATTCTTGTCACGGCTCAAACATAATTCGTATTACTTGAAACAACGCCATTCGGCATGTATTGAACTGACCCTAAAGGCAAGTTGCTGCCTTGCAGACTGAAATAGCTGCGATTCTGCAGCGTTTCACCCCACCCAAGGTGTGAGCTGTTAGACAAAGAAATGGTTTGCACAAATATTTCAGGAATAGAATGGCCTGTGGCAGCCGCCTCAATTGTTGCAAGACTTATCTAGGGGTGTGTATGGAAGAACACACACTCCCATAACCGAACTCCTTGGGTGTGAGGAATTGATGCACATGTGGGAGATTCTTCTACTAAAATGGATGAATTCCTGGTTCCATGATGTACATGTTTTGTAATGAAAGAGATGGTGCGTGTTTTTCTTCATGAAAGGCACATCAACATCGAAGGGAACATCTATTTTTTTGTAACCATTTGGAGCATTTATCTTTTGTACTGTATGACCAGAATTGATCACTCATGGTAGCTGGATCTACACAATCAAAAGTATAAGTATTTGACACCTAACAGCAACCACATCTACTGGTGGCAGCAAAACTGAAATGGAGTTTTAAAAAGTAGCACCGCACAATTAGCATTTCTCTCGCATTAACGCTTATTATGTGCATTTGCGTTCTTTTCAGTGGATTTAAACTGGCAATGCTTCTCTTATGATAAACTCTTTAATTTGATTATTTACCAACACTCAAGGTCCCCTAGGCAAACACTTCAAGATGTGAATTTAAAAAATCGTATTCCAGAGCGTTCTCCTCCTACAGTTCAACTGCGTGTGATATTCATCTTTATTTCTGTCTACATGCTCTTGTTTTTTTTTTGCAGTTCACCAGATTTCAAGCTTGCCCTCTAACGCACTGATAGCTGATGGCATTTTCTCCCTGCTTATTATGTACACTGTGTGATTGTTGACCATGTGCCCTTCCCACACGACTGCTGCTAAGTATGCAGCTGTTGTGAGCAACCAGTGATCCAAGTTGATGCTTCGCAAAGGCTGTTTATCCAGCCTTTGGATGGATCCTAGTAGGTGGTGATAGAACGACAGCAGGAAATTACTAATTGTGGTTGTAAAGAATGACCTAGTTTGGATAACTATCAAGCAGACTCCACCTGATAAAATGGTAAACACAGTACACTAGCATGAGAACTTCATGAGAAAGCACACTGGGTATTCTGGGTTTGTGGTTCAATGCTGACAGCTTTCTTATCCTTAAGGAGGGGTATGGTAGACTGATAATCATTGTTTTTTTTCCATCTACCATGGGAGTTACCTTGGGAGTTAGGTTTGTAATTGTTGGATACAAGTTGTAATTATGGTGGTAGATGTTTGTTGGAGGATTGTAGAAGCACTTACAAGGTTATAATTTACAGACCTGACCTGTGTTGACCAGTGCATTTTCCATCTTAAAGACCACGTTTGTGAATTACATATAGGTGGTAGTCTTTGTGATAAATCACAACAAATGTCTCATAAAAGTGGTATAATGCCCATACCAGTTTAAATGGTCAAGTAGTCAGTCATTTGAGTGTGAACAGCACTAGCCTACGCCGTGCCCCTAATAAAACAATTAAAAGTGCCCGAAAACAGCCATTGCATTTACTGTAGCTTACATGTGGTGCTTTTACGGCAAGACCGTCTCTTAATGTATAATGAAGAGGGACGTGTGGTGGCAGAACCAAAGTAAATGAGGTCATTAACGACGCTCCCTTCACGAGGGAATATCGAGGTGTGCTTTGGCTGCTACTCCTTAAGCTGTACGGAGGAGATATTTCTCCCTCTATCCCCTAGTAGGAGACTTTGAGGCATGAGAACGTGTGGCTTTAGCCTGCGATCAGTCATTGGCTCACAGGCTGGACCGAGCGCATGAGCTCAGAAGAGCTCTGGCCAAGGGAAGCTGATGTCATAGCAGCTGATAACAGCTTTCAGATGTGTTTTTGCCTGCTGTGGCCAGCGCAAGGACGACTTATTCCATTACACATTGCAGAGGCATTGGCGGAGCAAGCCGCCTTCTCGCCAAATAATCTCCCAGTGATGTCACAATTGATGTGTGGGTGCAGGGGGGACGTGCTGGAACAACACATGGGCCAAGCCAAGAAGTCATTTGAATGGTTGTAGTGTTGAAAACCACAACAGAGAATAGTCCACAGTAATACATGTAAACACAAACAGGCAATGTCTAAATGATTGAACTTGGCAAGTTTTCACAACTTCAGCATTATAGGATTTCGCAAGTAAAAATAAATAAATCATGATCCTCCTGGTTGCTTAATGTATTTACACCAAATTTCAAGTCGGTGGCTGTGAATTGTTGGTGTTATGAACTTTATTGTTCAAGTTGTACCAGAAAAGTCCAAGTCCAAGTCAAGTCAAGGTTCCCCTTGGAAACCGGGAAAATATTTGGTTGAACCTTTTACAGGCCTAAACTAGCATTGAAACCAGCTTGCCCATCATTAAACGAAAACTGATGCTCCTGAAGTGTGACGTAGCTAGTCAAGTCCTAATTGAATTACTACTGTGAAAACAAATATGAATCGTCACTGAACTCGCAAAGAGAGCAAAGTCTTTTCAAACTCTTTATCATTCAGGTTTAAACCTCAAACGGACATTTTGAAGCCGCTATTTCTTAAGTTCTAAAACAATGGATGGGCATTATTTTTCAGAATTTCTTTCTTTTCATTTAACAACGTACACTCCCAGTAAAAACATTCATACTTCACTCTATTTGTAACACATTTATTCTACAGTCCATCTCTGAGCTCTAAGTGCATCATACCCATGTCTAGTAGTAGAGCGAGTGGTGCTTGGAGCAATAGGATTATTCTATCAGTGATAAGATTGACTGTATTTATGTTGTTGATGTAGTTCAACTTCCATTAAACAAATGGCATTTGCTTGTTTCGCTAGTTAGCGTGTTAGCTGCATGACATGCTATTTCAAGACATCTTACATGAACTATGCATGGAGCTATCACTTTCAAAACCAATCAAGATTCTGAAGTCCAAAGAGCTGACCAGCTCGTTTGCACCATACGAAACGGATTTATTCACAATTACAAAGGTTCAGAGGTTGAAGTGTCAAAGAGTCCCTGGAGAAAACATCTACGTATCTTTTACTACGGCGTTTTCCCTCCGGCCAATCTTGACCTCCCATCGTGATCGGACGCTATGCGGTCTTGTGGTTTTGAATCCACTACAAAAACACGACAAGTCACCCGAAACCATGTATTTATTTATAACATCGAGCACGTAAGCTGCAGCAGCCTTAACATGCAGCCTTGAAGATGAATGATTTTAGTCTGTAATGAAAAATATTGACCATTATCTTTACTATTAGTGCCTTCTCAAGGACAGCTCCACAATCTGAAATCTGACTTAAGTCAAACGTAGCCGTTCTTCTAAGAGCATCAAACATCAGTCTTTCCAGTGCTTTCACCCTCTATTTATTTCAGATTGTGGCAAAGACATGTTTGCATGTGTCTCCATGTAACAGCAATGTAAACTTAACTTAAGTTGTCAAGGAAAATGTGTTTTAATCGGCAGTGACGTCCACAGTTTGACATAGTGAATGATCACTGTCAGAACCAGCTCATCATGCCAGCTACTTCGGAGCGCCCAGAATGCATCGCTCTGTTCACATTAGATCATGGTTCTCCGTGGCTCTGTCCCAAAGTGAATGTGTGGGGGGACTGTTCTGGCTTTTCTGTGACTCGCATTGCCACTACTATTTCAGCACCCGGGGCAAAGTGGGAGGAACATGGAGTAAGATGTCAATGTGCAGAGTTCCTGAAGCTGCACATGGCACAACTGTTGGAAAGGAGTATACAAGAGCCGTAAGTTCAAAATAGTTTTAGCTACAAGTGTCAAATCACCCAGGAGAGCACAATTATTATGCTAAATGAAAATAAGCACCTTTCAAAACGCATCTCAGATTACAGTATGTTATTTTGCACATCATTATGTGCACGAGACAGATCAACTGTTGTTTTGATTTGTTTTTTTGTTTCAAGTTGAGTTACCTTTGATGGACAAAATAAGCACTTCAGTGAAATTATTCACAGAAAGAATCTTAAGGATGTGACCTTTTGTACCTCTAAGCATCGGTTGCTAGGCAATCCAGGTGTATGTAGCCTACATCATTATTCTATACTTTCATAATTATGAATGTGTGTTATTCTCTCGTGGATCATGTGGGATGAAAAGGGTGTTGGTGCCGCACCTTCATAGTTACTATTACATGTGTGTTGCAACCTTTAAAGCACACTGTATCCCGCCCAAGGCAAACATACATTATTGATTGATTTCTTTCTTTCTCTTTCTCTCTTTCTTACTCCATCTCGTTCTCTCGCTTTCCTTTTCAAGGGACAGAGACCAAGTCCGTGTAAAAACCAAGGAAAACCCGACGTGTCACACTTCCTGTATGGCCTCAAGAAAAGGTCCCCCCCATTTTACTAATTAATTATGAAGTGATACCACTGTGGATGACTCATTGTTAGGAGGGGGAATGTTATGCAAGACAAAATGAATTACCATTGCTAATGTGAACCTGGGTTTAAGAATACTGAAGGGGAAATAACAGCACTAAAGGCCTGTTTGGTCATACAAAAACCACAAAAAAACATAAGAAAACATAATACACCGATTTTGTACTGTCTCCATTTCCCCAGTCCACGAAGGAAAAGACAAGAAGGAGGGCCATCATTCAACCAGCAATTCCAGTCTTCCATGACTGTGTGGGAAGTGAATGTGGGTGGAGGCAGGGAATTACTCAGAGCCTCATGAGGGCGAGCCACTACACTTCTAAGAAGTAGACTACAGCAGATCAGCCCATGCGGGGAACGTAGACAACCCCCCCCCCCCCCCCCCCCCCCACCCATCCGCAGCACCCAGTCTCTCTCTCCATACACAGCTGGTTATGCGCAACACAATGCAAGCAAACAATGATCTTTCTGAGGATTATGTTCAGTCCCTGATCTAATATTCTACTGTTCATGCGCTGAGCTATTTCAACAAAAAACAATATCCCTCTATATTTCCCTGAAGGGTTACCTATATGAATGTGTGCGAGGGGTACTTGATAATGTTTAACAGAGTGGCAACTGTCAGCGTATTACAAGGGTCGTATATCCATCAGTTTCATTTACAGTGACAGGCAAAGGCATTTATTAGGGCTTCAACAGCCTGGTTTGAGTCATTGTATTCATACTGTACTCTCTCAAACAGTGGATTTCTCCTTGGTACTCCTGTCTAGGGATCGAAACGGTAGACAGTGATTTTTTGTTTCAGAATGACCCCAAGCCATTCCATGTGTTTTATTAGAAACCCGGGGCCGTTTTCAGGAAGCGCTCAGCCGCTTCTGCAGGCTGTAGAGGGCAGTGTGGAGCACGGTAAAAATGGCGAACTCAAATGTTTTATTTGGGCATGAAAAAAAGACCCACGTTACATAAGAACCCCCGAATGTATATTCTGAAAGGTTAGCCTTGCCTTAAGGTGGTGTTCGTTCGTCTGCTGTCGAACAGGTGGCTTGGAACCACGTTGTAGATGAAGAAGCCTGGAGAATTGTAAGTCTGTTTGAAGCCCCGAGAACGATACTGTACCCATACCTATCTCCCCAACAGTACTTTCTCTATTATTTATCTATCTGCTGTCAATAGCGATAAGATGTTATGCATGCTACCATGCATCACCCTGGTGCAAGCGCGGTTTCAGTTTCCACATGAACGAGCGTTTTCACCTTACCATCGAGGAGCTCTGATAAACATCCAGCACCAGACGTCTGTGACGAACACGCTCCTAGCTCTTGTTACGGTTGCAAATGACATCAAGTATGGCTTTGTGCAGTTTGCCTTTGTCTAATTCTTTTTGCCTGTTCGCTTCTCACATAACAACTTCAAACTCTACATCCACACCCCCCCACATGTAATGGGGATTCACAGATGACCTCATCCTCGTTCCAGGAACACAACATACTAATCTGCTCATCTTAGTAATTGTATTAGCCTGATGTTGATAACAGCAAACCCATCCTTTGTATAACTTTACTATGCTCGGAACGCAGAACTCTTCAATAGGTTTTAAGATGCCACTGAAAGCCCTTGATGACACGAGTTAAAACGTGTTTTCAGAAACCTTCTTTTATTTTAGATTAAAAAAAACATTCAAGGAGACAACAAACACGTACAGCATATTGTAAACCCGAACAATCAGTGAAAACAATTATATTAAGCAAGGCAAGTCGCCCTGTTGGTCATTTTCTTCCTCACACAGACTGTGTGGCTGTGTTGTTACAATAGTAGGTGAGATTGTTGATTGGATGCAATTGAAGGAGCTATGCAGGTTCTCTTGCGGACCTCACCATTACCAACTCATTATAGGTAATGGATGGATGTCCACGCAACTGTAAATATGTAAATTCTTTAACAAGCCCTCGTCTCCTGCAGAGAGGGCCCTTCAAGTCAAATGACACACACACTACTGTACAGTGTACCTAGTCTATAGGTATCAATATCCATTCTTTATCTTTGGCATGACCTACAGGACTGAATGTTTGGAGAGTAAGGAGACATCTCACATGATGGAAAGAATACAAGTTAAAGGTATTTCATTTTCAGGCTCTGCGTACTAAAGCCCACTATAAAATGGTCAACTGATGCCAACAGTGACTCAAAGACAGTGCTTGTTTGCTAGACATTCCTTCAAAACCATGTAAAAACACTTCAAGATTAGGTATTGAAATGAATGCAGTCTTCGAAGCAAACGCCAATGTTTTTCCAGAAGGAGAGTGCTGCTTGCCTGGAATCAAAGAGTCGTAAACTGTTGTTCAATTTAGACGTAACTTTGTGGGTCATATTCTTTGTGTCTGACATTAAAATGGGAAAAATAAGTACCCTTAGACTCTCGAAAAACAATTCCACTGAATCTGACACAAACAACTTTATGCATCAAAGAGTAGTGTCGCTAAGTAAACACACTTTTGTACAAAAAGATAACGAACAACTCCTCATTATCGACCGTAATAAATAAACTGGAAATATAGAAATAACATTAAGTTATTTTCGCCTATTAAAACTCAGCCTTGTACTGACAAACTTTGAATACATTTTATACAAAAATATAATTAGTGACATCAAAAAACCTTATTCAAGTTCAAAAATAAATATTTCATTGACACTCCAAAATGACTATTTGACAGCTTTGAAAGTCTGTCGGTTTTCCTTTTTTATTTGTTCCCAAATTGATGTGAATGAAGTTGTACATACAGTAAACTGACATTTAGACACTGTCTTTTAAGTCAAATCAATTCAGTGCACCAAAAATGTAATATAACTTACAGTTATAGATTTTATGAATGTTTAAGCATCAATTAACACAATAGGTATGTTTCAATGGTCTTGTTTGGTCAATGTTGTCACACTTCTTGCCAAGGTATGTCAACAAAAAATATAGCAATCAATAAGTGGACAGTCATAATCTATTTGCTTGCACTATTTGGAAATTAAAAAAAGAAACGGATAAAGTATCAAATCGTTTTCAGAAACATTACACTGTACACAGTCCATGTCAAAACCACAGATAAATATTAGACATGATTTAATGTTTTTACTTATGTGCAATATCATATTTCCCCAAAGTGTCAACAAGACACTAAAAACATCCTGTGCATTTTCATAACACAGGCAACATAAATATCAAAGATAGATTTTGCATAAATAAACTGCTCCAGAAATTTTGCAAGACTAATTCATCTATTATTGATCAAAAGCCCTTAACGTCTTCAGCCTAGCTTTACTGAGCTGCATCCCTTTTGTAATCATAAGGTCCTTAAATTCAGTAACTGAAACACCCATCTCTCTCAAAGTATCTTCCTGACACAGTGTTGTCCAAGGTTAACACAGTATCTTAAGATTCATACGTGGAATATGGTTTTGATCCGTCCCTAAAACGTCTCCTCCGAGTACGAGATGCAGATACAGTGCAAAAGGTCTTTGCTTTGAATGAAAGGTAATCTTAACGATGCACTGGCTTTAAATAACATCCAATAGTAATCTATTACTATCATGTATGATATTGTACAAATATAGGTTGTCTTTTAACTAGTCTATCACCAGGAACTGCTGTCTCACGTTAACACAGTCATTTAGTACACACTTAGAGTTGAAATACTCTTTAAGCTTTATCATCAAAAAGTTGATTTTCTTTAACCTCATACACACATTGCACAATACTAAACAAACATAATTATGCTATCATTGACACAAGATGATTCAAACCAATGGGAAAACTACGTTGTTATCACACACCAAATTACAACCAATAGCGTTGTTAATCAACATCGGGTTATTTCGACAAATCTTTTGAAAATCTAAAGGAGTTCCATTTGCCTTAGCGTTGATGCACGCGTATACACAGTATACTTCACGTAAAACTGTGCATCCTTCGCTTGGCTTGAAACAGCTGATAAACAAGGTAAGGAAATCTCATACTCCACTGACAAATGAAAAAAGGAATCGCGGACAGCAGTTCAAAGGTCACCCCAGATGCGACATCCACTGTCTGCTGAACTCTACGAAAACTTTTCAGTGAAAGGTTGATGGACAAAAGAGACTTCCCGCACCGCGATAAAGCGTACGTCGCAGGTTCATCCGAAATGTTTTATACCCTTGTAGTATTGGTGTCTTTGATTTCCTGTAAAACAGGAAGAAGTTCAAGTCTCATACCTTTTGCCCTGCACTTGTTCGTTCTACCTGATTATGTACTACTGAGGGAGCGTTCTTGGTTTTTCCCCTCTCCCTCGTTTGCGCAGTACGTTTCCCTTTCGATTCACCTTCTGGATGAGCAGGAATATAGCTCTGTTGGGTGGCATCCCATTTTTTTGAAACACACATCAAGGTATGGTGGATTTGTATTGTCGAACGTAACTCTTTTACTGTGTTGCAAGAATTCTGACCAGAAAGAGATGATGGTGGGGTGGTCCCCATCTCTGACTAAGCATACTTCGGTTACCGTGTGAACGCTCACCCACTACGCCGTGGTATCTTAATTCACCCCCAAACACCGACTCAGAGCAGATAGATAAAAAAAAAAACCCTCTTCTCACCAGAGTTGCTCAGCAGCTGGTGCTGTCCCCACTTTTGGCCATGGTGGCTGAGCTCACTGTAATCTGGCAACCATTGGTGACATGATTCATAACTTTCTGTTTGAGCTGTGCCACCTGCTCACGCAGGATACTGGCGGTGGAAGCCAGGTCGGAGTTCTGCGTCTTCAGCACCTTGACTTTCTCCTCCAATCTCGAGATTCGCTCCAGCTTCCTCTTTCGGCACTTGGAGGCGGCAATGCGGTTCCGTAACTTCTTCCTCTCTGCTTTGATCCGCTCCTGGGTCTCGAGGTCTATGGGGGAGAGGGAGGGAGGTGAGCTGGTGGGGTCCCCTGGAGGGTGGGGTACCTCTGGGACAGTCTGTGGGGCATCCAGGCCCCTATTGTGAGGATGGGCGCCCTGCCCCAGTCCACTGTGCCCAGAGCCATGGCCTGCAGCGGAATAGGGCATCTGGCTTCCAGGGTACGACGAGGAAACTGCAATCTGACCAGGATTGTAGCTGCCCAAGTTTGTATAGATGGGCATCTCTCCACTCGACATGATGTTTCTCTGGTAAGGAGACTGAATGGAGGAGGAAGGGGACATGGGTCCTCCAACAAGCTGGTTCTGTTTATGGAGGTCAGCCAAGGCCTTGACGAATCCATCAGCAAAGCCCTCCTGTTCGTTGGTCGCCTGGTTCCTGTACATGAAAGGGTTGGTGCTGGAGTTGGGCACCGGGCTGGTTGTCACCAGACCCTGGTTGGACTGTATGATCAGGTGCTCAAGGTCAGGTGACCCTAGCTTCAGCAGGTTCATATCTGTCGAGGGCATTAGCGAGCTGTTTGTGTTACTGTTAATCCCAAGATTATTGGGATTGATATTGCCATTGCTACCCTGCTGGCCTTGTAAGAGTTTTAAACCAGAAGGAGTCCCGACGACACCTGAGAAATGATGTGCCGCCATGTTTTTCTTACTCATCATCTTGTGTCCCTGGTAGCGTTCATACTCTGGAATATGTCCAAAGTTTTGAACACTTTGAGTGTCATCGTGATAGAAAGGGGTTTCCATTTTACCCGTCATTAAAACAGTGAAACTGAATCTTCATAATCTGATTATCAAGTGTAAGTCTCTTGTACGTTTCCCTCAGAGACGTCAACTTTATGGCGGTTGAGAGTTTGTGAGGGGAAATGCTCCTTTTGGATATTTATCACCTGTTTAAACGATAGACAAAAGAAAACGTATTATATAATTGATAATTACGTAGTTTTGTCGTTAGCCCATAGGTCAGAGCAACAAGCTGTTGTTAGATAGGTTACTGAATATTTAAGAAGCTCAGTATCAACACATCCAGTTCGGTACTTGAAAGAAGAAACAAACTTATTCTATAATACACAGTCAATAACTTGAAACGCGCTGACAGATGTACAAATTATCTTAATGGCTGCACTCCGTAAAACGTTGTAAGATATCTGTATCTGAGAAATATTCACTGTATTTTATTTTAACCTATTTAATTCCATTCGTAATGAAAAACAACTTACAAATAGCGGAGAGTCTTATGATCCGTGGATGACAGGAAAGCCCATAGCCAGTCAATTACAAGTTTACATTAACCTACTAACGTTTGAGAAATAATCTTCCCATGAAAAAATCCAATGACTCAACGGTCCCCGGTGAGTCGGATTAGTCAGACCGCCGAATTGTGACATAAAATACCATCCATCGTAGACACGTTACCCACGCAGGCTGGAAGCCGGTCGACTGTCTTCCTCTGTCCACAGATGATTTCGCTACGATATCCGCGTGGCCAAATACAAATTCTCTTTATAGACGTCAATGGAAAATGGAAGTAATCCAGCTGATTCTGTGTGATATTTTACTGTCTTTAAATATATCACTGATACGACAGTAATGCTGAGAAATACTCGCGTCCTTGCCTCTGGTTGCGTTTCCTCATACACTGAGCTCAATTCGCTCGCTGCTGTCAGTTCCACTGTGGGACTTTCTGTTTGGCCGATTACTAATAGGCTACCATACGCCCTTTCTCTTCAGTTCCTGAAACTGCTCTGCATAGATGTCACACATTTACTGACGCCTCCTCCGCTCCGTTCAAAGGTTTCCTTTTATTGGTCATTTGGACGACGCGTTTTTAACCATATATAATGTTAATGTGCTTTTAATGAGTAGGCTAATACAAATGTAGCCTGTAGGTGAGAACGTCTATGCATATGAAGTGCTCTAAACGCGCTATTCGCGAAACGTCTGAAGTCTACGCTACTGTAAGGTTCTCCTATACTAGCGTGGTCGACAAGTAGGCCTAACGCGATACAAAATCCATAAATATTTTGAAGATCAAAAAATGTGCATGCGAAGAAAAATGAAACCAAATGACTCAAGTAATTGTTTGTTTTAGATAAATAAGCGCAGGTGCTTTCCACGCAGTGCTACGATTCCACTTAAGCTCCCACTCACCACAAATTCTTGATATATCTAACCTCAGGTATTATCTTAGAATATGCTTTATTTCACATTGAGAATGACTAGATTGACGGAAAGGACTCTCCGCCCTCCATCAGGAAGGGGCAGTGTTAGGCAGCAGCTAGGCAAGCCTTTCTTTAATGTGGCGTGGAGGTCTGAGGACAGTGTGAAAGCCGTGTGCCGTGGCACATTCCCTATACTCACGGCTGCGGAGCTGGCCGGGGGAGGCCAGGCTTGTTGTTGTAGTAGTCCATATTAGTTAGAGTCTGAAGGTGATTCGCTCTAGGTTGTTATTCATCCCCGAGGTGAGAAGCGCATGCAGAGCTGCATTTTTAATGATCATTACAGTCTCCTTCAAGGTCAATCAAAGATGACAAAATAGTTTTCATGCACTGTTTTTACTACTGTCGCTACTTAGACATACTATTACTGCTGCTCACCTCTGACAAAAAAATGAAAATGGGAAAAAAAGGGATCTTTTATATCTAACAGAAGCGCAAGAGAGGATTCAGCTATGTTAGCCCTAAAATACACAGCAAAAATATATATGCGTAATGTATGTTTGATATGTTTACATTTAATCGGTTCCAATTAAACCTAATTTGGAAGCATTTTACGTACACAAACAAAAAGTGATCCATTATGAACAGTCGATGCTATAATTACTGGGCTTGAGCGCGTATTGTGTATATGATTGAATTTGACATCACTTTCATAAGAAATGACAGTCCATCTTTTATGTTAATTCACAGAACTTCAAGAGGCAAAAAATGCTTTCTGCCCTGGTGTCTCTTCTAAATGGCAAGTGCAAAAAAGCCCAATAATAATGTACAGAACCCCCCCAGCTGTTTTCTCCAAAGAGCCAGAGTTCTGTTTATTTACCAGTAGGGTGGCAACAAATATTAGTGGAATAAATTACTATATTCGGGACAAGGGCTTTGAACAGCTCATGAGGTAGCGTCTGAGAATGTAGAATAAACATTTATTTGCGTAGCTATTTGAGGGTAGCCAGGATTCTAGCCAGTAACTCAAAGCTGGGCAGAGGCCCCGCCTGACTACAGTTAGTAGACGCTCTCTCTGTCTCCCTCTCTTTCTTACTCTCTTTCTCTTTGTCTCTCTCTGTCTCTCTTTTTTGACTCTGTCTCTCTCCTTCTCTCCCTCAGTCTCCGTCTCTCTCTCTCTCTCTCTCTCTCTCTCTCTCTCTCTCTGTCTCTTCTTACTTCTTTTTTTTATAACCTATGTTCGTGTGTTGATCACAATTAGCAGATTAGCTATTGCTTTTCTAATCTCATGCCTATCCATTCATAAATACATGTTCCAACTGTAACCTAGTGTTCTGATGACAGTCACAGTTCTATGATATAGTATCCACCTCCTTATAATGACAAACAGCAATTGGCTGCATATTATCTTTGTTTTTCTCTGTTCACTATAAACACTGTCCTTTGGCCTTCATGCCTCAAAGAAACGTTGCTAGTACCATTGTGCCTGAGCTGGTCATTTTATGTTGAAGTGTTTGTTAAACTCTCTCTCCAATCTGTAGCTACAGATTTGTAAATATTTAATAAACCAAGAACTCAACTGAACTCAGTCATTCAGCTAATGAAGAGATGGACAGAACACTTTCTTCATCTCCCCCCCCCTCTCTCCCTCTCTCTCCATCCTTCCCTCCTTCCCTCTCTCTCTCTCTCTCTCTCTCTCTCTCTCTCTCTCTCTCTCTGTGTCTAACTCTACTGCTCTTTCTTACTCTCTCCCTCTCTTTCTCTCTCTCTCTCACACACAATCTCTCACACACGCACCCTCACTTTACTCCCTCTCTCATTCTCTCTCTTTGCATGTGACTAATATGAGCAGTGCATAGTATTACAGTAAGGCGGTTACAACTCGGATGCTCAAACTTTGACGGCACAGCACAATCAAGACAACTGATATGACCTTAAAATGTCTGTTCTCAAATGAAGGTTTCTCCCCTTCAGTTACATAAACTGTTTGATTTAAGGGAATTCCAGAATGTGAGAAAGTAAACATAGCTCGAGTCAGCCATGTTTCAAGACATCATGCCCAACAGCCCAGGGACTTCACACAACTGCCTTGGACTAACCGACAAGCCTTCTGAAACGAAGTTAGCTCAAGTAGTGTCATCCAACATTTGTTATTTTTGGATGCAATTTGCATTCAAGTGACCGTTCTTTATATCAACCATGTATTTCCGTAAGTAAATCAATTGATTCGGTAAATGAATTGATTCATTGGGGAAAATGGTAGGATAGAGGACTCAGTTCTTTGACATTATCTTGTGTATGAAATCGTTCACAAAAGATTGTCGAGAGTGGAAGGAAAACTACAAAATCAAATTTGAGCTTTGAAATTCCCTATTTGAATGGTCCTGGATTTGAGCCGAACATTATTCACTCATCCTCGGGAAAAAAAGGCAATCTTCAATGAGATCTTTCATCAAACCAATAATCCATGTAATTGGGCAGGTATAATGAAAACTAGAGGTCTCTGAACTCTTGAGGATCAGAGTTGCTCAACATGGCTTAATTTATTGCGGAACACAACAACAGCCTGCCATCATGACATAAGGCACATTTCACATTTTCCTCTGCCAGTTGGTTTGTTTCCATCAACTGTCCCTAGGCAACCATTGAGAATAAAATGGAGAAAAACCTTGCAATAGAGAGGACAGAGAAATAAGTTAATCCAAGTGCTGGTTGACATTCTTGTAGTTAAGCACTGATATTTGTTTGGTCAATCTGCGCAATAACTTGATTTGATGTGATGATAAGGTTGTGGGCTCAGTCTGGTCATGGTTTTATGGATTTACTGCTTCAAGGTACACACGTATTCGCACTCATGCGAACACGCAAACACTCACGTATCTAACAGCTGACGACTTGTAACCCAATGGCCATCATGTTACATTAATGCAATCCATAAAACCAAAAGAAATTGTCAAACTTTTGTGGGTGCACAAGTTATGAGTCACCTCACGAAAAATGTTTGGGATTTAAGTTGTATTTGTGACGGTTAATTCAGTTTGACAGTTGGAAATGTTAAATCCTTGGGGGCTTAGCACACAGTCATGGCTAAGTAGGTTAAATAAAATGGAAGCTACTGTGATCAATTTCAGACAGATATCTACATGTTGTGTTAACTGTTTGTTATTTCAACAGCCATTTAATGGCCAGACTAACAGTTAAGGTTCTTCGGAATCAATGTCTGAGGCAGGCAAAAATTCTACCTCAAATAAAACATGTCAAAACGGTGAATTGTGAAGTGAAATCACGAATCAAGTATTCATAAGAAAGCTATGACACAATAGAATAGTATCTATACTTCATAAGTGTTTATGAGAGACATGATTCACCTCAGGTTTCGCAGGGGCCAAATGTAGAAAGGGAATATCTACGCTGCAGAGCAAGTCCCCAGATGTCAATAACTGAAGTTATTGACATCTGAGGATTGAAAGAAATCACGGTCATGAAAGCACACATTTGACGCACACAAAAAATGTGAAAAGCAAGAAATCCAAAACTTTGTCCTTTAAACAGCAATATTGTTGTTTTCTGCCTTGTTAAAAGTGAAACAAAGCGTGAAGTAAGCAAATGTGATTTGCAACATCTGAATTATGGGCATTACTGGAAAGGCGCGGGGGTGCTCATCCAGCCATAAAGTAATTGCATACTGAACTGCAGTTAATCTAAAAATAGGCATGTGTATTTCTTATAATTCAATAGTAAAAGGTCATGGTTTCCTTTTCATGCTTTTATTTCGTTTAAGTAGCTGACCCACATTGTAATCGCATCCAAAGAACAATAAATGGAAAGAATTCATCAAATGAGATTGTTTCCTCATGTCTGTGTCGTGCTTCTTCGAGTGACAGAGAACAGAGCGACTATCCTACCTCATGACTAAGCTGTGAGGACGCTAAGATAATTCTGACTTGAAATTGTGTTGTTTTTTATTCAGCGTCATGTTTTCCAACAGCGACGATTACATTGAGGCAAAGACTTGGTGTTTTTGTTTACACTAAGGAAGGGGTCAGAGAAGAAATATGTGTTTATTCCTAGAGGCTAAGGGAATGAGCTGGCCACCACATTCAGAAGCCTGAGGTGAATGTAGACTGCCGAGAACCAATTGCTTAGTCAACGCTTAAAATGCCATTTTTAAGATGACAGGTCGGCATAAACATCTGGGGGAGGGGGGAGGGGAGAGGGGGGAGGGGGGAGTTAAGGACGAGTAAGCGGTTGAGGACATCAATCAAACTAGCCAAGTGACCAGTAATATTATACTGCGGAGAGGATTTCTAATTATCAGCACTAACGTTCACATCTAGACTTCGCGCTCGAGTCTTTACTGTCAGACTGGAAGGCGACACAGAGACATTCGGAGCAAGCAGACCGTTTACTGTAAAACACCAACTGATGCATCATCTTACTGGGTCATAAGGATCTTCTTTGTAGTGGAGTGGTATTCAGTTGTAAAAAGCCATATGATGGAGCCTGATGATGTGTCATTTCTCACATTTAGCTCAAACCTACAGCCTACATAGTGTGCTTAAAGAGTCTGTAGTGAATGTCTAATGTGATTACCCTGAAAATCCTGCCACCCACATCACAGTGAGCAAGAGAGAGAGAGAGAGAGAGAGAGCAATTCAGAAGGGAAGAGAGACATAGAGAAGAACAAAGAGCAAGCGAGAGAGAGAGCGATAAAAGAGCAAGAGGGAGCAAGCTCAGAGAGAAAAAGACAGAAAAATGGTCCGTGTCTTGAGGTGCTTACTGGAGCTTGTGCGTCAGTGCTAGGGGCCTGCTTTGGCAGCAGAAGCAGTTTGCAGTCTGCTTTACCATGCAGATCCCTGAAAACCTTGCTTTCACTACAGTCATGTTTGAGACCAGCGTTCTCCAAAGGGTGAGAACGCGATCTGTGTCGATGACCTGAATCGCGTGGCACTGGCTGAAGAGGTCTGCCACTGTGTCACGTGAAAGGTGATCGTTCGGATGCCAGCAGAGGGCCTGTCACTGGCTGCTGTTGCTCATGCGGTGTTGGTGGTAAACGAGCGTGGCAGACAGAGATGAGACACTCATCGTGAACTCTTGGTCACTGTGTCACCCCCGTGACTCCCGTGGGAAGGTCACGTCACGACCTGAACCATGACACCATGCGATCTGGGACACGGTTTTACCGAATTTCCTTTCGAATCTCAGAGTAAAGTCAGAAGAGAACTTTTTTGGCAGGCAGTACGTCAACATTTACGAGAAATCGGTGATTTACTGGGTTAATTATATGCTAGGGCGGCAGTGGCAGTGTGGACGAATACTCTGAGATGATTGTTTCTGTAGCGAACTGCAAATGTTCCACACTGCCACACAAAGCACCTTTAAATACCCAATATTTGTTCTGAAGGTAGCCATTATACAGTACATTACAATATGTTTCCATGACAGCCTTGAAGATGCATCATGCAGTCATTTTTCAGCCAGCAAGTTGTGAAAAGAAGCCGTTTGTGAATGGTCATTCGACTCTTGACACGCATGGCATACAATTTACTTGTCAGACATCGCATAACATTTTACGCGGTCACTCACTCACCAGGGACGTACTTGTATAAGTGAGGGTTTATGCTTTGAATAGCAAATATATACGTACAGTTGGCTGTAGTTACCTGTGTTCACATGGGCCCTAAAAGCTCTGGGTGACAAGTGTCTCACCTCCAAACTAGCTAATGTCTGCTGGCAAGACAAATATAGGAACATGTTTTTACTTAGAAGCACTGAGGGCTTGTTTGAACGTTCTGGTTGCTGTGAAATGGTTCTTCTCATTCTCATTCATATACCACTTTGATGTGGAGGGGCCAAAAAATGTGTAAAATCATTTTTCTTTTAGATCCAAATTTCTTTTTCGAAATCAGCTTCAGTTTAGATGCTGGGCAAGTTTGCCTTCATGGCAGATTGAGAATATCAAGCCTCAAACTTCAAACAGTTCTAAAGTACGAAATAATGAAATGTGCATGATAGTGATTATATGACTCGAATTGACAGTAGGACCCAAACTATGTATTGAATCTCACTTAACAATGTCTATCACAAACACACGCTAAGACACAAACACACACACACACACACACACACACGGTGCCCACTCCTCTGTGGTACATCCAAACCTGTGAACGTCTATCAACCCATTCGGTATTATTTATGGACAAAAATACTTTGTTTGAGCCAGTGATGTTAACCAGGTTAGTGGAGTCTTCCATACGGCCTAGTCACCTGTGGAGAGGCTTCAGTTAGCTACCCCTGCTGCTCTGTCATATCACGGGAGGCTGGGCTGTAGCGGAGACAGACGACAGAGAGAAAGACTTCAGCATGGACGCAGCGTACAGATGAGCGAACACATTACGTTCGGAGGGTGACGCGAGGGAGAAGGCTAGCAGGTTGACTTAGAAGTTGAAGGTTTAGCGCCCTTGATTGAGAGGTTTAGTGCCCCTTGACTGAGAAGCTATGATACACTTTCATTTGAAATAGTTGACAACGTCACAAATACAGAACGCAAATGTTCTGTATAATGTACGTTATATGGATCACTATTATCGTTTGATTTTGAGGTGTTTATACAGGAAGAGAAAAGAGATCGCCTTCTCCTTCTGACTTTTGGGGTTTGACTGTTGGAAATGACCATGTCCGCTGGCAAATGGTGTTGAGTTTCCACCCACTTAAAGTAATGAGTGGAAAGTGTCTCCTGCTGGAAATATCAGGGTTGTCCCATGAGGGTTTGCTTACGTTCATGTTGATCATGACACATTGGAAGAAGGGTATTTTCTTCAGAGAGGACGCAGAATACATTTCATGCGCAACGTACAGTAGGTCAACGCAAATGTATGGTTCTACACGGTTCGTTTCTGCCTAGTTTTCCCTGCACTGCTATTTTCTATCTGTCTCTCTGAGTATGTGTGTGTGTGTGTGCGTCTGTGTGTGCTCCAGTCCTGGTCTTGTCTTTCTCTCTCCTGGCTCCTTGCATCTCTTGTCTCTCATTTCAATCACCCAGCTGTTGCCCATGTGTGATCAGCCTGCCTTGTCTCTAAGCTGCTCCCTGTGTCCTTGTCCTTGTAGGCCGTTATTGAAGTTCATGTGAATATTCCGGACCATTTTCCTGTTCTGCCAAGTCCTTGTTCTTGTCACCCTACCTCTGTCCACTATACTTTGGGTTCACCCGCTGCACTCCTCTGTGACTGTATGTAGTTGCTAGAAGGATTTTTTAAAGCCAATAGGTTTATTCCGGCTACATTTTCAGGAAGCAGACATGTTGCATATCACACAAGCTTGTCCGGTAACATGAGGTCATATCTTTTTTAAACTTATGGTTCAGCTTTGGTTAGTCACTCAATATTGAATTGGTATTGCCTGGAAATGTGTTTAACATTGAAACAGTTACTTTTCAGGGATCTATTTGGTATTAACACTCCACATTTTGGTCTACGTTCTGCATGAGAAAAAAACACACATTTAGTGCATTCAATGTTATAACTTTGTATGCTGGAAAGTTCGTGTTTAAATGTGGCTGTAAAATGTACATGGACTGGAATTCCATCTATCCCACGCTTTCGAAGGTGCTTCAGCGACGCCCTCCCCTCCCACACTCCTGGCCCATAAACCGGAGGCAGATGAGCCCTAAGCCAAGCTGCTGGAAGGCTCTAGGACCGCCACCCTTACCCACACCCCTAGCCCTACCCCTAGCCCTACCCTCTTCCCCAGCCTTAGCCCTAACTTCACCCCCACCCCTGGCCCTACCCTCTTCCCCAGCCTTAGCCCTACCTTCACCCCTGGCCCTACCCTCTTCCCCAGCCTTAGCCCTACCTTCACCCCCACCCCTGGCCCTACCCTCTTCCCCAGCCTTAGCCCTACCTTCACCCCCACCCCTGGCCCTACCCTCTTCCCCAGTCTTAGCCCTATCCCCACCCCCTCCTTTCCTCCCAGGAAGCACAGGGCAGCGCCTTGCTGGGGTGTGACTAGCTGTTTAACCAGGCTGGATGAGCTCACCAGGCACTCCACCCATGCAGGGGCAGGGAGACAGGCAGTGACAGGGCCAGGGCTGCACCCTGTGGGACACAGCCAGCGACATACGAGCCCCCTTCAAACTGGAGCAAACGACGTCAGCGGAAACAGCTCAGATGGACCATGCAGCACCTATCTGTATCTGTAACCTGGGAATAATTATTGTTCGCCTCCAAGGCATCCTCTTTGCTGCGTTTGATCATTGGGGGATTGCCGGCCATCAAGTAGAGGAAATTCAGGTTTTAGGACACCCGAAGCGCCCAGGCTTTTGGTGACATCATCTTGTCGGAATTCAAATACTCTGTTTTCTATTTCCAGTGGTCCACATGCATTGTGTTCGGCAGCAGTGTAGAGTATCCCGACATTAAAGCTGAACATGACCTGTTGGTTACGTGTATGTGCAGCATCTCACCTGGATTCACCCGGTGGGATTTTAAAAAGCGACAAACATCAGGCGGCCGGAATCATGTCCCGGGTGTTCTTATTCATCCGCTGTTTAGTGTCAGCAGCTAAACAGTTTTCAGACCTCAGCTCCACACCCTGGCTGATAACTCATTAAGGCGAGTGGAACCGTTCGAACGGCATAGGGCTGCTCTAGCCACTCTGACGGACAGGTCTAATTTGGTGGAGAGCACTGGAGTCATTAGAAGTTGTCATGCGGTAACGGCACAACTATTCATTTTTATTTTCATCGCTTAGCAACGCTCCGTGTGTGTGTGTGAGTAGCTGTAATCCTTTTTCCCTGCCTCTGGTTTTATGCAGCCCTGGCGGACAATGAACGGCTTGCTTCAATGGGCACCCTGCTTCACGTGTAGCCTTTTAATTACTCTCGGCCTTGCATCCTTGTTCCTGCGGTAGGAGATGAAAGCAGAGTTAGGATTAACGCGAGCGAAATCTTATTAACACGGAGGCTGCGATGCCGACGGAATGCAGGGACGGACGCGGCAATCGGCGACAGCACGGAGGGCGAACGGAATCGAGCAGCGCGTCATTGCCACCATTTCCAGGATGAGCGTTCTTAAACTCCGCTCATCAGCCTCGCTCGCGTAATTGAGCGCGCGGCGAGATGTTCGCGGGAGGAGGAGGGAGCTAATGAGGTCTTACATCAATGTTCAATTTAGACGACAAATGAACTCAGCCATCTCATTTGCCTGAGCAGGCCTCCGACAGCTCAATAGCATCTGGTGTAGATCGGCTCTCCTCTTCTGACAGACCAAGGGGCTGTGGGGGTTTTTTCTCCCTGGTGAATATTGACGTTAGACATCTAGCTGTTTGACATGCAGTATGTTGCTGTCTCTCTTCAGTGTGGCTGCAAGCCTGCAGACTATACTAAGCGTCCGTCAGTGTGATTGGGAAGAGCCTCTGGCTTCCTGAGGGTGAACAACAAAGGTTGCATTCCCAGAAATGCAAAGTATCTTATAAATCGGGCACTGCCTTGTAGCAACGTGATTTTCCTTGGCTATTCCTGCAGGCAACCGCTTGGTTAAACACTATCGACGAGAATACACAGGTTGGTCGAAGGCTTGTCTCTAGTGGTGGCAGTCGTTGGGTATGTGGCCCCTGATGAAGTCTTCTACTGGTGGTGACTGTAGCGTATGCAGAGGGATGAGAGTGTGTCAGAGCCCCTGCAGGCCTGGGGCCACGCGGCCAGTTGTCTGAGGCCAGCTCACAAACACACGGCAGTGCGGTCATCTCCACGTGAGACCCGCTTGCGCTCAGCCAGAATCTATTCCTCACGTTCGAGCAATTGACTCCCGATTGATCTAAATTGCTACAATGACATAACACACCCTCAGGATTCATCAAAACGTAGCTGTAGAAAGAGAAGAATGAGGAAAGAGATGGAGAGCGAGCGAGCGAGCGAGCAGGAAGAGACCTGATTCATGCCATTACAGTTCTGGCTCGGTGGGAGACATACATGGCCGGTGTGCAGCGGCTTCCGTCTGAATCACCAGCCACGAGCGAGCTCTCACACAAGCCAGGAAACATGAGGCAGCGGCAAAACCCACATACAGCAGGGAAAAGGTAGAGAAAGCGGAGCGGGGCTCCTGCACTGAATCGTCTCGTTCTTCGGCACCTTTACAATGGAAGGCCACCCCTGCACACCCACGCAAACAGACTCACACACACACACACACACCACACACACACACACACATAATGGAACTATGCAGATGGCTTCCACCCCACTTCTGACACCTGCTGATTCACCAGCAGTATACTCACCTTAGTCATTTAGTACAAATAAATACGCCACACTGCATGAGAAAGTGTGTGCGCCGTCTTAATTCCTTCTCTCTGGTCTCTCTCTCCCTCTCTCTTTCTTTCCACTGTCCTTTTCTCTCTATTTGTGCTGTTTACTGGTTCGTTCAGTCAGGGCAGGTGTGGGTTCAGGTCTGTCAGGTAAAATACCTTTATCATTATCCATCGTGGCTTATGTGGACTCATGCTGATTGGGTGAGGTTTGACTTCATATTGTGTGCCAAATGTTCAGCAGAAATTAGTTTGTTTTGCTGTTGAGATCTTGGGAATAACTTTTTATTGAGATGTTAGATTGTGTGCCGGTTTTCAGATTGTCTGTCCAAATGGAGTGATGTGTGGTTTGTTTATTTATTTAACGTTGTGTTAGTTCGGTGTGACGTGTCACTAGCTTTGACAGGCGTTGTGTAGACTTTAGCATGCTGGGGTCAGGCACAGTTATACTTAGAGATGGAAGAGCTTGCAAGAATGTTGAGGATGTTGTGGTTTTTGACATCGAGCATGTGTCACATTTGATCGTTTCTACTGAACGACACCAAATGTCTTGCAAGGCAAATGTGGCAATTCTAACATTTGCATTGACGACAAACTATCAGCACCTGAATCTGACGTGCAGTTGACAGCTTTACTTTTCTGAGGGGATTTAAAATGCATAAAATGGGTCTGGAAAAAAAGAGAGATTTAGTCAGGGAAATGTCAGAGAACATGAAGGGTCTTGAGGCAGTTTTTGAACACACCTTCAATATTCAACCCCACGGTGCTGTATGTATCCCAGTTTGGCTGCTGGCACTGGCAGTAGACCCTGTCTAATATCCCATGTAATTTCAAATGTGGAATGAGGAATTTTTAAGTAAGCCCCACAGGTTGCTTAGCTGACAAAATCCATTTAACCGTTCAGTGATAAGCACGCATTTTGGCATTTCGGCTAACTGAAGCAACATCAACACAAAGTGGACCAGACTGGAGTTTGTGTGACGTTAGGAGAAGCTTTCAGAGGTGTCCTTTAGAAATGTACCTGTGTGTGCCAGTGTGTATGTATGTGTGCCACAAACATATTTAAATGCAAAATCAAAGGACTTACAAAATGTACTTCTCCCCAAAAAACTGTGTGCATGAAATGTCTGCATCCTTTATATCTATGATACTAGAATATTTGTAACAAGTACCAAAGGGTATGCATTTTTTGGGGATTGTGTGGCTAATTGTCAAACCAGGTTGTCAGATTACCAACAAATGTTACCTGTAAACCACCCTAGACATTTTATACGTGAGTGGTCTGACTCAGTTAAAAGGGAAAATACGCTTTGGTTGTTGTAGAACATGATGATGTGTTAATTGCTTTTTCACGTGATGTGATAACATTGATTCAACCCTGAAGTCAGTCATCTTGAGACAGCATGAGGTCCTGAATGCTGTCTTTCTCAAAGTACATAAAGCAATTGAAATGAATCCAACCAAGTACATCAATCAATTGATGAGGCATGTATGACAGGAACATCAGCTTTGTGGTTCATTCTGGTCTTGCGAGGTTGTCTCTTGCTCTCTCTCTCTCTCGCTCTCTCTCTCTCTCGCTCTCTCTCTCTCTCTCTCGCTCTCGCTCTCTCTCTCTCTCTCTCTCTCTCGCTCTCTCTGAAGTTCTGTCTCTTGGTCTCCTTTCTCGGGCTGCTCTCTGAACATGCAGATAGAGAGGCGCGCACACCAAGAACTGGCCAAACGTGCGTGCGCACACACCCAAACACACTAGCGCATTGAAGTTTTTCAGCTGTGTTTTTGTTTTCCCTTACGCTTCCATGGCGATGTCCTTCTGAGAAGGGCAAGCCCTGTGAAAGCTGTGCTTGGCACAGCTTAATGCTATTGGTTTTTACAAGACACTAAACATGGACCACGGTCATCTCCTTCGCTGAAAACAGACCCCTCTGTTCGCCCCCCACCCCCACCCCACCCCCACCCCTTTTTTTTCTTGTCAACATACGTGAGCGACGTTCTCTCTTTACGTCTTTTTTTCCCCCGCTCCAGTCCTGGAGCTTCTCCTCAGCTGCTTGGCCAAGGCGCACAGCCATCTGATCATGGGAGGGTGTAGCCGTGTTGCTCGGAGGGGAGATACTGGAGGTTGATTATTGGCATTGGTGGAGGTTGGTGATGACTCAGGTACTCCTCCCCCAGAGAGAGTGACTCACCGGCCATCGCGAAGTGATATTTGCTCATTAGAAAGTGTTCTGTATGTACTCTCTCTGATGAACCTGAGAAAGAGCCCACACGCATGTCAGAACACCGGGTACGAGGTGCCATCATTGCACTTTGTGCGTGTTTTTTTTCTCTCAATCGCACCCACCTTAAAGGTTACAATATGGGTGTGCTTGGGAGCTGGAATTGGACCAGAGTGTGTAGCTGCTCTGAATGTCATTCTACTGCCTTGAAATTCAGGTACCCTGAATAGTACAGAATCCACGGCAGTCCATGTTTGTGAAGAAGTATGTGGTTATTCATGCACAGTCCTGTTGAAGGTAGATACAGATACAGAACATTACAAAGAGTCTAGTGATCAGTTGGTATATGTCTTCAACAACCAAAACAGCCTTGTTGCTCTTGTGGATAGCTAATAAACTCTTATATTGTAACTCAAACCTTCCGTAGAGAGCACATATTGTTAAGGTGCAATATGTGAGATGTTGTCTTTTCCGACAAAAAAAAAAGGTTTTCATCCCCTGTAAACATGTTGTACAAGCTGACGAGACCCATCTAAGAGTCGTTCAGACTGTTGTTCAGAGTCGTCTAAGTATTGGCAACGCACGCAGCTAGGTGCCAACGGAATGTCAATTTCAGACGTGCCGTCCGCCACTCCCCAACCGGTAGAGTTCCGACAAAGCTGTTTCAGCCAACCCCCTGTCAGAGTCAGGGGTTGAAGCTGGAGGAAAAGAATGCAATTCAGTTGAGGGTTGAGGGCATTTCTCTAATGTGCGGATGTATTTTAAGATGTTACCTATTGCGGTTCGTAACACATCACATTCGTCTGTGTGTACTGCACGAGGAGGGCGTGATATATTTTTTTATTGAAAGCATAATATGTGTCTCTAATGGTTCTTTGCATTGTGGGAAGTGGGAAGACACATTAGCCTCATACTGACCCTTCCTTCACACCAATTTCCTAGTATCTGTGCAGTGGCCTACAGTCAGATAGCCTGGGCTGGCAGTAATTGAACTTTTAATGACTTGTTTACCATTCAATTTTTCTTGCCTTAGTTAAGCATGCCTTGAGGGGGTTTGTGGCATTTTAACGGTTCATCAAAACAAGAAAAACACTTCCAAGAGTGGGTGTGTACTGAACAGTGATGCGTTTGTGCTGCGTGCGCGTGTGTGTGCGCGGCTGCACGTGTATCCACGCGCATGCTTCTTTGTGAGAGCCGAGAGAGAAAGTGAGAAATGCACTCAATCATTCGCTTTTGTCCGTCGCGCTGCCGCGCACGAACATAAACAATTTCCCCCGCGCTGAAGTTACAAGGTCTCTGTAGAACTCTCCCATTTTCTATGCATCGGCATTCGGCATAATCACAAGCTAAACATGCGGTTAAAGCAGAGTGAAGTATAAACCCGTTTGACAGGATATATCTGAAAGCTTCTCTCAGCCGCTGATCATACGCAGGCTCAGAGCCAATGGGGAGCTGATCACGCCAATTCTTTCATCCCTCCCCTTCCTTGTCCAGATGTATAAGTATAAACATTATCAGGCCATAACATGCTTGAGGCAACATTTAAGATAGCTATTAAATTGTAAGGAAACCATCGGAACCTTTTTTTGTGGGTTAGCAGAAGCCATTCACCATGTAATTAGAAGAGAGAAACTTACAGGGATGGCTCCGGTATGACAACTCGTTTAATTGGTTGCATAACAGGTTAGATTAGGAGGCAAAGTTTCAGATTTCTCTTTCGGAGCACACAGTGTGCCTTCATATCTTATCGGCTGTTATTCTGCAGTGTAAAATCCTGTGGTATGATTTGTTTTCCAAAGTTCCTTTCTTTCAATATTGTGCCCCAACTGTTTGTTCTCTCGTGAATTTGACAACAAGGTTAACTCACTTTGTATCGTGCTGCGTTTCATGTCAAACCTCCCCCCGCTAGCCGCCACAGAACAGCTGAAAGTGCTTTGGCTCAGTTACCTTGCATGTATCAAGCTGAAAAATATCACACATTACTCACACCCCCACTGACAAGGAGAACGGAGCATTTAGGCATATTGAGAAATGAATTGTGCAGTTTCCTTGTGGCTCAGCTGAATTCGCATGCAAACCTTAGGAAGTGGCGAAAATGCTCATTATCATTGTCCTCCATTGGATACATCCTCAACTGCGAAGCCGCAATGTAGAGTTGCTCTTAACTTCGCCGATGACAGACGGAGGAAAAAGTCCTTCAACGACCAAATAATCAAATTCCTTGAGACAGCCAGCCACTGAGACAGCCAACCTGTCTCTTCACTGAGTCCAAGACCTGTCCCTCTTGATCGGTCTGGTCACATCAGGTCAAGGCTTGACATTATGACCTGACATGTCTGCTGGAAGCACCAAGCCCTCAGGTGAACGCTCATGAATACCTAATGAACTGGTAAATGTATGCCTAACTCACCCTCAAAAGGACCAAAGTGGACATTTATGAGAGTTTTGTGGATTTGCAGATGGAATATGTTATATGAGGGCTGTTTATGTTGATCATTGACCGAAAAAATTGTATTGGATTGATGTTGTTATATTTTATCAGGCGGTGGATCATGTTGAAAGGTATTTTTCCAAAATGACAGCCAGTTCGAACTGCGGTTGTTAGAGGGGTTGCTAAAGAAAGAGATGAACAAAATAACAGGATCAGTAGACTTTCCAAGGGAGGCCTTAAGCATGTTCTTAAATCCCAGACAATTCAATATTGGAGGCTCCGCTCCAAAACTGGAACAGAAACGGCAGTACACGGTCTGGCAAATCAAGCCCTTCCAAAGTTGTTGCTTAAGCTTGTTCCAGATTCCAAATCTGCTGCCAGTGCTGTGCCCACAGGAGAGGAAAAAAAGAAGGTGGAATGTATTCCATTTGGAGGGCGTTGGATCAAAGTAACAAAACACTGAAAGTATTTTCTTCTGTGAATTCCCTCTGGTAAAAAGCGAAACAAACAGTAGTGACTAGATGGATGGATGAAGATGGAGGCACGTCTATAAATACACGTCTGTCTTCATGATTACGGTTTCAATCCAGGATTTAATCCTCTCCTTCAAATCTTCTTGATTCAAGGATTATTCTCTCAAAGGCTATTTTAGACTCTCTGGAAGCACGATAATGGCGTGTGTTCATTCATTAATTTATGGATTAATTTATTAAAGTATTAACTGTGTTAGGTAACAACTCATGTTTACAGGTAATATTACAAGCAAAGGAGTTCATCCTCACAGATAGACTAGAAATGGTTGAAGATACAGGTTTAATACAAACAGATTAGTCACAAGAGAATACCATTGACTTTGCTTATTCACATACACTCACAAACACATACCTTAAAACAGTATTTAAAACAGTTTTTGTGGTAATTCTGACAATATTTAATAATCTTTCACGGATGCGCACCATCAAGCATCAGTAGAATGTTTCTTGCCTGACACATTTAACACATAACAAGAATTCAGAAAGAAATTTCATGTTAGTGATTGTACAACAATCATAATCCACAATAATTTACTTTTTAGGTAAAGCATGAAACAGGATTCCCCCCCTTTCGATTCAGAAGAACCTTCTATTCTTTGCATCAAACTATATTTACTGAACGAAATTGTTGTACATTTGCATCCAAATCTGTCTCCATCTCTGTCCCTCTCTGTCTTGTTCTCTCTTTCAACCATCTCTTCCATTTTCCATCTTTCTGGCTCTTAGTTGGGTCCTAGGTGTCCCCTTGTTCTGATCCTGAAACGTAGGGACTCAAAGTGGTGGTTTGGTTCTGAAAAGACAAACCTAAATCTTCCTCGTCGTCCTATGCCAGCTTTATTTCCAGCTTTGGGTTGGGACATTTGAATAAGCCTCATGCACACAAATCCAAAACGAGAATTTTTGATAAGCATGGATAGGATTAATTATAGAAAAATAAACCCCATTGCTAATGTAGAGTGTTAAAACCATTGCTAATGTAAGTGACAGAGGCGTAATTCTGAGAGCCATCCAACGTAGGAAATAAAAACACTTCATGCTGACTTCAGTAGAGATGATTAAGAACGGCTCCTCAGGCTTCTGTTTTCATCCCACTAAGGATGCCATCACAACTTCAAACTTTGTCTGGAGGTTTAGAGAGATTCTTTCTCATGAGAACCCTAGAACACATCTTTGGTAGCAATATCATACAGCAGGCGACTTGTGTTCCTTATAGGATTGCTATTGGTTGGCGTTACAGCTGTTTGTTCATCAGTCAGAGAGTCTCTAACGCAACGGGGGAAAAAACACAATAACTTTGTAGTCAAGATTCCTAAAACAACTTGTACTGTATGTTCCTCCCTGCTCCATACAATCACGCCTCTCATTATAATAGAGACTGTACACGTGGACTGTTCCATAATAGCTCCACCCTCAGTGTGGATAACTAGCATGTCACACTAAGGTGTGAGAGACAGGGGAATTCTTTTGCCATGTAATGTCAACCGCAATTTGAAGATCCAGGTGTGACGGTTGCTAACATCATGTGAGCTGTCACTCAGTGTCGGGATTGGTGAGGGTGCACTGCTGTGAACAGGATGCTGATTGGTCCAGAGCGCCGGCTGTGCTGCGGGCCTCCAGCGCAGAGCCAGGGGAGGCTGAAGCTGTCTGTCTGGGTTGCTGTGCGCTGCTCTGGAGAGCACAAATATGCAATCAACACGGCTGCCTTTGAACACAATGCTCAGGACACAACAGCAGGTTCGACATACAGGCTTTTGTTCAAAGGTGTACAGAGAGGGGCAGGGTGAAAGAGAATTCATTGAACCTGGACTTTAGTGGAGCTGTGCTTGATGCCAATCCTGTTTCTGATTGTTGATTTGCTAAATGTACTTGCAGAAGGATCCTGTTAATGAACACAACGCGAAATACCAAAACATGATTCCAAAACATCAAATACAGGATTTTATTCAAACGCTCGATATTATCGCTGCAGAATTGAGCCAGTATCTACCCTATTTCATTGCCTGCTTGCAAAAGCTTTCCAACAGAGCATGCAGCATGGCCAAAATAGTTCACATCTGTACAGCGACAGATTCAACAGAGCTCCAAATCCTTTGCGTTCAGGTACAAGTTTGTATTTGGAGTTTATTTGTATTTGGCCAGAACCAATGATGAGGATGATTTGACATGAAAGTGCTTGTTGACGGTGAAGGGTTTTTGCCTCCGGCTGACGTGGAGCCTCTCAAATGGTCATCAGATGCCACCATATGCAACAAATTAGATGATAATTATAGACAAGCGGTCATTGTTTTCCAGCGCTGGATGGAAATTGATCTAATTCCTGGAATACAAAAAATGGTGGGAATGTGATTGCAGAAATGTGTTGCGTGTTATTTGCCTTCGCTTCTGCCAATCGACTTCACTGAATGAATTCAAATTCAAATGAAAAGTTTATTTGTTGCCCTTGTACTGTTACAAAGTCTTTTATTACCATATTATGAGATCTTATAATAAATACTCGTTTTGACAGAGTTCATGCTGTGTTGTGGGCATTCATTGTATAACAAATGTCATTGTTGGAATGTTATGAAGACACACACCATACAAACAAAGACTCACTGTTCCAATATCTTCTCCTACAATGACTTCACTCTGAGGGACCCCGTCTGGATGGCAACGCAAAGTTGTCCGGCTACTTATTTGTTGTTGTCATTCCCCTAAAAAAAACAAACTTTTTCTTCAGTCTGTTTATCCCACTTCCTTCCTCATTTCAGGACATCGTGCGTTATCTGTCAGTCTGCGCAGACGTTACATAACGTGCATATTTGCAGTCATTTGAAATGATGCTTTGATTCTCTCCCTCCCTGTGTGCCCGCATCAGGAACTTTGACAGGTGCATGCAGACCATGTCAGACTATGTCAGAGCCCATTTGCCTGCAATGTGGTGACTTGTTTACGGAGAGCAAGCTTAGGGCTCCGCTTCACCACAGAAGAGAGCATTCACCCTGGACAAATCAAAAGAGTTTCTGCCCACACACAAAGACAAGAGGTCGATAAGTCATGCGTTTATATTTACCACAATTTCAGAGCGCTGAGGGACACGAACGATTTATTTACCTGAATGAGTTTTCCACAAATTATATTAGCGTAATGAAAATGGGTAGGTTTGAAGAAAAAAAAACACATGGACGGCTGTGGCAAAAAAATAAAAACACAATTAAATCATAATAGCCACTCTATTGTGAATGCTGTGTATTCTTGTTTTAAATACCTACAAATAATATCTGTGCCCATGTTCTGTATCTATCTTCTATCTATCTGTAACTCCCCATTGATTTATCCATCTATCTTGCCATGTATCTCCCAGCTTGGCAATATCCCACCCTCATTTCCATTTGCACCTCTTGTGCAGTGTAAAGCCTGCAGTGATTTAAAGTGTGTTTTTCATTCTGATGGGCATCCCAAGGCTCCTACCCTAGGCAGCCAGGGAGTAGGACTCCTGGGGAGGTCTCTCCCTCTACGACTGCTCCTCGCGGAGCTTCTGCCAGGCTCTCAGTCTGTGCTGGGATGTGGAAGCTTTGGATCAAACATCCCAGCCGAATCATTTCCTCGTAGATGTATCTGTACCGCGGCATTCCTGTTTGGAAAAAAGACTTTGAACCAAAACCTTGAAGTTTGACATGCGACGCCTTTACTTTGGAAACTGCCCGTGTCGTCGACGTGTTTTCTGCTGGCTAGGGTTGTTCTGTAAGGTGGGGGCAACCGGGGAATTAATAACTACGCACTTTGTGTTGGTGACTGACTGGGTGACATGAAAACACAGCTGATGCCACCTACAGCACAGAGAGCTGACGCTCCGAGGCCTCTCCAACTATGAGAAAGTGTCTCCGCAGTGCGACATGAGGTGTGAGGAAAAGTTCTGAGTCTTCTTTCATCAGCATAGCGCACACTTGGTTGCATGGGGAAGGGAAACTTTCACTTCCTGGTGAGTACTGAGGCCTTGTAGAGGAGGACAGGAGGGGTCAGATGCAGCGCTCGGGTATTCTGGTACCCGAAGAAAGACAAAGCGATGTTTCTCGTGGATCATTTCGAGGGTCCAAGGGAAATTAGCTCTTCGTTCTTCTTATTTTTGCTCCTTTTTCCAATGATGGGTAAGGAACGTTCTAAGGGTTCTCAGTTCCTTGCAGAACCTAACAGTCCTCTCATGATGTCTTAGTCCCTCGTATTACCAACGGAATCTGCCCTGAGCCATGCAGAAACTCAGTGCACATACTGTGACCCCAACGTGTTGTTGATCTATATCTATTTTAGATCTGCTCACTGTAAAACTCTCTCCAACTTCTAATTCATGTCCAGAAGACATGGACATGTCTGTTTTCATTTGGGTTTCTTGCCTGGACGTCTCTTACCCCAACAGCAGTGGAAGGCAACAGATTCTCCACCCAGGTGTAATGGGAGCAGGGCAAAAGAGGGTGGGTTGCAATCGGAGGGGGAGCAAATGAGATTCCGAAAAAATGAATCCCGTCCCATCTTGTCTTTTCCGCCACAGATCGAAAAAAAAAAGATCACCGCACAACACCATCTCCTAAGTACGTCAACTTGTCTTAGCAGATGTCACTGTTGCCCGGGAGACCAGTGTCACATCAGTACTAGTTGAATCAGTGATAAATATTGCTCATCACGCCATTCCTCCTGAAGCGATGTGCGTGTCTACAATTACATCTCTGAACTTTTTGCTGATCAACTTAAGAGGTCATGGCATTTGACATTCAGAGTTTATAGGTTTCTTGATTTGCGGTCATTGCTGACTCATGTTGGAATACTGGATGTCTTTAGTGGGCTCATAATAGTTTCTTATCAATTATTTCAAGCGAAAATAAACATGTAAACCATTGTTTTTATCTCACTGTGTCTACTTAGTCTTATTTACACACTGCAGCAGAATAATATGCCAGTTGTTACGTTTTAAATGTAATTCAGTTTAATAAGATGAATATCTCTGCTGACCCGGATAAAACCTGCCTTAATTTCTGGAGCCTTCCATTCAAATTCCAGCGAAGCATATTGCCCACAGCTGTTTTTCCTTTGATGTTTCATCGAGGATGTATTACTGTGTATATAAATATCCAAAGATAAACAGGAGACAACATACATAAACTTGTTTCCGTATCATCATTATCTCTCATTCGGTTATCTAACCTAAAAGGAATCATTTTAATATGTTGTATTTAGGACTCCAGGTATGAAAAACATATCCTTTTGATGTGTCAATGATGTCACAATCATATCCAAACCTATAATTGATTTATCTAGTCTGTGTTCGCTTGAAGATCAATACAAAGAACCCGAAGACATCGCAGCGTGCCATTTAATGTCAGACACCTGTTCAACACATGTTGAGCCTGCTATCCTTCATCCATCCATTCAAACATGAATCCATTCCTTCAAGCCGCGTCTCCATTTAGGGAGGATAGCCACCATGCTAGTTACCACTACGTTTCCTCAGCTAGCCAGCCAGCTAGCTAGCAAGCCAGCCAGCCAGTCTGCCAGCCAGCCAGCCAGCCAGCCAGCCAGCCAGAGCTCCAATCCCTGGTCTCCAGACCAGAGACCCTAGTGACTGCAGCACCATGGACAGCAGCTAATCAGTTGGCACAGCTTCTCACTCCCAGCGGATCACTGAATGACTGTTCTCTGTGGCTCGGCATAGCATTGCTAAGCGCTTAGACACAAACACAGCCTTTGAAACTGCCCATGGATGCTTTTTACAAGGATATTTACTGATCAGCTCTAAACAGTGGCGAAGTGAAACCAGACCAATCTACTGCTGGGCTGGCAAATATTTTCTTTGCCACAGATTACTGGTACAGAACCAAAAGAAAGTCGGCAAAGTTTGTTCCACACTGGTGTCAAATGTTGCTGGGTGTGATTGGTGGATCACGCCTATGACAGGCTGACAACAAACACATAGCCGCCGTCCCCATTCTCCCTCCCACAACGCAGTTAATACTCAAGACCTTTAAATGATCTTATTATGAGCTTACAGTCGCCTACAGTGACGCAAACCATGCATGGCTAATCCCCCATTATGGTTATCAAGTGGAGATGGCCGCCTGCTGTCCCCTCTGTACCCTTTGCCCTTGAGGACCTAGATGCGTTCGCTTAATGACGTTCACATCTGATATACCTCGTTGCTGTCGCCGCGCACCACGTTCAGATGTTTAGGTTCCCGGGAGAGAGTCAGGTGTTAGATGCTAGTTAGTGTGACTGTCCGTCAGCTGGAGACACCGAACACTTAGCGACAGCTGGATGGTACGGACGTGAGGGTGAAAGCCTGCATTTCCCGACCAATAGAATTTGAATTAGCTTCGTAATGCATCAACGTGAATGCGTGCGCGTACAGTGACTACCCCTGCATTTCTTCCGGTTGAACTATTTTACCATATGAATGAACGAGGGACAGCATGCGCCAGTCTGTCCACCTCTCTGTGGTGTCCACACAACAGCTCCTGAAGCTCACGCAGCGCACTGCGAGATCGAGGTCTCCGGGGACGTCCGAGACCAACCAGTCGTTTCTGACTAATCAGAAACAAACACGGTAGATGTTGTGACTCAGTCCTGCCAACCTCAGAAGATCATGGATCCTCTGGTCTCTCCCTCGGTGTGCTTGAGCTTGATAATGGATCAGAATACAAATGTTATTTCTGCCGTGCCGTTTCTGTTTTGACATATTATTCCTTCCTCCAGAGCTGTCTTGTTGATGGACAGCTCTCTGGCACAGAGGAGTAGTGTCTAGGGAGAGAGAATATGGAGTAACATCCATTCAGTAACTGCTCGAACCCAGGCCACATGCTCCTCCTCCACTTGTTATTGCAAAAGCTTTTTTTTTTTAAAGGGTAATTACCTTCTTAATAGAGAATGGGATTTTTCCATGCCTCATGTGAGGTTAAAGACTGTGTTGAATCTCTGGTTGCATATTTAGCTTTGCCCTCCTCCAGGCGTGGCTATTGCCAGCGTGTGTCAGGATCATTAGGAGGAGGAGAGAGCAGATCAGAGAGAGGTTCACTGGCTGCTTCTGGCTGGCTGCTTCTGGCTGGCTGCTGGCTGCCCTCTGTCTGTCTGGTCAGGCCTCCAGCTGTGGAGCAGTGCCGGGGCTGCTGTTTAAAAGAGGGATGCGAGATGCTTCAGGACATGCCTGAAATTACATTAAGTTCACGTTGCCCCAGCCTCTGGCTGTCCTCGCTGGCCCCATTAGAAAAATAAAGGCGCTTCCCAAGATTGAACTACTAGCTCTGACAATGGGGCGAGAACAGGGGGGAGGGTGGGGGGGCGGGGGAGTGGGGGGGGGGCCTCACTCCAAATGTGAAGTTTGATGTCTCGACGAATCACGGTGAATGGAGACGCAGGTGTGGCCCAACAGTTGTGTCCCGGCTACCCTGTTGGCACGTAAAAAAAAAGGCTTTCGCTTTCATTCACATCAGGAGTCTGAAAGCTCATCTTTTCCCCCCAACTCAGGCGTTGTTGTTGTGCTGCTCGCGAACGTCGACTCGGAAAAAGACAGGCGCTTCTCAAAATGGATCGAAATGGAATTCACTCGAATAAAGCGGCGGACAAATGAAATTGAAATATTTCTTTTGAGGTTTTTTCCTCGGCCACTCAAAGCTAAAATGCAAAACAGCATGGGGTCAGAATCTTTCTAATACATGCATGTGGATACATGATGGGATATAACTATGCGCGCGTCGGTCGAAACTAAATTAATTTGGAAGATTAGCTCAACTCAGCAAACCTGATCTCACCCCTGAAACAGTTCACAAGTTCACAGGGGACGGGAAGTGGAGGGCTCCCTGCCTCTACCATATTGTGCATATTCAGCAGTGGTTAAAACAATGAAAAATGTGATATTTCATCCCTCATGTCACCGTGTCAGTAATTCTACAATAGAGGAGAACTAGGCTGGCTGTATGCACACTGGACTGTGTCTAATCCCTCAAAAACTGAGACTGGAATTCACTGAGGTGTGGAGGAGGACAGGGGAATTATATCTGAGCACAGCGTGTAAATGTGTCCACTACAACAAAGACATTCCAGTTTCAACTCAAATATAGATATTCAACCTCTGGCAAAAATGGGCTGCGCACACTTCAGTTCATTTCCATATCTTGTTCTGTATTCATGCAGATACGTGCTCCTGGAGTTGTCCCAGTGTGAACAGTCACGCATGTAGGAAGCGTGGGCGTACGACAGTTGATTGTCTCTCTGATGGGAGAGAATGCACTCCACTGTTAACGAACCAGCTAGCCATACCTAGCTACGGTTTGTGTAGGTGGGGTTAGACTTCTGCCAAACACGTGTGTCGAACTGACCCAAAGCCTTGTCACCCGTAGCAAGGCAGCATGTGTTCGGCTCTACTTCAAGTGCTTTGCTGAGTGAAGCTTTGACGTAGGATTAATCGGAAAGGCAAGGAATCAATGCAGGGTTGCGACGCAAAAAAAGAAACGCTACTTCGTCGACAAAAACGATCAAACGCACAATATAACATGTATAAAAGTCCAAATTGCCTGTCTTCTCTCCTGTACCGATCTTGGTCTCCCAGCCAGCACAGCAGTTTAGATCATAACATAACCTCTTCCTCTTGCTAATTGAATAAAATGTCGCCTGGTACGGTTTTATCCAATCACAGTTTCGCGGTAATGCACCCTTGGGCGTACGGCAAAAACAGGGCAGGGCTTGAAATTTGAAGCAAAAAGGCTAATGCAAATTAGCATGGCTGCGAGGTTGATGAAGCCGCTCTTCATGCAAAGCACAGAGGAGAGCTGGCACAGAGACCTGGCCGCCAGGCTGCTCCCAGGCCTGAAAGGTGTGAGTGCGAGGAGGTGACCTTGGGAAGACACAGACAGACGCCTTCTCAACAACACCAGCCAGTTCATCCACCTTTGTTCAGGTGAACCGCCTCTCCTGGTGAACAGGAGACAGTATGTCAAACGCATACCTGTGGAGACCTTTCCGGAACCTTCTGTGAGTGTCTATGTTATATGAGAGGATCCCTCTGTGCAGGATAAGGAGACTTGACTCCCAAGAGATTCATTTTTGATCCCAGCATCTGTTTGAAATAACACTGGCAAAACGTGAATGTCATGACTGGCCCAGGGGAAGCTGGGAGCTCGCGACCCAGATCAACAATGATATCTTGTTTTTGTTTTTTTCCTCCAGTCAGTCACATGAGCAAACAACCTGAGAGGGACTACAGGAAGACATGATGTTGCAAAATACTTGTTTCGTCAGTGGAAGTGACATGGCACACAATTTAAAGCATCCAGGGGAAAAAATGTCCCAAGCACATTATGCTCTTAACAGCTGGACAATTGAAATGATGTGTAACATTCGGTTTATGCTTGACTTTGAATAGGCTGTAAATGCAATGCAAGATGTATTTATGCAGATAGATAGCGTGGTTGGATGGATGGATGGATGGATGATAGATAGATGTCTATTTCAGATGCCTAACAGCTTCAGAATGTTGAGTGCTCATTTGAACTATTTTTGTCCCCATAGTAGCTCGCAAGAGTTCAAAATGTACTTGAGAGTCGAAAGCTAAGCTTGACGCATACATAGAAATGGTTTTGAGGGGTAGTTCCCTTGGAAACAGAGTGACGTGCTTGTGCAGATGCCAATACATATGCATTGCAATAAAACAGGATGCAATGTGGTTTTGGTTGACTTGAAAATGTTCAACTTATGAGCAAGAACACGAAGGATTTCAAAGATTTTCTTTCTGGCACGGAAGGGATTCACAGCCAGCGTGATGATCACACAGTGCCAACAGAAGCAGGAGTTATCAATCACAGGCGTGGGTTAGGCTCATTATAGTCAAACCATGGGGAGCCTTCACCATAGCGAGGTCTTTTCAGAAGGGGCTCAATCAATTCTCAGCTGCAGTGTCAAAGCTTCCCTGTCAAATTTCAGGGTCATTTCATTTTGTAAATTGAAGTCTTTCTTTTCTCAGGGACCTATTCTTCGCGAAGGCAGGTGGATGACGCAACGTGGGGAGGGCCTCTTGCATTTGTTTGCCCCAGATAAGCATCTGGTCCAGGGTGCTACAACGCTCATTAGACAAATTGTAGGAGTGGTGATTGGAGTGGAGCACTGTGGTGCGTTCAGCACCGGCCATCCCACTGGTGATTCAGCGCCTGTCCTGCCCACCTAGGGTGAGTCAGGCTCCCACTCGCCGCACGGACTCGTCCAATCACAGCGAGGCTGCCCGGGAGCCTGTGTCAGAGTGGCATGATGGGGGAGAGCGAGAGCTGCCCTCATGCTGCCACACAACCTGAAAAGGGTAGGGGGGAGGGAGGGATGGAGGGAGGAAGGGAGAGGAGGGGAGGGAGGGAGGGAGGGGAAAGTAGATGGGGTGGAAATAAAGTAAAGCAAAAAAACTGGATGCTAATGATGTCTGAGTTCAAGTTTAATTTGGAATAGCGCGGAATTCTGTTTGGAATGGCGTGGAATTGGGATCAAACCCCGATTAAACCCCGTTCACATTTTATGATCGTGCTAATTGAGTGGATCTCATTGCTTTCGGGTTTAGATTTTTTTTATATATATAAAGACATGAGAGAGGGCCAAGATCTGTAGATCAGTCCAAAGCCAATTATAACGGGAGAAGGTGTTTCAACGACTGTCAGTCGGCGAAAACACCGTTGCCATACAACACAAACCCAATTCACCAACATGGAACAGGATGCTCTTTTGAATTTGTGTTTTAAAAGCGTCGCTCGCACACGTCGGACATGCTAAGGAAGCGCATGTCTTCTTCACATGTGACTTTTCTCGGTGCGTCGCCATCTTATCAGCCACCACCTTTGAGTCTGTCTTTAAGGACGTGAGCGGGAAATATGATGTCGCTCTCTCTGCCAATAATGTCAGGATGATACATCAGGTTTTTGGGCCAGAGAGCTGAACCATATCACCAGAGATTAAGTGTTCTTTTAGCTCAGTAAATCTTGTCTGCCAAAAAATGACCAAATTATTCCCTGAGACATGGCTGAACCTCGCTCTCCGCTCTAATGACAACAAACCAAATGTGCTTTTTTGCTTTTTCGGGTAGTAGTAAAATGTTGGTCTTTGCCTCACAGAGCTTCTCCTTCTTTTCGCGTGGCACGGTGGAGGGGTTTGGATTGCACATTATGACGTGCTCTATTTGTTCCGGAAAAGATTTAAATGAGGCCTTCTCCTCTCTACAACATCTGCCAAAGCCTCTGTTTGGACTCTGGCATCACCTTACAGGTCATCTGCTTCTTGCAAAAGACCGACAGAAGCTCATTACCTGGCGGTGAGCAAAGCGTGTAAATACAGATACGATATTCTGGAGTATCTGTATTTACCCTCCTTGCTGGTGGTCCTGGAGTCAAAACCGTCCATCCCAAACTTTGTGTGCGCTTCATTTAGCTGTTTGAGAAGGAGGCTACGTTTCCAGTCAATAAGCAATTGACCTTTCAACCACTGCATGAATATATTTAATCACAATGAAAATCATTGTTGTGGATAATGAATTATTATGCAAAATTTAACTCGGAGAGGGGAGCATTAGGAAGAATGGAGGGGGGGGGGGACAACTCCAGCGAGAGTTTTGCACTCAGCGTGGATAACGTCTGTGCGCGCATTGCGATGGCCGTGCACGAGGATGCTCGCTGACCAATCTACTCACTGCAGTAGCGATGCACTCGTCGCAGGGTGTTGTGCAATTCACTGTGCAGCTACGCAGATCGCCAATGCTTTCCTGCGCCCTTGGATTGTTTCCAGGGATAGTGCTGTCATTTCCAAAGCATGTCCTTCAGCAGAGCCCTCACAATACAAACTGCAAACTCTCAAATGGTGCCTCACAAAAGATGCGCTCGCGCTACACGGCACTTGCCTTGCAAGACCCAGTAAGCTGTGATTAGTACGGTAATACATATATACGGACAGATACACAGATGAATCCTTCATATCGCTTTAAAAGGTCTCAGATGAATGCGTACAGTTTGCTAACAGCAATGACTCCTCCTTGTTTATTATACCAACAGCCTGGGTAAAAGTTGAGCGATTTTCCACACGGATGAGAGAGCAGAACACAACGTTAAGCAACGAAACAAGCGGAGCTGACAGCCACCTGCGGTGTGTCTGTTCTGCCTCCTTATTCTGCTACTTTAGTCACTATTCAAATGCCTTCCACTTCAACACAAGCGCGGGGAGACAGAAGGGGTGGGGTGGGGGGGGGGGGGAGAGAGAGAGAACTGAGAGGCATGAATCTGATCCATCTTCCACCGGGAGATCTGTCTCAGTGCCTGGCTATGAATCATATGTGGGCAGCCCTCACCGCTCGTTCCGTATGTTGAATAACTCGAGTGTTTTCAGGCCCAGAAGGGAGGTATGGCTCAGCTGTCGTTGGTGAGGGTGTGCGTGTGTGCGCGCGCTTGTGCGTCTGTGTGCGTTTGTGCGCGTGCGAGAGAAAGAACGAGAGAGAGAGAGAGAGAGAGAGAAGTGGGGAGAGCAAGAATGGGAGAGCGAAGGATGGAGACAACACGGAACAAGAGTGGTGCAAAGGAGTTGAAAGCTACCGCGCTGAAATGACCTGAAGTGGTTGGAAGTGGCAGGCTGAGGTAGTCAGGGCTGAAGAAATCCTCGTAGAAAGAGAACGCCCGAGAAGAACGGAGAAGACGTTCTGCGCAGGGGATTTGAAGGCTGAAGCAGACACCAATCTAAAGGAGAGACCTCCCGCTTAGCATGCAGAGTGATTGAGAAGCGGAGAGGTGTCAGAAACCAATGTCCACGGAACCTGGAAGAGGAAAACAGGTCGATGAAATTGGGGCGGCACGCTGACGGCAGCGGACAGAGCTTTTAGGCGAACGCTGGCTCTCCCAATGCCATGATACGAACGCAGATCACTCCTGCCAAATTTCAGAGCGCTATTTTCCTTCCGCTGAAATAAATGCATGACAGCAATCAGACCTCGATCGTGTTGCGTTTCACGCATGCATATTTCCCCTGTCGGGTTTAAAGAATATCGGGTTGTTTACCAAAGCAAACCCACTGACCCAGGTGACCTGTGCGCTCAGCCTCCATACGTACAATTTTAACTGCTTGAGTAGAGGAGCTGGAGTCTACTTGGTTGAGGGACGTTTTCTGCTTTATTAGGACATTTCTTCCTGGCCAGTAACCATGCAGAGGCCACCAACTATGCCAAAGCGAGCTTGAGCAGTAAAGAGAAAGACAGAGAGAGAGAGAGAGAGAGAGAGAGAGAGAGAGAGAGAGAGAGAGAGAGAGAGAGAGAGAGGGAGGGAGAAGGAGACCTGGAGCTACGCTGACACACTCATCCAGCAGTGAGGCAGCATGTCCTTACTGGCTCCAAAGCCTTGGGGTGAGGCCTCCACTAAGCCAGGCAAGTTGAAGGGTTAGGCCTCCGAATCCTTGGCCTCTCCCTCCCCCCTCCACTCCGCTGAGCTCGAGGCACAACTGGAGGGAGTCAAGGGAGGAACTGTGCCATGAAAATGCCCAAATTGTGCCCTGTTTGGTGGAAGTAACGTCTCTATCTTGTACCCAGAGTTTTGTTTTTTTTGGAGTTGTTGTTTTCTCTGGGAATTTGTTGAGCTAATCATCCTCCCCTTACGAGCTAGCTGGAACCACATGTCTTTGATCTGTCTCCGCTCTCCATTTGTTTGGGATAGGATCTTGGTGGACAAAAGGGTTTCTACGGAGATGAAGTCAGACTTGACTGCAATCAATTAAAACACATCGCTGAGAGTGCATTACAAGATTGTATCTGGTGACACACAGAGTTGGTCAAGTCGCCCTTTTCATTTGCTCTCCGTCTGAATTCTATAGAAAGGAACTGATTGTTTAACATTGGAAAAACACTTTTTTTTATGAAGGGGGGAGATCATGACCACATAAATGCAAGGTGATAATCCAATTAAAAAGTGTTTTTCCAGCGTTCAGTGGGGTTATTCCATCTGCATGGTAATGCTAGACCTTCAGAGGACAAAATACTACAAATATTCCAACCTCCCTATGGTAAAAGACTCAAGACAATTATAGAAGAATAAAGAGAGTTTCTGGAATGGAATGTGTGTTTCCTCCAGAGGAAAATGACTTCATTGAACGTTAATTCAATTTCCAAAATTGTATATTTAGAACATTCCTTATAGCGTATGACATTAACAAAAGAGGGGTTAGCTTGAAGATGAGTAAGGCAGAGGATAAATGTTTTTGTCATCTGTCAGAAGAACAACTTTGGGGAACGAGGGGGGATTAGCGAGGAAGGGCCTTGCGTGTCAGCTCAACGTTCAAGAGAAAAAGTTGAAGATGGTAAGAAGGAAGCAGGAAATGCGTACGGAAGGCAACATCTCCGTTCCTGGTCTGCACGTCATCGTGCTTCGCGTCCCATCTCGCGGTCAAAGCCATCTCATTTCGAAACGTCCCACGTTCGCACGCGGCGGAGTCCCTCTCTTCGTCAAACGCTCGGCCGGCGTCCTCCCTTTGAGAGCGGGTGGCGAGATCGCCGAATCGCTCGGATGCACGCTCAGCCCAGAAGAGCGATGCACAATAAGGTATTGTACCCCGGCGCCTCGCCGCCGTGCCAGACTGTTACAGAGTGTTCCACAGTGTGGGCAGTCGTGGTCGGGTAAATTAACCACCTTTGGCTCTTGAAGGGAAAGCTGAGGGAGCCTTTGGGATGCTTTGCTCTCGCACTGGAGGTTGGATCCAGACCCACGCCCCAGCCCAGATGGACAGCAGGGGCGTGAGAACAGCCTGTCCAAAGAAAGCCAACCCCCTCTTTTCTTGGGTGTACCCGTTTCAAAAAAACAACAAAAAAAAGGTTTTATTCACACAGTGCCAACCGTGTCTGGAGAGTGTGATTCCATCCCTTCGAATGACAACATGAATTTGCAGGGTGGCTGTGGACGTCGTCGCACAGCCAGTCCCGCGGGTTGCTGATCTGCGTGCGAGTCGCGACCGAGGAGCGGGTGGCCGGGGATTGGATTTGACCTTTTAAAGTATCACCATAACAGGTTAGAGGGGGCTGGTGTTTGCCTCAGATATGTCTCACTGTCTGTCTCCTCCTACACACCATGATGTATACTACTGAGCTGGTAGTCCGAATCAGGGAGAGCTCCGGGTTGCCAGGCAGGCTTGCAGTACAGTGAACTCACTGGTACAATGGGGAACAGCACAGACATCAGCGGGGCTCTGACGAAAGCAGTCTGACCTCACTAAATCTGCCCCTCCCACTCTCCCTCCCTCTCTCTCTCTCTCTCTCTCTCTCTCTCTCTCTCTCTCTCTCCCTCTCTCTTTCTCTCTGTCTCTATCATCTGAAGTCTCCAGTCAGAGTTCATCTGTTAACCACTTGTCCTGGGGCATCCATAGAGCCCAGTCAAAAGGGCTGGTCTGACAGGCCCCAACTGAAAGACAACGTCTGTGCTTGTTTGTGTGTGTGCGGGCGTCTGTGTGTGTGTGTCTTCCCCCAGTCAGGCTGAGGCAAACAGTGACATACTGCTCTACTCCCTCACAGACCAGTATCTACCCCACAGTATGGACGGTTTCTGTTCACTGCAAAAACGCCAAGATGAGCACGTCACTTCAGATTTCGAATAAACATTCGGGCAAGGGCCCGTCGCCCCGAGGGCGAGAGATCTGAAACAACGTGAGGGCTCGGATTTGGCTGCAGACTCCGAAAATGCCTGTGAAGGCCTTACAGCCGAGACCACTGACATTTAAGCTCGTAAACGCTACTTATCAGATTGAGCTGATATGATTGAAATAGACTTCAAGTGATTAAGGGACCGTCAGGAACATGACCGACAAGGCGGGACGGGACAAATGCGGCGCAGGCGGGTGTGACGACACACGGACGACATCGAAGCTCTGGAGATTGAACGTACTTAGAAACAAGCCACCTGATTGGAGGTTGTTTCGCAATGCGTGTATGAGTACGGCTATGACTCTGATCCCTCTCATGAAGTTCTCACATAGGGAGATGCCAATTACTGCTCTCTTTGACGTCGTAAGGCACATGTTTGGACCCGAGTCATTTTCACTGACATTCTGTTGTCGGGTGACTAACTCCCTGTGCCTTCTGATGCAGGGCAAATCAACGCATGTTGTGTGTCACGTACTCATCTCAGTAACAATACAATGTTGTTGTTTTTTTTAACGTTGATGTGCCTTGTGTTTTCGACTTGTAGCAAAACTGGGATAGTACACATTCATTTAATGACCTATCATGAGCTTATAATGACTGATGTATACTGTTTCTGTTACGGGACAGGGTCACAGGGAACATAAGGACGTCGACAAACTGGCACTTTCTACCATAAAACCTGACGTCTAAAATGTATCTAACTCATTACCCAAGACACGTGGCAAGTATTGGGCTGCAGTGCCACCTGGTGGTCATGGTTAGGGACGTGTTGTAGAACGGCATTCACGAGTCAATGCACTTAAATTAACACAAAACAAGAAAGTAAAATGTTATCTACAACCTAGCCATTTTAAAGAAGATTGACTGACCACATTCTGAGTTATCCAAGAAAAAAAAAACTAGAAAAAAAATTCTTTTTTCTCAGGATTTTAACTGAATTTGGACGTCAGAAGAAACTGTAAAAGAATAAGGGGAAAATACTATTTAGGCTGCTTGAATCTTAATGGTTTCGTCGATCATTCCGCAGAAACATCCACCGTCCTAAAGCAGCACGACAGCTTTAATAACATAAGACGATGGCAGCTAATCTGACCTGCCCTTGACAAGCTAGAGGGCTGTGTCGGGTTGAGCCATGATATATAACACTCCCTTCAGATGGGATCACGTAGCTATGTGGGACTGCGTGGAGCCTGCGCTAGCATGATCCTTACAACATGAACCTCTCTATATCACTTCGCATTCCATAACAGCACTGTGGGAAAAGAAAAAGAAACCACATTTGATTCGTATGTAGTAGCTTCAGTTTTACTGTTCTTCCAATATTCCAGTGATTATTAAAAAGATGGCATGTCATTACACTTCTTTATATTTTGGAGACAGGGACATTTTTTCTGGAATTTGTCCCCCCCCCCACCCCCACCCCCACAAAAGCCCATGTCTGTGACACATTCATAATAGGCGAAAGAAGAAGAAAAGATTTGTCCCTGTTCCCAAATCACTTCTTGTGAAAGTACAACTTTGAGTTGTGGGAACCTGGCGAAAGCAAGACGGTTGCATTTCAAACCTGCTCACCAGACAACATCTTCAACTCAATGGCACGTTGCTTGCACCTTTTTAAATGCCTCCTTTGACGTTCTGTCAGTTCATGGACGGTTGGTGTGATAGACAAGACGTCTGCCTCTGCTATGACGTTAACATGAACCATATGCCTGAGGTTTGGATGTTGTTGAATGTGAATCAAGTTGAAGCAGGCAGACAGAGAGACAGAGAGAGAGAGACAGAGACAGAGACAGAGACAGAGAGAGAGAGAGAGAGAGAGAGAGAGAGAGAGAGACCGAGAGAGAGAAAGAGAGAGTGGGGGGGAGGGAGGGAGAGAGAGAGAGCTAAAGAGGGTACAGAACGTAAAAACAGGAAGCAAAAGTTAAGGCATCTAAATAGTTTGGGTCTCACAGAGGCCTAAACCAGCAACTTCATTGAGGACTTCTGAACACATTTAGCTGACATTGTTGTGTGAGTGCACAGTTCCGGAAGATCGAAAATATCAAGAGATATTTGTTATCCGTGAGACAAATACATACGTCTTCCTTCCCCTTAGTTTAACTACTCGGTGATCAATCCCACATATCAAATGCTATCTGTTAGAACTGTCTGGTATTCCTATGAGGGATCGTGTTAAGCGCCTTGCTCAAAGCCTGTTGTGTCCAGTCCATCCAGTGGTATTGCAGGTACATTCCAAACACTGCAGCAACACACGAGACGCCAACTGGACATAAAGACAATCCCAAGACTGAACTCCCTTCTGTACAGACTCCAGTTTCTCCACTTATGATAGGCTATAACTTGACACACTTTAATTAGCATTCTGAACCCATATGAGATCATCCCAGCCAGCGCTGGTAGTAGGGCAGCAGAGTCGTAGTAGCAAGGCCTAGGTAGTCCAAAAGTCACTGTGTTTATGCCCACACTGAGATTAGGAGCCTTGGCAGTTCTTGATGGTCCTTGACCTGATATGAGTTTGAGGGAGGGAGGAAGGGGATGATTGGAGGAAGGGGAGGGAGGGAAGGGGGGAGGGGGGTTAGCGTCTTCTCCGGTATCAGCCTACGAGTCTCTGTGTCACCACCTCCCGGTACATGATCGAGATGTAGATGAAGAGCAGGAGAATGACGAAGAAGTCGTCCATGAAGCCCAGCAGCCCAAACAGAGCCTCGGGGATGAAGTCCAGCGGGGAGACGAGGTACGTGAGCGCACCCACCAGACACAGCAGGATGCGGATGCGAAACATCCAGAAGAGGCCGCCCATGGAGAACATCTCCCGGAAGGCGTGGCGAAGCAGCGTGGGCACATCCCTCAGACGCTCCATAATCTGAGGAGACAAGGACACGAGCATGACGACACCCACTAAGAAGTCCCTTTCAAACACCGCGTGGAAACACAAGATCATGGGTCTCGTCGTGAACAAGATGTGAAGTAGGGGTCCAGCAATCCTTGCGTTTCCACAAGTGTGGGGTGTGTGGGACCCACCGATCTGGGCTGTCCGGAGAACCTGCGGTTGTAGTCGTTGACGTCCCGCATGATGAGGAGAGGCTCGGCCTCCCCGTCCTGGACCTGCTGGGGGGAGGCGTGCTCGCTGAACAGAGGGAACAGCAACGTCACCTGGGGAGAGGAGGGCCACCTCAGGTCAAACGAAACCACGCCACGTGAGCGGAACTAAGCCAATTACACCGCAGCAACATAGCAGAATCGATCCAACCATGGAGAGGAGAGTCCGATATAAAGATATATGTATAGATATATATACATATATATATAGCCTATTTGGAGCCTTACTATTTGTCTGCAGATGGGACAGTGAATCGCCCCCAGCCATGTCCCATACCTCCAGTATGCAATTATACATGTACCTAAATAAACGACAAAACACTCAAATTGAAAACGAGGGCTTTCGATATGCATTACAATGTCGCGTGCAGTCAATTTGCGCATGCGATTGTTGCCCCTTAGTCTTCCATAGGAGCTTACCGCAGAAGAGGTGACCACAGTTGGTTTCTATAGGCAACACGGCCTGCTGCAGACACACGGGACAGGACATGTCAGTGTAGTACTGAGGTCTGGGTTCCGGGGGTGATTCCTGTTAGAGGAAGAAAGTCTTGAGCACTTAATGAGGTTGAACCATCAACAGGTCCCAAACGATGGACAGTTGACCAACTCCTTCGTTGGCAGACGCGAGTGGACTCGCGAGCTGGATTTGACCGGTCGCTCCATGAAATCGTACACCCGGCTCATACGTTACCTGCTCGGATTGAAGCTGCTGGCGAACAGCACGTACGTGCTCTTGGTTCTCCGGGTGGATGTTCTGTTGCTCATTTCTATTAAGACAGATGACCAACGATGTATTTACTCCCTCACATTATTGAGTTGAAACTTGAGGCCTAGACTCAGATATGACCGGTGTAACAGACAGTTAAGGTTGGCATGAATATGAACTAAAGCTTGTTGATTACCTGCAGAGCAGTGTCAGAAGACCACACAAAATCGTAACGCTTAGAACGACCACAAACAGCACCGGGTTGCTGACACCCTCGATGAGTGAATCTTCATCTTGGATCAGGTAGCTCCCGTCCCCGCACTCGTTTTCATCCATAACACTTACTCATATCCTACAACACTGCATACGTTAAAGAATTGGGAGAACTTAGTCATGTGTGTCCAATAGAATCTTTAGAAGCTTGCCTCTGCGTCAGTCTATATTAATGTGAGAGCTATTAGATTAGATAATTAGATTAGATGCAGGAACCTATTTAATCGAGACATTGTCAAGCCATAGTGTTAGTTAGGCTGACCTCGATCATTAGCGTTGGATATAATTACATTGCACCACTGATTATAACACGCGAGCTTAATGTTGTGTTAGTGTTGACACATCAGTCAGTTATCTAGCTAGGGGGAAGGACCCGCAAATATTGCTATATAGCTGGCTAACACAACTAGCGTCGCTGTAGCATCTATTACTTTATAAACTAACAAGTATATTTCGAGTACAAATACCAAAGACAAGTGAAACAAGCTGACTATTAACATTTCAACCTCAAACTCTCACCATCACGACAGCGAAATTGAAAATAGTGCCACACTTCCGCATTCTTAAAGCGGTCCTTTTTCAGACTTTTGTTACGTCATCCGATGGAGTCCACTAAAGTGCTTGTAGCAATGTTGACTTTATGTTAACACTGCATAACTAATACATTTTAGCAGGTATCCGCTGGTGTATATAGCGGTTAATTCTTATAAAATGGTTCTCTATTAATTAAGAATTATATAGATCCCTCAGGCTCAAGCTGCCTTTTTGGTCCTGCGGAAAGGCAACCAGAAGTGTTGCCAGGTTTGATAAAACTTTAAGAGGGATGAATGTTTTGGACAAACTGTTTTAGTCCATGAAAGTTATTGAAGCAAATACTTGTGTTGGGCTAAAATACACTGTAAGATCCTACATCCTTATTCGTCTCGAGCGAACTCCAAATTAAAATAAACGATACCACAGGAAAACCAAATAAACAAATATATGACCGCATTTAACTAGCTCTATTTGGTGACATTTCAATTGTTCCTGGTTGATCCTAGTATAAAAGGATATGTGTTTACTTCTCCCCAAACCAACCCCCGAAACTCCGTTCACACTAGAACCACGCCCCCGCCTATTCCTGTCTAGAAATCCGAGTGTGAAATTCGGTCTCGGGGTGTAGATACCTTCATAGGGGGATTGTATAATCAAAACCTGGCAACCCTTCTGGAAAAACTGGGGTTAGACGGGAGACAGACCGGTGGCTTTTTGTGTCTCCACGTATCCGTTTTGTGGCAACAGCATATACGACGCTGTTATTGAATTAGATATATTCATAATTTCAAAATCGTGATTGGACCGTATCTGTCCTGTCACACCCTGATTAGCCGGCGTAATTCTTCATTTTGGTGCCTGGCAAACGCGTTGACCAGACACCGAGGCAGACGTCTCGTTGTTGGATTCTGAACCATTTCTACCGTATTGGGCTAGCTAGCTAGCTGTCCATCTTCACATAAAGAGCTAGGTATCAGCGTTGATTCGTAACGTTACGATGACTACTTTGGAGTCAGTGGACCGAGTTGAATTGTGCGAGAGCCTCTTGACATGGGTATGTATGGCGAATTCTCTGATATGAATTTCCTTAATTGACGTTTTAGCCCAGTTGCTAACGCAAACAGACTAGTGCTAGCAGCAGTTCATGTACATTAAACATGATCAGCTCAGCTTTCCAGTATAGCATCAAATGTGACTCAAAATCCTATTGTCAGTGTTTGCTTTCCAGCCACTCAAACTCATAAATAGCATCTCATCTAACGAATGTTCAAGCACTGATTACTAGTTATGTCTAACTGGGTATGGGGCACTCATGTTGACCTTTTGAAGTCCTCTTCAAATCCGTCTTTAATTTCTTCAGTGCTGGACATTTTCCAGTCGCAGTTCACAGAGCCGTCATACCGTCACAGATTCAGTGGCTAACCAGAGATTGAATCAGCTTTTATGTTTCTGATGAATTGTGAAAACCGAACGATGTTTGGAACGAGCTCCTCTCTAACACAATCATCACATTCTACCTGACAGCAGTCGCTACCTGGGGTTGGGTGCTTCAAAGTCAATAGGATGACAGTACTTCCTGTTTGTCAGCAGCAGGGTGGTGACGACGAACATAGACGGTTTCCCTGCGTAATCTAACTCTGCACATGCCCTCAAACATTTCCCACTCTCTAACCGCACCTACTTAATAACATCTCAAGTGTGTATTTTCATATGACATCAAGCGCAGTCATCTCACTCCATGAGCCAGCGATGTTGTCTTGTCTATCGACACTGTCTGCGGGCAAATTTAGCTAGAAGGTTGATTGTTCCCATTCCCATCTGTTTCCTGTCATTCTGACTGGCAGGCAGGCAGGCCTACGAGGGTGTGGATTTCCTCTGTCAGGATGAACGATGCTGGAAAACGGGGAAAACTCTGGGACTCATCAGGGCAGAGAAATTCAGGAACTAGATTTAGCCAATATCCCATTGAACTCAGGCTATGTGCGGATGAAGAAAAACCAAGCTTGATTTGACTAAAAGTGCAAAAGTTCCACGCGCGTTGTGAAATGTTATCGCTGCTAATGCATTTCGATCTTCCCTAGGCGAGGGTCACAAGAGCTTGGCGAATGAAAACAGGCGCAGCATTACGGGATTAATTAGGATTTTGATCGGAGTCGCTCGTACTATTGCAGAGGCCTGTCGGACCTTGAACCGTTGCGTATCGTTGTGCTGCATCCCTAATCCCCACAGCGTTCCCCTCTAAAGTAAGCACTTCCCAACATCCTTGCCAGGGCACTATTGCTGTTGAGTTGGTGGGATTTTCGCCCCCAGCACACCGTTCGGGATCAAGCATGTGATTCAAAACCCTCAGGCGAGCGTGAAGGTACTGAAGAACTGTGACGCCAGGAGTCCGAGCAGCTTCCGTCCCAGCTTTTGTTGACATGGGGGGGGGGTGTCAGCTGAGTGGCCTGGTGTCTGGTGTGCTCAGGTGTCCCCTAGCTTCTCCCTGCCAAGACACAAGAGGGGACAGTGTCACAGGGTAGGGTTTCCCAACTTGCACGTCAGAGCTAAACTTAAAGCTCTAGTCAGAGGAACACGTCTAGGTGGACAGGGTGCGCAGCCCTTCGCTGTGGTGACAACACTGTGGTTTGTAGGCTAGTCAGATTGAGCTTCGGCCGTGAAGCCTAACCGTGTCTTATGTCATCAGCTTCGACGATAAGATGGTTGAGGGGCTGAAGACGAACGTGTTCAAACGCATTTCTGTCGTTTTATGATGTTATGTCTATCCACCTATCGTAGAGAATCTGTTCAGCTTTGTTGCTGAACGGAAGTTGAGGACGGTTCCTTCATGTATGGCCAGCGACACACACAGACTCCTTCCCCCTGGTCCAGAAAGGAACCGCATGTTGTATTAGTGTCCTGCTGGCCTGAAAAGGGAGGTTGTGTAAAGGACAGGCCTCTGCGTCCCACTATCGGCCTGGACGATTACCTGCTTGTGATTAGGCCTGAGCTTAGCGCATCTCATAAGCAGATCTTCATACTGATGGGTCATGTGGTAATTGATTTTGCTTTCTTCCAGGAAACACGCGGGGCCACGGTTTTCATCTCGCGTAACCCGCGCAGAAAACTTTAGCCAAGCCGACAGCGAGAGGGTCGTTTGGCGTGTCGTATTCGTTTTTGACCTAGCTCGCAGAGCGATGGGGCTCCGCTGTAGAATACTGTGGGTTCGACCGAACCTGTTTCTTTCCAACATTTCAGCACGCTAAGAATCAACGAGCACATTCCCTCAAAACGGCACCAAACGACACCTCGGTTCTGCGTCATCAACGCGCGCCATCTCACCAAATGACGTGGACGTGCAGACGACAGGAAAACCCCTCCACAAAACCCCCCGACAACAGCTTTACTTATCGCCACATCTTGCGGAGGAAGAGACTGTGCTGAACTGAGACTAACAGGAGGCGACTTGGCCTATATTTACTAGATGCCTTCCCACCATCTTGTAACTGCAGTGAAATGGAGCAGACAAAAATCACCGCGGGGGTGAATGAAAGGCAGGAAGGACAGATATTCCCTGCAGCCTTTAGAGTCTAAGGGGGATGACCGCCCGCATCCAGGGGCGTTCAAGCGGCGACGCGCCTGAGAGCAAGTCCTGCTGGACAGTAACGGATGCCTGCTGCTCTAATAGGACTATCTATCAGCCCATGTCTGTATTAAACGGCACATCTGGGGTAGTAGCCGGTGAAAATATAATCACTCCTTGTCGGTAATAATAATGTATTTAATGAGGAAATCTTTCCATCGTAAGCAATGCACAGACGAGGGGCATCGAACCAATCACCTGTTGATTTGCGAAAGGCTTGGACCTGCCACTGCGATGTATCTATCTCCAACTGCGTCTATGTAGTGCCTGTTTTTGGTCTACTAAAGTTTGAGGTCTACTTAAGTGACGACTTTTTTGATGATCATGGGTTCTACCTCTGAAGACAAACATGTGAGTTGGCAGACAGGCGACGGGCGACAACATGATGAACGGCGCTGCCTGACATGCCAGTGAAGGTCTGCGTGTTGTAATTGGAGCCTCAAACTAAGAGATGACACAACCAGGACGTAGATGTCATGCCGAGTGTGTTCCCGGCCATCCGGAACATTGGGATATTGTCCTTTCAGCCTTGTCAGGAGCTGTATATTGGGAACATCTGTGTGTGTGTGTGTGTGTGTGTTTGTGTGTGTGTGTGTGTGTGTGTGTGTGTGTTTGTGTGTGAGAGTGTGTGTGTGCGCACTGTTGTTTTCAGTTCCCCACTCAGCAGCACTCTATCCAACAAAGCTTTCTCTCACTTCACTCTGTTCTCAAAACTTGGCTAGAAGTCAGCCTAAGTATATGCGTGTGTGTGCGCGTTTGAATGTACAGCATACCCACACCCTCTCCCTTCTAACTGAAGTTACGTAACACTACTGTATTGTTGCGGTCCAACCTCTTTTGGCTCTGGGCCCGTGCTAGGGGCTGAATGGCCGGCTTTTCCGGACAGCCGAGCAAGCAGCTCTGTTATGTGGCATAGCCGTCAGATCAGGGCCGGAATATTTCTGGCCGTGCAGCAGTTGAACAGCTGTGAGGAAAGGAATGGGCCTAGCGTGTCTGAGGTTTACCGCACTGAAGGAAGCCTGTCTGTCAGGCTGCCGTACTCCGTACTCCGTCACCCGTGAACCCGCTGTCTGTTTTGGGTACACGACCAGCGTTATCCTTCACCGCTACGTGTGGGCACGCCACTTCTACATGTTTTTTTTTGTTTTTTTTTCCTCTACGACCTTTCGGCTTGACTTTTTAGTCCTTGACAAAGTGCTGGCTAAAGAGGCCCCATGGTTCGTGTGTTGTCGACACACAGCGAAGGCTCACGTGACCTGGGCTGAAGGTGCCTCACAGGCATTTTGGTTTTCAGTTTTGTTCTTCTACAAACAAAGCCCGTTTGATTGGCTCGTGCTCCGCTCGATCCTGGTCTATGCTGGACGATGCCTGTTCCATAGGAAAGCTGTAGAAGGTCAGAGTCCTTTCGTGATTGGTCGCTCTGGACACACCTGACAGACATGCATCTAACGAGGCCCTAATTAGGATAATAAACAACATCATGTAGTTGACTAGATTATCCCAACGCTAGGAGATGGCTTCATCTGACCTGTATGTCTCCCTGAATAAGCCTACTATAGGGCTAGGGTCCCGGACATTGCACGACAGTGACGTTGCAGATCAACACTGTGGCAGTTTGCTGTTCATAAACAAGAAGGCTGATCAGTAACTAGAACTTTGCGTGTTTGCGTGTGTCTTGTCTTCATGGAAAACCTCACTTTTGACCTTTCAATAAAGTTGTCATGGCGTGTCTGTGTGTGGTGTGTGTGAGTCTGTAAGGTCTTCCCCATGCAGGGCATTTTGTGCTCCCCTATTTACAGTATACAGTCATGGTAGAGATTGGGGCGGGGCAGGATTCTAAGGCCTACAGTTACACCTGGAATCCAGACTGACTGACTGACTGCCGTCGTAGACTGCATCCATGTCACACATCAGATACACGCGATCGCATCACATGTATTCAGACGTGCCACTGGACTGTTTTACGTCAGAAAACTTGTCAGACCAGCCTACTGCTTGAGGGAGCAGATAGGATGGTTAGATAATACAAAGAACTGATAGAGGGGGAGGTGGATGGGCAGATGTAGGTGGAGGAAGGGTGAGGAGAAGGAGCATGGGGGCAGCCTACGGGCAGCTGTGGTTTTCAGAGATTGAAGGTTGCAACCATGGTGGGATGCATTTTCCAGGGACAATATGGGCGGGGGGGGGGGGGGGGTAAACATAGGGCACGGTGACATCTGGACTTCTGCGAAACACTGTGTTCCAGTGAGCGTACCTCGCGAACTATTTGGGTTAAAGTACCAGAGGAAGAAACGTCCGGACTCTTCAATTGAAATTCCGTCGCTGCTTTGGCTATGATCACTGTCCTCTGGCAAAAGGACACTGTGGGAATAGTCATGGTGATCCTAAATCCCGTTCTCACCGCCTTCTCCTCCCCAGATCCAGACGTTTGGCGTGGAGGCACCGTGCAGGACGGTGGACGACCTCACCAGCGGCATCGTCATGGCCCAAGCCCTGCAGAAAATGTACGTCTCCTATGCCGCAAGTCCCTCTGAGCAGAGTTCCATCTGATGACTTTAGTCTTCTCAAAGTGTTCCGAAAGCCCTTGATCCCCAGTAGAAAGTCCTCTTTCATTGCCGTTATTCCTAATGTTGTGTGAAAAAACTGGACTACAAAGTGAGGCCTCACAGTCCAGTGTGTGGTGGCATGTTCTCATTCTTAACCCCCCCCCCCCTGAATTCTAACCCTTACTCTGTTTCAGAGACCTGGTATACTTCAGTGACAGCTGGATCAGTAGGATCAAGCCTGACGTCGGAGATAACTGGAGGTTAAAGGTTGGGAGCTTATTCTTCACTGGTTATGCCTTGTGTGATGTTTGGGGCGAAACCATGACTCAGTCTAACCCTTCAATTCCCCCCCCTTTTTTTGACCACACCCTTCAGATCAGCAATTTGAAGAAGATTCTGAAAGGCATCTTGGACTACAACCAAGAGGTAAAAGATGATTGTTTACGATCTCCGAATCTCAAAGACTTTAGGTGTGTGTGTGTGTGTGTGTGTGTTAACAGCAGCTTTCCTTCCGCAGATCCTGGGCCAGCAGATCAATGACTTCACCCTGCCAGACGTCAACCTGATTGGCGAGCACAGCGACGCGGCGGAGCTGGGCCGCATGCTGCAGCTCATCCTCGGCTGCGCCGTCAACTGCGAGCAGAAGCAAGGTAGCCTCGCCCGCGGCGTCCCCTCCTGGTAGGGTTGGGAATAGGCAGCGGTCGCCAGACCAACGCCGGTCGAATACGAGAAAGGCGGGGGGCGACCTTCGCTTCGCTCGTTTCTACTGAGGGGGGGGTTCTGGCGAATCGAATCGATTTTTTGAAACCAAGCGAATGGAGTTAATGGAAATGCCATTGATTTCTCTCCTCTCTGCCCCTCGCAGAATACATCCAGACCATAATGATGATGGAGGAATCGGTGCAACACGTCGTCATGACAGCCATCCAAGAGGTAGATAGCGAAGCCCCCCCTTGAATCCCAAAGTGTCCCCCCCCACCCCCCTCCGGAGCCGCTGAACGTTTCTCTGTCGAATGCTAACCCTCCTGTTTATTTGTCCCTTAGCTGATGAGCAAAGAGACTCCAGTTATGGGAGGAAACGACTCATACGTCGAACTGGACAGACAGGTAAGGTGCCCCTCTTCCCAGACTTCCCCCCTCTCAGACACACCCCCCGGGATCTCCACCTCTCCGTTTTAGCACCGCCGGTTTGTGTCTGGCTCCAGCTGTTTGAGTCACGTTCCGTCTCGTGTCCCCAGCTGAAAAAGACGGCGGAGGAGCTCAGCGACGCGCTCTCCACTAAGGAGGAGATCGCCCAGAGATGCCACGAGCTGGACATGCAGGTTGGTGTCCGCATGGTCGCCTCTTCACCCCCCCCCACCCCTGAACCAAACCCAGACTGAAGATGTTACAGTTACTCCTTGCCGACATATTTCCTTTTCTAGATCGTATTTTCAGTGATCATGTCGTACTCAGCCTTTCACACAAGTTGCTAAGCTACAAACTGTATTCCGCATGTGTTTTGTTTTCCTGTTCATTTTGATGGCCAACGTTTTGTCCCCCCCCCCCCCCCGAGACTGAATCCTCACACTCTTGTGCCTTGCTTTTGAAGGCGTGCCATGTTCAAGAGGAGCGAGATAGACTGAGGTTAGAGTATATTGAACTTGAGGAGAGGGTAAATGGACCTTTTTTAAAAATTTTGTCTTCTCTCAGTCCTTGATGTTTGCTGTGTGAAAGTCCTGGGTTTTTTATTTTTCAGTCTGCTTAACAGCATCTTCTGAGTCCAGGCCTCCTTTCACTTTGGCGTGTGTGTGTGCATCAGCTACCTTGTCTACATTAGTTCTGCGTGTCACAGCCACACCCCAGACTAATGTCACCCCCCCCTCCTCCCCCGCCCGTTAACTATCCTGCGTGTGTCACCATGGCGTCCCGTGGCAACAGCAGGCAGGAAGTGCTTGACTCTGGGGCCTGGGCTGCAGCAAGCGAGGCAAACAGCCTCTCTGGAGAAGAAGCTGTGTGGAAACATCATGGAGCCAGACTCATGACTCGGCACAATACTGCTTTAGTCTGCTGTGGAGTGGTCGACCATAGGGGATGTTTGTGTTTGTTCACAACCGATAAGGCCTCCCTGTGGTCAGGAGAGCCAGTCTCATCTTCTAAATCTTTCTGAAAGCTCAGGCTCCATCCACTCCTTATCAAAAGACTAGAGCCTGTTGAAGTATGGAAAAACACTCATTTAAGTGTGGGGGAGAAACACTCATTTAAGTGTGGGGGAGAAACACTCATTTAAGTGTGGGCGGTGGGGGGAGGGGGGACCTTTGCGGTCTTGCTCCGAATCGCGCTCCGCCTTTTCACGGCGATGGCGTCCCACACCTCAGTCAGATATTTGCCAACATGACTGTTTCTGAACTCAAAACACTGCTGCTGCTTTGCTTTTGTGTGGAGTTTGGTCTTTACCCCTTCTTGTTGAAAAAGGCCACGTAAACCGCATGTAGCCCTGTTGGCAAAGTAAGGGTTTGTTGGATTGCCTTTTCCGTGTGCTTGCCTTTTCCCCTGCCCCCCGAATGAAATCCGTTGAAACGTTTGTATAAGATGTCTTGGGAGCAAAGTGATGTGTGCTGTGTAAGATAGCGTTTGGCCTACTTAAATATTTCAACTTGTGTTCAAGTCGCCCTAAAGTCAATGTAAAAATAACTACAGAGAAAGCATTCTTGTCATCAACAGTAAGCTCCGAAACAATATTGAAAGTAGCATTATTTATTTTTTGAACTCTCTCCTCGGAGTTGCATGAGCTTATTCACATCCGAGGGCCCCGTAGCAGTATTGGGGCCCAAGATTCCCACGTCGCCTAGTTTGCGCCTCATTCACCTCCTCTTCCCTCCCCCCCCCCCCCCCCCCGGCCCCGCCCTCCTCCGCCCCAGGTGGCAGCCCTCCAGGAGGAGAAGGGCAGCCTGCTGGCAGAGAACCAGATCCTCATGGAGCGGCTCAACCAGTCCGACTCCATCGAAGACCTGAACAGCCCCGCCGGTCGCCGGCACCTGCAGCTGCAGACCCAGCTGGAGCAGCTCCAGGAGGAGACCTTCAGGTGAGCGTGGAGGGTGGGGGCTGATGCCCACGGTGACTCTGTCCAGCCCGGGTCCAGCCTGGGAGGGTGGGTGGTGGGAGGGTGGGTGATGGGGGGGGGGGGGGGGGGGGGGGGGGGGGGGAGGAGGAGGAGGAGGAGAAGGTATGAGGCTGGAGGGGAGGCAGAGCCAGGGTTTGCACCTGGGCTGTGACGATGGGATTGACAGTGATGAAAACAAACAAGGATTCCCTCTGTTGGGTTACAGAGGGCTTAAACCTGTAACTATCAAAGCTGTGAAGATAAACAGGCTTTCTGTACAGGGGCCTAAAAACAGTTTAACCCCCCCCCTCCCCTGCTCCCACAGATTGATTCCCTCGCTGTGTTCTCCACGCTTGGCCTCGTCTGTTTATGAACCTGTCTTCAGGGCACACGCAGTCCCACAGTGTTTAGCTACAGATACAGCCATCTTTGGGAGGGTGCCACTGGAACTAGATTTGCCGCGAAAGAGCGAGTGCCACAACTCGCAGGGGAGGTCTAATCGTTGGAAAGCTATCGATTTCCTCTCTCCTCCGCTGGCCTCTCTAAAGGCCTGAACGCGCCGCAGATTAAAGAGCTATAAAAACAACCCGACAGGCGTTTTAATTGCACGCAGCCCCGGCTGGCGGCTTGGACCCAGGCCAAGCAAGCTACTAACCGGGCCCCTAACCTCACCCTCACTGCAGGCTCTCTGTCTCAGAGTTGTCCCTGTCGGGCTGGGAGTACCAGCCTTTGCCCTCCACCCTCACAGCCTTGCTCCCCCACTCCAGGTAAAGCATGAGGCCTGCTGGTAGGTTCTGTCCCTTCACTCCCCTCTCGGGATCACCCACGGGTTCTTCCCTGGCCCCCTTCACCAGGGACACGGTCGTACCGTCACGGTCGCCGGGCATCTGTAGTGGTCACTCACCAGGGCAGGGTTGTGCGTGTTCCCTTAGTAACCAATCCCTGCACCACTTCCTGGAATCCCCCCCCCCCCCCCCCCCCCCCCACACACACACCCACCTCTCCATCCACAGATTCACTTTGGACGGACGCTCTCTCGGGCCGTTTCGTGTTTTCAGTCATAGTCGTGGCGGCGTCTCTAACGTGTGCGTCTCTCGGCTGTGACCGGGCAGGTTGGAGGCGGCGAAGGACGACTTCCGCATCCGCTGCGAGGAGCTGGAGAAGGAGCTGATGGATCTGAGGGGGCAGAACGAGGATCTGACCTCCCTGGCCGACGAAGCCCAGTCCCTCAAGGACGAGATGGACGTCCTCCGGTCAGACTCACTTCCGTACTCCCTCCTGCTCTCACTTTCGGTCTCTTCTTTCTTCCTCAGTCTCTCTCTTACTCGCTCTCTCTCTCTAACTTTCTCTCTTTCTGTCTCTCTTTCTCTCCGTATCCCTCTTTCCCAATCTCTCCCTTTCCCTATCTCTCTCTCTCTCTCTCTCTCTCTCTCTCTTTTGTTGCTTCTCACTGATGAATCGAACCAAAGCTGCCTAGGCTAAGGTGTGCGTGTGCGTGTGCGTGCGCATGTTCCACAGACACTCCTCTGACAAGGTGTCCAAGCTGGAGGGCATGGTGGACTCGTACAAGAAGAAGCTGGAGGACCTGGGCGACCTGCGACGGCAGGTCAAGCTGCTGGAGGAGAAGAACACGGTGTACATGCAGAACACAGTGAGCCTGGAGGAGGAGCTGCGGAAGGCCGGCACGGTGCGCAGCCAGCTGGAGACCTACAAGAGACAGGTACGTGCACACACACACATACACACTCACATACACACACTCACATACACACACACTCACACACACAGATACACACACACACACACATACACACACACTCACTCACACACATACACACACACCAGTCACTCACACACATACACACACACACTCACATACACACACACACACACACACACTCACACACACACCCACACACACATACACTCACACACATACATACATACACACACTCACACACACATGCACGCACGCTTATCATACAGGCTAATATGACATCGTTTTTGGTTCGTTTTTTCACGGCTGACCTAAGCTCTTCCCCCAAAGGTGGTGGAGCTCCAGAACAAGCTGTCTGAGGAGTCCAAGAAAGCGGACAAGATGGAGTTTGAATACAAACGACTCAAGGAGAAGGTGGACTCGCTCCAAAAAGAAAAAGACGTACGTGCCAAAAGGTTTTTTTTTCTGACTTGCCGTACCTTTTTTAAGGGTTAGAAACGAATAAAAAGGAAGGAGGTCTCCGTTCCTCTACGACTTCCTGTCGTAGACGGTCTACCAAAGCGGTAATCGGCGTTGAAGAGTCCTTCCCTGTGGATGATTTGAAGCTAATTGTTTACATGGAGGCCACTGTTTTTTGGGGGTCCTCTGTCACAACAGTTATTTTCCCACCGAATTACCCACAAACTAGAAACATGAATCTATCTGCTTCGCTACTTGGCTGTGACCAGTGTGTATTTCACCGGGAAAAGGTATGTATTTCACTCAATTCCTTCCATCTTCCCTCTCTCCTTTAGCGGATGAGGACGGAGAGAGACTCCCTGAAGGAGACTATCGAGGAACTGCGTTGTGTCCAGGCGCAGGAAGGCCAGCTTACCTCAGGTGAAACCACTCTCTTCTTTTCTCAAAGGCTATTTTCCCCTCGTTGTGCGTGGCTAAGCTACATTGCAAGAACACTTAACCGATCATACGCTCCTGTGAACCAGTTTGACAAGGTAGCCTGGTTATTTAAGGCCCCCCCCCCTCCAAAAATGCTCTGTTACCTCAGGTTGTTTTTGTTTTTCTCTGCCTTTTGCTGGCCTAGCATGTCCAGAGGACTTGTTTGAACACGTGCCTATGGCCTGTGTCAGTAACCAGTGTTTACCTCTAACTAGAACCCCCCTGGGTTTTTTTTGTGTGTTTTTTTTCTCTCTCTCCAGGCCTGGTTCCACTTGGAAGTAACGAGGGCTCTGATTCGCTGGCATCCGAGATCGTGACTCCGGAGATTAGGTAGGATCCTTTGAACCTCTCTGTCGGCTTTCCCTCAGACGTTCAACAGCCCGCAGAGAGCTCCTTCTCTCGCGCTGGTGAAAGCCATGTCTATTTGCGGGGAAAAGATGGGCATTGCTCAGCGAAGGAGCGTTTGACTGCAGATCAAAAGATTACAGGGTCAAGTTCCCCTTTGTATGCCGCTTTGGGTATATAAGAGTCTGTCGAGCGAACACATTTTCACACTATAATTTTTTTTTTTTCCCCGCTTCTCACAATTCACCACAGCGTGTTCCCTTTGTGTTGCGCCCGGTGCGGTTTGCGTTTTTAAAGGCCGCCGTTGTGTTCTGGCTCGCGTTCCCGCGGTTCGTTCGAGCGCCCTTCTCGTGATGCGTTATGTCGTGACTGGATGTCTGCGAGATATGAGCTTCATTTCCTCTTTTAAAAGACTGATAAAACATGTCTGCCTCCTCAGCCTTCGCCGCTCCCCCCTCCTGACACACACACACACACACACACACACACACACACTTCAAAGAAGGACTTATGCGACGCGTTCTTCTCAGGGGGGACCGTTGCAACAGTCACAAGACCGGTTCAAAGGCGCTCGCTCTCGTACGCTCGGCCAATCAGGGCTCCTTTCCTGCTTCAAGTCTGGAGGTCTGGGCTTCTCTCTGGGTCGCATACCTCACAGGCTCTTTCCTGCTGTGGAGCCGAGCTGTGGAATGAACCGTTACGTAACGCCCAGACTCCAGATGCTGCTTGTTGCATTAGCTACCCCCGCCACTCCAGTCACTTTCCAACATTGGTTTGGTGGCTAAGCTAAGCTTCGCTGTCTGGAAACACTTAGAAAGGCCTCAGGCTCCTCTCAAGCTGGTTAGCCCCACCCAGTACTGACTGTACTAAACACCTCCTTATAACTGCTCCTCTTAGAGAAGCTGCCAAACAACCTCCTCTCCTGAAGACCGGGCTCTGTGGCGTACTCTTAAAATGGCTTCATGTGGTGCCTACGGAGACGCTTTTGAGCTACCTGGTTGGAGAATAACTGTCAGAACAACGTTACGCTGGAACTTGTTTTTAACGTGGGGTTCACAGTTTAAAACCTGACGCCATCACATGACTTTGAATGTCGGACGAGGCATAGCTGTCACGGTAAATCGGTACCGCCAAGGCGGCTGCAAGCTAGCAGGATCAGACAGGATTAGTCAAGGGTCCCCTGAACCAGCCCAGACGGAAGCGGAGACTTCGCATCCACCGAGTAGCTAGCTCGAAGCTAGCATGCTAACTGTGCTACTGGCTCTCTGTGTTGTCCCAAGGGAGAGGCTCATCCGCCTGCAGCACGAAAACAAGATGCTCAAGCTAGCCCAGGAGGGCTCGGACAACGAGAACATCGCCCTGCTGCAGAGTCTGCTGGAGGACGCCAACAGCAGGAAGAACGAGCTGGAGACGGAGAACCGGTACGCTCCGGACGCGAGCGCCGTACACTGCACGTTGCACTGCACGCTACATTCGAGTGCTGCATACTTAGATCTACACACGTGAAACGTGGCCCTAAACACGCGTAACAAGGCGCTACACGCCGTACGCAAGCCCCTGCCTAATAGGCTGCCTTCATACTCCCAGGCATGGAAGTACCCTCACGCTACACAGGCACATAAGAGCTTTGCATTTGGCGCTTAGCTTAGCATACCTCACCAAGCTGTGTGACCATGTGACCCCTCTCCCCCCCCTAACCCCCCAACGTGCGTGTTTCAGGCTGGTGAACCAGAGGCTGATGGCGGGGCAGAGCCAGGTGGAGGAGCTCCAGAAGTCCCTCCAGGAGCAAGGCTCTAAAGCGGACGACGTGAGTGCTGGACCTGGGGGGGGGGGGGGGCGGAGGGGCGGGGGGCGCGGGTGACCACCAGGGCTCCCTGTCTGTAGTACCACCACTGACCACAGTGTGGAGTGTTTCCTTTCTATAGACGAGGTTGTAGAATAGTTTTCATCCACCAAGCCTCCTCCGGATGTCTGTCTTGGCCTCTTCCGGATGAGTTTGCCCTCGTCCGGACGAGGGTTCGACGTCCTCCGGATGAGAATTGGAGGCAGAAACGCTGTCATTTGCGTTTGGCACACCCCTCTCTCCGCTCCATCACGTGTTGACGAACGAATGGTTTTCTCGTTGTGGCGTACTAACCCATTCTAACACTGTCATGTTGTGGTGGTGTGTTTCTGTGGTTTGTTTTCTTTGTTGTTGTTTGTTGTTGTGCGTGTGTGTGTGTGTGTGTGCGTGTGCGTGCGTGTGTGTCCTTTTGTGTTTTTAGCTCTGGAGAGGCTGTTCTAGTTCTCCGTGGCCTGTATGGTGGTTACAGGCCATGTGCTTAAACACCTCCTGATTGGACAGGGCCTCTCCCGACGATGACCTCAGCAGGAGGGGTGTGTCTGCGCGTGTGTGTCCAAGAGGAAGAGTGTGTGTGTGTGTGTGTGTGTGTGTGTGTGTGTGTGTGTGTGTGTGTGTGATCATGTTTCAGGAGTGTCTGTCATCTCCCGCCCCATATCGCTTGTCCTAATGCATGACTCAACTCTCCAAAATCATCGCTCTTTGTGTGTTGGCTGTGGGTTCCTGGTTGTGTTCGCTCATTAAAACCCCTTCTTGTTTTCTTTTAAATTCTGCCTCCCCTCTCAGACTATTGTAAGTATGGCTTGGTGATCCATTCATGGCTTTCACTGCATTATCGTTTTCCCTAATACCTCTTAAAATGAAATCGTACATTTTTGGGATCGGTTTTCATTTGATGGGTTTTCAGTCTTTGTGTCGAATTATTATTATTATTATTATTATTATTATTACTCATCTAACGTAAAGAACCGTATTGGTGGTGTGCATTCTTGGTGTGTGAAGTCTTGCTGGTCGCAGAATTCTTTCAAACGCTGCTGTGTTTTAGTGGAGTGATTGTCTCTTAATCTGCCCATTCTATTACAAAATGAAATAGTCTGGAAATTCAATGAGCACCTACATTTCTTAATGGATATCCCACAACTAAATCATTAAAGAATTATAAATTGGAGAAGAAAACAACTGGAATGTTTTACCGTGACACAGTTATTCAACTGTATATATTTATGCATAATCTCATTGGCTGCATTCGAAACATTCTTTGCTCAGTAATGCCTCCTATTGGCTTGTTGAAGAGAGCATAAATATTCCAGTTGAAACGCTGTCAGTCAAAAATTCTGTAAGGTGCGTGTGAGACTGTGTCTGTAGTGTTGTCTGTGATGTGATGTCCATTCTCCAGCCAACAGAACTAAAAACATGCCATTCTCCTATCTCCCCCCCCCCCCCCCCAGTCGCTTATCCTGAAGAAGAACTATGAAGAGCACATGTAAGTCTCCTATTCAGATAAGACTTCCCACGAAGACTTTCCGCTGTGGTTTCATTTCCAAGTTCGCACCCGATGACGACACCTTTGGTTTGTTTTTCCTCCCCCTTCCAAGGGCGAAACTGAGGGAGGTGAAAGACGAACTGCAGAAGAAGATGGCTTACATCGACGACCTGGAGCCCAAGTACACCTCGAGCTGTGAGTCACCAGTTACACCCCCCCCCCCCGTGGAACCCCTGTCGGTCCCTCCCCCTCCTCGCTCGCCCGCTCACCCCGACCTCTGCTCTCTCTCCCCGCAGCTCAACGAGTGGGCGAATTGGAAGAGGCGCTCAAGAAGAAAGACGAGGACATGAAATTGATGGAGGAGCGTTACAAGAAGTATCTGGAGAAGGCTAAGAGTGTACGTATCAAACCCCTCCACCCTCTCCTTACGTTCCTCCACGAACCACGGGATGTTCACGATCCAGCGGGGCTAAGGTGCCATGGTTCTCTCGCAGGTCATCCGGACCCTGGATCCCAAACAGAACCAGGGCTCGGCCCCTGAGGTCCAGGCCTTGAAGAACCAGCTGCAGGAGAGGGAGAGGATGCTGCACTCTCTGGAGGTACTGCGCGGACAAACCCGCCTTCAATACCGGGCGGAGAAGGGAGTTGAACCCTCTGATGTCTATTGAGACCCTCTTTTTGGAAATGGGCTGAATGTCCCTGTTTGCATGTCTGACATCTGCTCATCTCATAGTAGCATGAGGGTTAAAGGTCTCAATGGTGGGGATTGGGATATTTAAAGGGCTCTCTGCTATCTTCTCGCAGAAGGAGTTTGACAAGACCAAGACCCAGCGAGACCAGGAAGAGAAGCTGATCGTCTCTGCCTGGTACAACATGGTGAGTGTCCTCACCAAGCGGGGGCTCTCCATGGCTGCCCACCAGAGGGCGCTGTACACAAACTGTGGCTCTCAACGGAATAGTCAACCAGACTCAAATAAGTTATTGACCTCAGGCTACAAAATGAAAGCCTTTTCATAAGATGCGATATTTGTCAATCACATGCCACATATTTTGGGAGAACATGCTGAGGTTTATTTTCCGCTTGTATTTCACACCTTTTGTTTTGTTGTTTAATGACAACATACCACGGTCTCCAACTTGTCCCACGCTGACTGTGCTCTGCATGTGTGCGCGCGCAGGGTATGACCCTCCAGAAGAAGGCAGCAGAGGACCGTCTGGCCAGCACCGGCCCTGGTCAGTCCTTCCTGGCCCGCCAGAGGCAAGCCACCAGCACTCGCCGCACCTATCCAGGACACGTCCAGCCTGCCGCAGCCAGGTAGACACGGCAGGCCGCCCCAACCCCCCCCCTGCCCCGACCCTTAACCTCCCGTCCCTCGTCCCCCCCACCACCCCCCTCCCCAGACCTTCCAGCCAGGCACGGCGTCGACGACCTTGCGCTAATGACGTTCAGACGCGAGAGCGCTTCCGAGGCAGCCAACAGCTGCTCTCGTCTGCCTCTCAAACCTTCGCTACCTTGACTCTTGACGCGCGTCTCTCCGATTTATTTATTCCGTTCAGTTATTTTTAATTCACTACTTTGATTTTTATCAAGCATCCTCTGGAATTGTCACACAAAAAAAAAAGAATAGGATTTCCCTCAAGGATGTAGCCCACTTAGATATGCAGTTACCAAGAAGTAAATGGCAGAGTTTTGCTCTTGTTAGCTTTTCTTTCTTTTTTTTTTCTTCTTTTTTTTTTTTTTCTTCCATTGTTTATACAAACTGAGGTTATTTTCCTATCTTGATCTGCCCCAGTTTGCCGGAGTGATTTCAAGCACCAGAGTTACTCTGTGTGGTAGGTGCTGTGTGGAGTCAGTTTGTCAGTGTTAAGACAGGTTTGGCCTTGTATGGAATCATGTAAGGGACCGGGGACTTTTTAACCAGTGTAAGATGAAAAAATATTGATCTCTGATGTATATTTCTAACCTTCTCCTCTCCCTTCTAACATCACCGAGTGGTCCTGAGAACAATTTGGATGTCAGAGCGCTGTCTGTCCGTTCTAGAATGTGTATTATCTAGACTAGTCTCGACGTATTTATTTGAAATCTCCAACTTTATTGAGTGTAGCTTGGCCATCGCAATGGTTAACAGTGAGGATGGAGTCACTTGATTAGCATCAGGTGGGTTACGTCTTCACTTCGAATTAATTGTATATTCAGAGAAATCAAGAGCTTAAGCCCATGAACCCATTCCGGATCTGCATTCAATGGAGAGGATCGGGCAACACATGACGAGCTCACACTCAGGCATTAGGTCCCATGACTGTTGACATACACGTGCTCTATCACACACGACAACAGACAGTAACACACAATCTCCAACCAAAAAACAAACTAGACCACATTTCAATACACATATAATCAGAACTAACAACAACATTTCCTACAACCACGTACAAGAAAGAAGCAAATAAAAAATAATACAAGAAGCTAATAAAGGAAAATAAAAAAAATAAAAACCCGGTATATAGAAAGACATAACAACTAAAACACAAAAGCGAACCTGCGACACAGTGTAAAAACAACAACTAACTTATAATATTAAATTATAAACACACCAAGAGAACAAAAGACTACACACAAACAGACCTAAAATAAAACTGAAAAAAAAAACTAATAGAGGTAAGCTACAAATGAAGACATAAACCACCTCAAACAAACTAAGAAAACAAAATAAAACAAACACTTGATAATATAATAAAAAGTAACAATACACCGAACAAAAAACAAGTTTACGAGAAAAACAACAGGCCAGGAGAGCAATTACAATCATCAGAATAACAAGCAACAAAATAAAATACAACTAAGGCGTATCTATATAAAAGAGTACACTAGTTATACAATTCTATCTAACAGACATAGACAGACACACACACAAACAAAAAAAATAGCGCCGAGAAAACAGGAACGAAGACGGTTATTCTGTTTTGTTTATTCTGCAGTATTGTTTAGAGTTCGTTCTTTTTCTTCTTTTTTTTTAAGTTTACGTAAAACCTCTACTGTATGGGTGTTGGAGTCCTTTAGGCATTCTTTTGGTTGTCCATTTCATTTTTATAAACCCTGTCGAACACATTTGGTCAAACTGAAATCTGGTGTCACGATGACACGGTTAGCAGGGGGAAGGGGAACGGCTGCGTTGCAGCCTTCGAATACTAGCTTTATATTCACTTTTTATTTACACACGCAGTATTGATTTTATTAAATGTATTATTCATTTAACTTTCATGGTACTGAACCAGACTTGATATCTTACCTGTCTAAAAACTGTTGCCTTGATCCTGATCGTTTTACCTCCTAAATCTTCCCCCTCCCCCCCTGCTCCAGCCAATGAGAGTGGCTCGAAAGCCCTTAAACCAGGCCTGCTGTAAGATACGCTTATCACATGGGACTTGTGCAGTCATCGGTGCATGTTTCTCATCGTGCGACGATGGACTCCTCCCCCCTCCTCGTCTTAGCCCACCATAGGGATGCAATGCGCAAGACTCCTACCTCGATTCCTCCCCATTCTCAATGATTCTCGTGAAGCCATGGTTCATAGCGGTGCAGCATTTCTTACCTCAAAGTGTAGTCTTAAAGGCAGTAGCAGAGGACAGGAGGGTGTGCCTGCGGGGACGTGGTTGTGGCCCCCCGCTGCTTCTGCCCCATATCCACACCATAACAAGATGTGTCCGTGTTATGCAACTGATGTGAGTGTGTGTGTGTGTGTGTGTGTGTGTGTGTGTGAGAAGGACTGGTCATCTTTAGCCTTGTGGTGATGCATAGGACAAGACAGGGGGGGACGGGGGGGGAGGGGGAGGGGGGCGATTCGGTTCAGATACCCTGGTCTGTCGAGGTCATTTGTAACAGTCTCCGAAACAAAGAGCTCGCTTGGTAAACCACTCGCCATTAAACCTGAGGATGGAGGCGTCGATGGAGACGGAGGCGTCGATGGAGACGGAGGCGACCCCAGGCTGTCATTACCGTCCACGCAGAAGGGGGTCGTCTCTAACGAGCGACGAAGGTCGTTTATCTTTGGTTTCATCGGCAGGTTTCATGGTTGCTGTATTTTTTATTCATAGGAATACTTATTTTACATTAACTGAAGTAGCAAATAACCTTTCCATTTGCCAAGTTTTATATTGCTTGTATACAATATGTACATACTGTATGTGAGACACAGGTTAGGAAGTTGTTCATTTGAAAGACAAAAAAAAAAAAGAATAATTTGACCTTCATGGATTTCATGGTATCTGTCCATTTGAAACTTGTTGATAAAATGTGCTTCCTACACTGCAAAAATGTACAGTTGGTAATCAAGTTGTAAATAAAGCTTGTATAAAACTGTTGGTGTGTGTCTGTGTGTGTGTGTGTGTCCAGTCAGATATGTATGAAAATCTAGGTAACATAATATCAAATAAACACTAATGTAAATGTGTTTTGCGATATTTTACATTCAACCATTCCATCACTGGTTGCTGGGTCCGTCGCTCTCTGCAGAACATTTCCTCTGCAGTCCGTTTCCTCTACAGAACATTTCCTCTGCAGTCCGTTTTCTCTGCTGCTCTAGCCGTGTATTCGCGGGAGGAAATGTTCCTCGTTTTGAGATTCAAATCCTCCAAGCTCCGATGGATCTTCATCGGGCTCCCATCTTGATAACAGCCTGACCTTCCGGTCCCTCACCGCGGACGGAGGTTTCTCATTACAACCATAACACGGTGCCCCCCCCCTCCCCTGCCCCTCCCCTGTCCCCCTGTCCTGACTCCACGCTCTGGGGAAGGCTCCCAGGCGTGGTTGGCCTGGGAGTGGAGAGGAATGCCTTCACCCAGCTTACTCTCTGCGGGGCCCTGCCTGCCTGGGAAATGCGACTGGGGCCTGGCTGGCTGGAGCCTAGAGGTAGTCAACACAAGCATCCTTCTGTATCGTTTCCCCCCCCGGGAGTAGGAACGCTCTCTGACCTCAGCCCCTGGGGAAGTGACATGCTCTTACATTACACGACCAGAGCTGGGATCCCAACCCTCAAAGGATACTACTGCAAAATACAAACATGCCCCTCTTGCCGCCGCTGTGGATGCCGTTCGTCTGGGGGGAATTTCGCTCGCTGAAACAAGCAGGACGATGAAGCAATATTGTCCGTGAGTTGTGGTTCTACTCGCGTGGCCCTCGATATTGTTCATCTCTTTATTCCTTGTGAGATTTGAAAGAAATTATAACCCTAACTGAAATGAGGAATGTCATTTTCCAATGATAAAAATATGAAGAAAATAAAAACAGTACTGTCCGGCCATACATGATGACATTAGTTTACATTTCAAACAGGCCTGGTTGATGACGAAACAAAGCAGCCATTGATCCCAACATCTGTGGCTTCTGGTGTAGTTAGTGCAGCGTTGGACCTGGAGTGCCAAGCGGTTCTCTGACCCAGGAATTTGCACTTGGAGTCTTGAGTCGCCATTTTTACAATATCATTTTTGGCAAGGGTTTAATAAAACACAGGTGAGAGGTGCAACACGTAAACTCAAACCTCATGCTTCTACTGTTTACACAGTAAGAGTAAGGAGCTCTAGATTGTGTTGACCCCCATGAACAGGGGTTTTGACAGCCAACTCCTTATAGGGGTCACAAGCTAAAAACGTTTTTACACGGGGCCCCCTCATTCCTGTGTAGGACCACAGTCAAAACTTAGCATCGTGTTCGTTTAGGTGAAACAACCAACTACTGCTTTAGCGTATGTGAAGACATCTCTGACAGCCTCAAATTCCCCTACTGAAAAGCCTGAGGTATAACATATCCATTTCAGCACGTAGAAATCAATAGCTTCTTGTTACTTGCGAGCTTGCCTGTTTTGTCACATGCTGCGAGCATTCTTTGTACTCCAAAATGGGAATCATCCAGCCTACCTACTGTGCATGCGTCTCCACACATTTTTTCCCAAATCGGTTGATTTTTGTTCTTGTTTCTTCTGCCACGCGGTCTGGCTTTCTCATTGTGTCTGTTACAGTGTTTGAGAACTCATTAGTTCCAAGTCAGACCACAAGACAGAGGCTGACGCGGAAAAAACAAAAGTGCTCAGGAGTGTGAAGATGCTTTTGAATTATTCTGACAGCGCAAGTCGAAGTGAGTCATGCACTTCACTGTTTGAACAGCTGCGTCGGTTCTCAGAGGCTGCAGCCCCGGCCTGGGCTGGAAAAGGATTTGGTGAATAATGTACTCGAATCAAATAAATGAAGTTAGCGAGGCCAGAGAGGAGGACAGGTCGTGCTCCCGGAGGCCTGGGTGACAGAGGAAGAGGGGGGGGGGGGGAGGGCAGACAGAGGACCTCGGAAACGCCGCGGCGCAGAATCAAGGAATAACTGTCTCATAACTGTCTGGCCAGTGGGTAAATTGGTCCGGAGCCAAACACTGCCGGTGTCATGCCAAAAAATGACTTTGACACGGCACCTGGCATGTAATGTACCAGATGTTCTTGCCACAATCGCTCTTAAGGCAGATGATGTGTGTTTTTGCTGGCCAGGTGTACCAATATTGATACTTTACAAGATACAACAAAGCTGTAAGGAAAACAAGTTTTGGATCGTGCTCTGTCCTATCTCTTCCATTACTAGAGTTCATGACTATAGAAAATGAAGCCATAGATCTTTCCCCCTGTGAGTTCCGGAGATCTATTTTGGACAAGACAAGATATATATTCCGGAGCCATGGAACCTCTGGGGCTGATGAACATGTATGGAAACAAGAGTCAAGATCAACATCGGTTTGATTAACGTCATCTCGCCGGTCCCTTGGTGTTGCTGGGCTGTACATGTTAGCGTTAATATCTTTGCTCTTCACTTACTCTGCGAAGACCAAGAAATGGTGTTCTCATTTGATAATATTAACTGATTTGATGTGAGCGGGTGGACGTCTTCAAAACAATTGAATCATAAACAGAATTTGTTTGATGTTTTCGATGAGGATTTGATCCTGTTCCTCGAGATTCTTGCCAAACGTACGCATCTCAAATGAATCGGATCATTAGCGGCAGGGCGCCTTTGCTCAAGAACCAGTGGTCCAGACCGATCTTCTCGTTTTGGCTCTGCGCTGTGGAAACCCTCACTTAGTTTGAACATCGCACTTCCCATTACAAGGTCAAAGAGACACCATTAAGATGCAGACCGAACCTAATTTCAGTGCCAGGAACAGTTCTTTTTACTACAAATGAAATGACGGGTAAAAGAATTCATGGTTCAGTATGACTGACCATCTGTAAGTTGACTGATTCATATCCCTGGCAAAGTCCTTCCTGGAAATCTTGTTTCATGTGGTTGTTTTTGGGGGGATTACACAGCCATGAGGAATGTCAGCGAACAGTCCTGTCATGAAACACACTCCCACACAGGAGCAGCCTTTTCACCTCTCAACATCGCTGTCGTCTTGTATTGCGCAATGTTCCGCGTGATTTCTATCTACCTATATGTCGCATTTTTGCAGGCCGATTCACAGTTCCTGTTTGGCCATAAGAGAACATGCTTTTTTTCCTCCTTCTCCAAACGGCCACGTCACGTCAGAAATCAGTCAAGTTCGAGAACGCGAACGCAACCGTGGTCTACGCGGTCTTTTTGACGGACCGAGTCACTTGACATCTCCGCTGCTGCGCCGGCCTCTCACTCTCCAGCAGAGCCTCTCGACCCCTTCCCACCTCAGCCTCCTTTGAAGAGAAAGGCAACACTTCGACCTTCTCCCCGGGGCTCCTGCGGTCCCGAGTCCGCCCGAGGTTGACTTTGGCTCCGCACCGCTTCATCGGCAGTCGGAATGTCTGACTTGGCCGCCACATCAAGAGGCTCTCGCCGAGAGAGAGGTTAAGTGAGAGCATCCCTTCCTTAGAGGACGACAGGGAGAACTATGGCGTGCTTCTCGGACGCCACATTATGAAATCCCTCTCCTCTCTTCTCCTCTTTCCTCCTCTTCCTCTTCCTCCCATCACGAGCTGATGTTTGTCGACGTGGGGATGGAGGTGTCGGCGTTCCAACAAATTATTCAGAAAATGCAGATTTTCCGTCTTTCACCTGTGCATCAATTGGATGGGTACCGGTGTTAAACAATACATCTAAATGCAACTGAATGATGAAGGGAGATGCCTTTGAGGGTCATGCTATAGAAGTGTGCTGTGAAACTGTGTTTCACTCTTTTGAACAAATATGGTCATTAGCATTTTGAATACCGTTTGAAAAACTAGTATAGAGGGTACATACGATGTTTGCTCTGTCTAAAGATCAGATGCTCTTTGATAACTTACTTTTATGTGGAAATGTCGACATCGAACGTCAACCTTCAAAAAAATGGCAGACTACCATCGCATTTCCGTTCCTGAAACAGCTTAAACTCTTGGCCAATGTTTAGGCACGCAGTGCACAGGAGCATCCCAACGAAGCTAAAGCACAATAACAGTCCTATTGAACGGTGAAGCTGAACAAAACCTCCGCGTAGCCCTTTGACCCCACTGACAAATCACGCGGTTTTGAACCCCTCTGGACATAAAAGAGGGGTCGGTCGCAGGTGTGTAATGTGGTGAGCCCCCCGGCCCCCCTTCCCCCTCCTCCCTCTTATAGAGCGTCGGCAGAGCTTCATCCTGCCTTTGAAGCCACGGCAGCGGTGGAGGCAGCTGCTGCTGCTGCAGGGGAGAGAAAATATGAGCCGTCCTTCTGGTGGAAGAACATCTAGACTGAGGCTGTGGGGGAGAGGGGAGGGGGGCGAGAGAGTTAGGGTTAGCACACGGATCAGGTAGCGGCAGAGAACCATAGACAAAGCTGCGCTTCCCGTCCTTCTGGTGGAGGAACATCTAGATTGAGGCTGGAGGGGAGGGGTGGAGGGGGGCGAGAGAGGTAGGGTTAGAACACGGACCAGGGAGCAGCAGAGACCCACAGATGAAGCCGTGCTTCCAGTTGAGCGAAGACTCGACACGCTGATCTGAAAGAGGTGAGGGACCGTCAGGAGGACCCATGGTTTCACCATAGAAATGTTAGTTGGAGAGTAAAAGGCTGAGTTTGAGCATATGGTAACATTTGTTCCAGGAAGAGACGAGGGCCACACACAAAAACAACACCACTGTTTTATTACATTGAACTAAGTAACAGTGAGAACAAACAGGCCATAAACGTATCAGCACACAACCATCTAGTATTGTCAAGGGCATGTGTTTTGACTGCTGGTAAACGAGTCATAAATTGGCGTTTCCTGGTGTGGCTGCTCGTAGGCCTACGTCATAAATCATTATCGGCCTTTGTATATTTTTACAGCTTTCTCTGCAAGCCATCGGATAAACAAAACGAACTAGTGGTGGTTTCGCAGATTTCACCCCAATACACACTGAATGCGCCTCAACCAGACAGTTACTGGGGGCGCGGAAATATCCGCGTATTCAATCCGACTTGTGCACCAAGGTATTGACTCAATTTTTTTTTCTCCAGCGCCATAGCGAAAATATTGCCACAAAAGAGGTGGAGCTAATTTGTGACTCTGTTGTATGTCCAGGGTTTAAATGAGTCACAGGGGAGTCAGCCACTTGGACGACAAAGACATTTATTTAGATGATCTACAACTATGTAGTAAAATAAATTAAACACATAATTTCTATGTAAAACATACACAATTTTTCTCACAGCACAAACAGCCCCAAAAAGCCATAGTTAACAAATGGTACAATCATGTTTCTACCCCCACGCAAATACCAATTCCAATCTAGGGGAAACCATTATGGGTTATGGTAGTTAGTGTCTGACAGTTTCAAAAATATACTGTAATACTATTTATAAACAACAAACAATGGACATTCAACCATTAATTTTCATATTTCTAAAATGCATCTATAATATGTAGATACAGTATATACAATTTCCCACAGTATTATGCGATACAAAACCGATTCTTCTAAAAGTGAAGAATAAATAAAGCGTAGGAGCAAAACAATTTTTGTAAAGGTAAGAGCTGATTGGGTTCCTAACATAAAAAACAGGATAAGCAAACAAAAAATGATCGAACGTCAAGGTGAGACCGAAGGAGTTTTGGCGTTCGTACGATCGGATCAGCTGACTGTTCCATCCAGTTACCAAGCAGCATTTGTGCTCCCGCTCTAGACCAGCAGGGTCCACAGAGGAACGAACAGCGCTAGCAGCACGTTAAGGGACGACCACGGCGGGGAAGAGGAAGAGTCTGACGACGGCCTCCCGTGATTGGCTCTCCCGTGATGGACTCTCTCCGGGGGCTTGACGGTGATGTAGCCGTTGATGATGCGCACCAGCGGGGGAGGTGGTGATTGGACCGTGGTGCTGGAACACAGGGAAGAACGCCACGGGTTACAATCATTCCCGGCAGGAGCTCTGATCTTAACACGCACAACTCTGTGATTGATTAGCATTGTCTAGTCCCTTGCCTTAAAAGAACAGGTCCAGTCCTGATGATGAGAAATGAATCAGTTGGACTTACTTTCCACAGTTCCAGTTTAAAAATACTCAATTTACCGTCAATTTCTCTAAATGGTGCCAAGAATCTCCGGATCATGTTAGTGTCCACTTCTGAAAGTCCTGACTGATCGCACAAAATGCCCCAGCATGTTAATTCAACGTCAAAAGCTTGTACAGTGAAACATCTTGGAAGCAACATTAAGGTTACCCCCCCCCCCACACACACACACCCCCCCCACACGCCCCCCTCCCCGTGAAATCCGTCAGTGCCGCCCGAACCACAAGTCACGACGGCCATGATTAAAGACAAAAGAACACAATGGAAATCCGAACGCACCCGAGGAAACAGGGACGACTCCAACAAAGCCGCAAACCGACGAGCTGCAGTTTCTACGGAGATCCAAGCGATCCGTGGAGGGGAGGGCTCGCTCAGGTGCTGTCGCCGGGCCAGCTGGCTGCAGCGGGCCAGACCTAGAAACTGGGATTGCGGTGCTGCCGGGAGGGCAATGGGCCACAGCCTATCCAGCTAGCCCAGCGAGCCGGGCTATTAAATCGTTTCTGCCGGCCTGTTTGAAGCCAGGCTGCAGGGTTGCTGACGTTGAGACTGGGTCCCTGCCAGTCAAAACAAACACTGGCTTCTACAGAGGGTCTGACATAGAGAGCCCATACCCCTGCTACCTCTCCCAGAAGCTAATCAAATAAAGACCAGACACTAGAACGTTCTTAATAAGACCCATGTTCAGTTGAAGTGGTTATTTAACAGGTGGGTTTAGTAGTAAGCTGAGGACTAATCATTGTGGCGAAAGTTTCGAGCACATACGGCCAGAGTTTAAAGCTACTATTGCGTTTTTAATAAGACCTAAATGCAGATCTTTTCATCCTATGGCATATGCTTGTGGTCTTACGCTCATGTATGATACCAAATATGCGCAGTATTTGCGATGTATAGACCTGGATGTTTGTGCATTATTCAGAAAGGTATTACTTCAGAATTTTCTATATTCATTTTTGCTACCAACTGAGGGACACCGAGAGTGGGGTATTGTGCCTGATAGTCTCTTGAAACTTACAGCAGTGTTATGTTAGCTCTCTTAACCTGCGTTACCCAACCCCTGCCATTGAAATCTGGAGCTGGTTGCAGTCCCTATAATCATCAATGTCTGGCTGGCCGGGTGCCCAGCTTCATTGCTCAGTCCACATCTCCTCCTTTTCAATGACCAAAAGAAATGTCTCAC